>JABTTQ020000407.1:0-125000 GCA_016081115.2 Rehmannia glutinosa
GGCGATACAATCACAGTTGAACTTTGTGAGAAATAACAATTGTTAGATTGAAATTCTCAAAGTTGACCTTGTTGCATAATGTGAGGGTGATGAGTTTTGCCTCAAATGTGGGGAGTATTTGGTAAATATAAATTTACCTCAGTTTTGCTACCCCAATAACTGCAGAGTCAAAGAAACACAAGTTTCTTTGAGAGGTATCCTTGTATTTCTTGGAGATGTATACATAGAAAAAAGGATATGAGTCAATTGACATTCACAGGGCTGATTGATAGCTAAAAGGGGTCACTTGTGATTTCTCTTGAAGGGGTGCATCATTTAGTGTACTCTTTAGTGTTGCAACACTGCACAAATTGAGGTATGAAGGAAAAGTGTAGAAAAAGGCCTTAAAGGCTAACCTTATCAAGGTAGGCCCAAAATAGATTGTTGTACTGAACTTGAAGAGAACATGTACACCTATTAAATCATTTTATAGATAATGACAAGTTTGATAAATGATAAAGTCTAACGAATCTCTACCTAAAAAGAGATGACATATTGATAATAGTCTATATGAGCTTAAGGTGTTATAAAACCACATTGACATTGAAGGGCTTGAAAGTCCACCGGTGGCACTTATGTCAATTTGAAGTGGTTACACATGCTCATGGATTATATGCTCAAATATGTAAAGATATTGATCTCAATATTGCGCGTAAATTTGATTGAAATGGAGATCAATTGTAAAATCTAAGGAGAATCTTGCGGATCCATTTACCAAATGTTTACAAGAGGTCAAGTATCCCGATTATCGAAGGGAATGAGATTGAAGCCTATTACGCATGAATCTTTGTAATGATAACCCAACCATGATGACTAGAGATCCCAAGAACTTGGTTCAATGGGACAACTAAGTTATGAATATTCAGTTAAGCACTTAGGATAAAATTCCTACAATTCCTATGATTAAAAGTGCTTTCTGCAGAAGTATGTAAGGTTAAGTTCAACTTTTGATGATTCATATAACTTAGTTAAAACACGTGGGGTATGACAGAATACTCTTAATAGGAGATCACCTATATAAGTATGAAGTAGGGCCGCTTCAATGAGAATTCTGAGGCTTGAATTCTCTAAAAAAACACTTTTGAAACCCAAGGTTGTTCAGGGCCAAAATGAAAACAACCATGAGAACTGGAAATGTTAGAGAGGTTATTGTGTGGGTGTTGTTGTCTTGGTTTACACCAATAGCTGAACAGTTCAAGACATCATATTCACTGATTAGCCAAGTAAATCTGATACTTCTCCACTATGAAAGGTTCAAAGCCGGAAGCTACCTCTCCTGATGCAATAACTTTACGTTTGTACTCTCTTTAGTATCTGCATACATGTGCATTTGCATTGATTCACGTAATTTCTCATTCATGTGGGGATTATTGGAAATATAATAGATATTTCTGGGTGAATGAGAAATTTTTGCCAAAAGGTGTGACTGTTCATTTGAAAACTATTTGGATTGAAAAGATTTATCCGAATAGTTGTGTTGTTTCGTTTAAAACCAATGGACGTGTCTGTTCAAATAAATGGACATGTCTATTCGAACAGTTGTGTTGTTTCAATTGTGACCTTTGGTAATCTATACATATTCCCCTTATTCTGCAGAAAATTAATGAGCATTAACATTAGCCTTATTTCATACATGCATAAACATATTTTCTGTCAATATTTTTCGATAAAAAAGAGAGAGTAGAAAACATTTGAAGTTTGTCGTCTCTTGATGTTTGGAGTGCTACTATAGCAAGAGGAGACCATTATATCTTGGGAGATGTTTACTATTCAACCGTGGGCACTGTAGCGAGGCAATTCGTCTTAAAGACATAGAGTCGAACTCTAGCTTCGGTCAATATTTCTGTATTTTTTTTGCATTTTATTTTTCTAAAATCCAAGTAAGTTTTCTGGTTTATTTCCCGAATATAATATCGCACGTGATAAATCCCCAACAGTGTCGGAGTTAGATCTAGATCTCCGTATGACATCTTCGGATTTGGACTTTGGTCAGATCCAATCCATTTAAAATTAGGGCCTCTTTGCCATTGTCAAATTAATCTATTCTATATGTTAGCTTCATGAGCCCTTATTTCTATAATTCACCAGCTTTTATGTTATTAAAAACCACTAGTATTTTACCCGTGCGATGCACGGGAGTGTTTTCTGGGTGTGGTGTTGCTATATAAATAAAATATCAATACCAAATTATATCTATTACAAAAGTTTTAGAAAGCAAATTACAAATGCACAAAGAAAAATTACAAATTTTGAAATACTTCTTTGTATACAACATTGGGTGTTTGTTTGTTGTTTAACGCATCGTCACCACAAACTAAAATTTTCAGTCCCTTTCGATTGGTAACTCGAGAAACTGCCACATATAATTGGCCATGACTGAAAACCGGATTCTTGAGATATAGACCGACATTCGAGAGAGATTGTCCTTGGCTTTTGTTTATGGTCATGGCATATGACACGATCAAAGGAAACTGTCTTCGCTGGAACTTGAAGGGAATCCTCAGGTCAGAAGGGGTAAGAGTCATTCGTGGGATCAACACTTTATGACCTGCATTGGCTCCAGTGAGAATCTTGGATTCAAGCACATGTTTACCGAGCCTTGTAATCACCAATCGTGTACCATTACACAAACCAATTGAATGGTCTATATTTCTCAGGAGCATAACAGGAGTCCCAACCTTCAAATGAATTTCATGATTAGGTACTCCGTAACATCTTATCCCATTTAAGAATTCTGGTGTATGCAGATCATGTAAGAAATCAATATTAGCGTCCGACTTGCAAGTGCTATCCGAACTCAAATAAGTCTGACCTTCTGATGTGTTCAAAGAGGTCATATATTGATTTATCGACTCAACCACATCGAGAGTAGGTGCCAAAATAGCTCTTTCCTTTAGATAAGTCGGATCCTCGATCGCATCTTTAAACATTGGATAAGTGCTTTCAATGATAGTCGAAATAGGATCACCATTTGATTCGAGCAAAATATCCTCAAGAATGTCAATAGTGGTAGAACCGTCATTTTCTCCTCCAAGTGTTCCATCTCCGATATTTGCAATCCATTCAGAAAACTTCACCAAATCCGCATAATCATCGCTTTCATCTAGTCTTTGATGCCGCATGTTCTTAGTTAGCCTAAGCACAGTACAATGCCTCCACAAATGTGAAGAATTTATCGTGGCATTGACGATATCCTGCCAACTTCCCTTGGGTTCGACTAGCAATATCTGTCTGAAATCTCCACCAAACACAACAGTCTTGCCTCCAAATGGGATATGCTGACTTCCTGGTTTGACTGTCTCCATAATATCTTTTATAGTTGTGTCCACAGCCACAAAGCAATGCTTGTGCATCATTGGAGCTTCGTCCCATATTATTAGTTTACTACGCACAATCAATTCAGCAAGTGGACTTCCAACTTTGATTTCACAGCTCGATCCTTCATGTGGATTTATAGGAATAACAAATTGAGAATGTGCAGTCCTCCCACCGGGCAAGAGAAGAGACGTTATTCCACTTGACGCCACGTTAAGTACAATTTGTCCTTTTGATCTCAACTCCGAAGATAATGCCCTCCACAAATAGGTTTTACTAGTACCTTTGTATCCATATACAAAGAAAAGACGACCTCTATCTGATTGAAGCGTACACATGATTTCAGAATACACGTGTCGTTGCTCATCAGTAAGGTTTGAAAGAAGATCTTTGTGCTCTGCGGCTAAGGCCTTACGATCCTATCGTAACTCATCGTAAACCAATCAGTTTTGGCTGAATTCGACATTGTCGATATTTGGAAATGGCATCGTAGAAAACTCACGTAGACTCCTACCACGTCTACGCAATAACTTTTCAACTTCCGATAGGGCAAGATTCTTAATTTCATTCTCACTTAGAACCAGATCTATCAAAAGGAAAAAAAAGAAGAAGTTAAAATCACAATACATAATTTATTTCTTATTGTTAGATTCAAAAAAATTGAAGAAAGAATATAAGTAAATTTATATAAAGTATAATATATTATATGTAATGTAATACCTTGGTGTTGAAAAAGAATGCGTCGTCTGTATAAAATATCGTCCGAAAGAAGTTCCCAGCATTTATCCCACACTTCCTCAGGTCTGCTCAAAGAATCTGAAGACAATAATGATGCAAACAAACTCCTGAGAGTCTCTGCAGATGCCCAGTGACTCGCTTCAATGATGCCATCAATATACTCTTCATCGTCTTCTAACAAACCCAGAGCATAACAGGCCTAACGAGAAGAACTATGTTGCACACCGTCTACTTTTCTATAATCAGCATGACATGTAGCACCACGCACAACATTGATAAGGCATCTTAGATAATACATGTCCCCGGACCCTGGAGGAACATAGAAAACACGACCTATAGTATATCCCGACTTTCTCGGCTCCCACTTCTTCAATTGTGATTTCCATGTGAATTTTGTAGGAGCTTCAGCATAGGTCAATTCTCTGGCTTCAGGATAAATTTTATTGGCTTCCATCCAAGCCAAAAACATGCTTTCTCTGACAGTGCTTCTCTTGAGAACATCATCTATTCTTTCAGAATCATGAAATATTACACTTTGTTCGTTCTCGAGATGGAAACTAAGACGTTCAACGGGAGGATATTTATATTGAATTTCATACCCTAGTAATCTCCATGCTTCCCCACACGCTGAAACATATCTGCAGTCGTAATACATGCTCACTTCATCACCAGCTTTCCCTGATTTTTCATCACCACTGCTCTGGTAGAATGATGCAGTCACCCGATCATGCCCCTTATTGACATATTTGAACAAATACTTGATAGATCTAGATTGATTACACCATTCTACATTAACGTGGGCACCGTATTTAAGTAGCAAACGACGATTATGCGGCACGACGTATCTGTTATCAAGAGAAACACCATTTTTTTCTACAACCCTGCCATTATCCCTACGCCGATAGCATGGATAACCTTCTTCATCAATACACGTGGCATCCACAAATTTTTTAGGGAAATGTTTCGTGCACCTACCATTAGCCATGCACGGAGAATTTTTCCTTACTTCGCCACACAGACCATGAATCATAAAATCTCTAACTGCCGCAAAATAGCACGGATCATCGGCTTCATCTGGTATCTCTGCCGATATAATTCTATCTATATCATCCGTAGTTGGATATTTATCTTCTTTGGCCAAAAAGAGAAGAATATGTGCATGAGGGAGCCCACGTTTCTGGAATTCAATCGTATATATAACTGTACAGGTTTAAATTAAAAAGAATTAAATAAATATATAAAAGTTAAATAATATATCAAAATAATATGAAAAGTGATAAACTAATGAAGATGATTGAACAACCTGATACAACTTTCCCAAATATTTGATTATGTCGAAGATCCTTGATAAGAGCATCCAGTTTGACCTTAAAAATTCTGCAAATAATGTCTGGACGGTCTTCGGCATTAAGATTTCTCTTCTCAAGAAAATGAACAATCTCAGGCCATTTCGGATTGGAGGTGAATGTTATAAATAGATCGGGATAACCAGCCCATCGATAAATAGCCATCGCATCTTGATAATTTTGTATCATAAATCATGTTCCTCCGGTGAAACTCGACGGAAGTATAATACGTTTGCCTTGTGATCTGGGATTTGTGTCTCCATTCAATACAGCATCTGCTAGACCCTTATATATACCACAACGCAACGTTTTTTTGATGTAAGCGCACATATTTCAACCGGGCTGATTCAACCATTGTATAAGCATCCACGACAAATTGTTGAAAAAGTCTTCTTGAAAATAGAATAGTATAAGGTTCATTATTCCTTTCGTGGAACCGGTAGGCAAAAAATTCTCGAACACTAACTGTTTTCCTTCCTCCATGAGTTCTAATCTTCAAGTCCGAAAATGGAATGTCTTCTCTAAAGCCATCCTCACCGTAAGGTAACAACAAAGGATATTGTAATGCCAAATAAGCAGCATTCAACTCATTTATCCTTTGCAACTGTCCGGTTTTTGTTTCAACCAATATATCTCTTTATCCTAAAGCCTGGTCAAAATCACCAACAATCAAAGCGGCGACCTCAGAGCTTGATGGCAAATTGTATCTTCTAGCATCCTTCCCTCTTTTACCAATAAGACGTAATCTAACATTTGAATTTGTACTTTCTCGTATCGTTTCTCTTGCTACTCTAAAGGTTTGCACTAATATATTATTTTCATCTAACATTTTTTGAAGTCTGACAACAATATCTTGGTGCAGATTATTAGTATCACTTCCTTGCCTATAAAATAATTCACGTCGAAAATCCATAGTTAGCATTAATTATTATATATATGTAGTATATAGACAAAATATTGCAGAATTTATAATGATTTAAAAAAAAACAAACCTGACAGCATTCATCCTATGATTTATCTCATTCTTTGTATCATATATATATATATATATATATATATACAGTTGTGTAAATTTAGGTGTTGAACCACTGGATGGCAGTAAACTACCAATTAAATGATAGTTTTGTCCGTACATCCGGAAAACTGGAGCGCCTTGACCTCTGTTAATGTCATTATCGATCTTTCCTCCCATAGATGTAAAGCAAAACATACTATTATACGATCTTATATTTTCTTGAAAGTGCTTGCTTTTATCACTGTCTCCATACAATAAATCACGAAGCAAAGTAGGTGGTTGTTTAAGAAGAGGAAGCTGAATAATGTCGTGACTGCAACATGTTCCATATTTTGGACAAGTAGATCTGATATGGGATTGTATCCTCTCCTCATACCAAAACATAGCGGAACAAAATTGGCAAGTATAACTTGCATCACCGATATCCCAGTACTCTGTTAAAAAAATGTATTTCATTAAACAATTATAAAGTTTTACTTAAGTTAAATAAGAAAAATATATGAAAACAACAATTCTCACCATTGTTAATGGATGTGATTGTGTCATTTAACTGAGATATAGTTGGATTTGACTTTATTGTATTGTCCACTATTGTCTTTGAATTGTTGTTCCCGAAATTGTGAACTGACTCTTCCATAGTAAGGTCAATAATTTCAGAGACATGCGAATTGTTCAAATTCTGAGTATTGTTTTGAAGCAGTGGTCTTCTCCTGGAAACTAAATATCCAAAACAATAAAATATCATTTCGAAGTTCAATTTTCAACTAAATATGTAAATTAATAACTGCAACATATATAACAATAAATTTAATATACCATTTGCTTTGTCACTAAGATGGGAATCTGAAAAACGATAAGCAATCATGCTCGAATCGTTATTTGAAAGAACTCTTTTAGGACCATATGTAAACGTTCTTCCCGCTATGCACTGATTTTCTGTTGAAAAAATAAAAAGTAAAAATAAAAAATATTTATTCCACAAGAAATTTATCTATATATATGTAGTATATATAATTTAAGTATATGTTATTGTATTTTACATACATCAAAATTATAAATGACTACTTAAAGTAATCTTTATTTTCTATATCAAATAATTTCTTTTTTATTTATTTTTTTATACGAAAAATGTATAACTTCAATCTCTGTTTTTTAATTAAAAAAATACAACTATCTTTAAAGAATTGTCATACACATGCCAAAATTTAAATATCAGAATAAATATTAAATTTTTATTTTTTTAAATAATATTTTAATATAAATACATATAACTATTTAAATATATAACTATATAAATATAGTAACAATAAAATACAAAATACCGTTTGTGATGTCACTGAGAGGAGAATTGGAAAATGGAGAAGCACTATTGTTCGAAGCATTGTTGAGCCCCACAACTCTTTTAGATCCATCAGTAGATGTTATTCCTAGTATGCTCCCAATTTCTATTTTAAAAAAAAATACTTAAATACAAAATTGAGACAAAAAGGATGTAAAATTAATAATTTTAATTGTAATACCAATTTTTTTGTTTCAATTATATTTTTTTATTTTCGATAAAACAAAATATAAAATTCAAAAAAAATTCAATTTAATAACAAAAGAGAGTACGTTGATTATTTTTTTTATCCTTAAAAAATATAAAAATTTGAAAAAATATGCTTCATAAATAATTATATAACTTATAAGTTATAAATATATATTATTTATTTTCGATAAGATCAAAATATAATAATTAAAAAAATTATATTTAATTAAAAAACAGTACGTACATTCTTCTTTTTTCTATTTTAAAAAACAAAATAATACTAAAATATGCAAAATTTAAACAAAAATTATGTATAAATAATAATATAAATTATAAGTTAGATGTACATTTTATTGATTTTTGACAATTTCCTGATATTAAAAATAATAAAATGTCTATTTATTACAAAAAAAAAAATTGCCTGCATTATTTTCGAATTTTTCAGAGGTACATATAAAATTTAAATCATATAATAAAGTATTTATACATTAAATTTATTAAATATAAAAAAATAAAATAAAATAAAGCATAAACTAAAAAATAATAAATCTATACAAAAAAAATTAAAACCAAGACAAAGACCCAATAAAGAATAAAATCCAATTAAAGCAATTTTAGGCCTTTATGATATAATCCCATTTGGTCTTATTAAAGCCCATTAAAATCAGCCCCAAAACTGAACCAATTGAGCTCTTAAAAGATGTACACGTGTAAATAGGCCAGATACATTCTAGATAATTCTGAGCAATCGTAAGGTCACGATCAAACCAAATGGACGGTCACGATTTTACCGAAAATTGATCCAATTTTATTTTTTCAAAAAAAAAAAAAAGAAAACTCTAATCCCATCCCCTCACACCCTCCATTTCATTTTTGTCATTTTGTCCTAACCCTAACAAATCCGCCGCTCACCCTCTTTCTCATCTCTCTCATTTTTCCCTTTAACCCCAGAAATCGGCCCCTCATTTCTACTCTTATATTTTCGATTTCCTGTAAAATTACCCACTCTCACCCTTAAATTCTCCAAACAAATTCATATAATTTTCGTTTGATTTGTTTATCGCCATCTTTGTTAGTTATATTATGCAGAGGAAAAGAACAAAAAATGTTTAGATCCGTTTTTTTTTTTTAAAAACAGATTTTACTTTTCGATTTGGGTATAACACAAATCAGTTTGTATTGTATACTTCATTTTTTCGGTTGTCCATAATATGTTTACAGTATCTGTTTTTACTTCATTTTTCTAGTATCTGTTTTTTTATATCTTCATTTTTTTTAAATTTTACACTGGAAAATTTTGGTTTGGCTTCATGAGACACAATATTTTGTGTCTTCAAAATCTGAAAATAAAATCTCAGAAAAACAACAAAATTTTGCAGGTAAAATGTTTTTTTCCATATTTTTTTTCGTATGTTAATAATTCATTTTTTGGGTATGTATACTAACGATTTTTTTTCTGGTTGCATGTGGATATCTGGAAAGAAGATGAACATTTGTGCTTCATCATCTCGAAGGTAAGTGTGTAGTTTTAAGCCGTGTATTTTAATATTTTGTTTATCTGTGTTTTTTCATGAATTTCTTTAGATCTGAATCAGATCTTAAGTTATTTGTATATATACTGTATGCACAGAGAATGAAAATTATAATGGCTATATATATTTTATTTTTTTAAAAGTACAAAATGTAAAGATTTTTGTTCATAAAAGTCAGTTTGGTCAAGGTTTCTGTCGTTTTTTTAAGATCTATAGATGGATCTGTGTAGATATGTTTTCATTTTTTTTAAAATTTATGTTTTAACCATAAATTTGTATATGTTGTATATTTGTACTGATCCAGTAATTATTTTTCTCTGTGTTTGGAAAAATAGATATTTCAGTGTTTTTTTTCGGATCTGTTAAAACTCCTTGTAGATGTTCCCATATGTTATTTTTGTACAAAATTATCTGTAAAGTTAAGGAGGTATTTTTGGTTTTTAGAACACATTCATAAAATCTGCCAATAGTTTTAAGTATATTACAGGATAATTGTAAAATTTACAGAGTTTTTTCGTATCTGTTAAGGAAAGATGAACATGGTCTTACATTTCATTATTTTATTCTGTAGTACTTAAATTTAATAGGCTTCTTTGGTTTTAATTAAATTCAATTTTTTTTTAAATAATTACTAGATATTTAAAATCTGACTTTTTTTTCTGTGTTATGAGACCTAATGATCATAAATTTGAAGATGTGTGACCATGTCATTTTCAAGGTAATGATAAATATATCTCATAGTCGCATATAATATAAAGAACATTTCTGGTTCTCATCTTTATTATCTCAATAATATGTTATTAACAATTTTTTTCACATTTTACAGATAATTTCATAGTTTCATTGAAGTAATGAAGCCACAACTCTATTAAAGATAAGTTCTCAGAACTTAGAGTAGTTTGTTATCTGTTTTGTTTTCTTAATCTATCTTAAAATAAGAACTTATACATGTTCTTCATGCTGTAGGGGTGTAATATAGTTGACTATTCCAAACACCTTGACAATCTCTAGTTACAGTAAGAATACTCAACACTGTATTGCTGAACATGTAGTTTGAAAGCTAAATTTTAAGACAAAAATTTACCATCTTCAAAATTTGCTTCTCTTCAGTTGTGATCTCTTTTTCCTGTTCTGATTGTCGATCTGATTCGTATTTTTGTTTATAGTCTGACTGTGTGTTCGGATTGTATGCCTGTGTTGCCCTGAGTTTAAGTTTTATGATGATTGAATTATGAAAACTGCTTCACAATTTACACTCGCTAGTGAATCTAATATTGGTAGGTTTTAATAATCAAGATTCTAAATTATGGGAATTTTAAAGAATATTATTTGGATATATATATATGGATTATAACATGCATTATGGTATCTATGAATTAATGATCTAATATATTTATTTCCTTATTTTTCTATGATTATATGGTATGTTTGACTGTAGTCGAATAAAAATTTGGTAAGACTGAAGAATCATAATAAATTAATATTCTAAATGATTATTATTAGAGTTTTAAATGGATAAACCCAAAGTATAATCATAATAAATGATTCTTTAACTGGTCATATATTCGTTTTTTTTTAAATGTGGATAACCCAAAGATATATTGTAAACGGAATATAGGAGATGTGTTTAGTTTCACTTCAATGCATTAATTATTATGTTTGTAGCATATTACTTTATGTGTGAAGCACTTAACTCTGTTATTTGTTGTTCATGATCTTTCAATGTCCTTTAATTTCACTTCGCATACATTATATTTTGTGATTTCAGTTAACATAAATCAATACTCTAAGCAACAAAACCTGCTTGACCCTACACCATGAGTGTAGTGGAATCCTGCAGGGGCTTAGTTGTTGAAATTTGTTCTGTAATTTGATATTGATGGCATGTGTTTGCTTTAATCTACTGTTACATTCTGCTTAAATCTTAACATGGTTGCTTTTACATAATTGTTATTTTTGCAAAAGTTATTTTGTTTTTTTATTTTTCATAAGGTAATTAAATTTAATAAACAAATTTAATTATTTTAAAAAATAAAACAAAAAAAAGGAAAAACGAAACAAAATAAAAACTGTAATTAAACGAAACAAAATAATTTTATTAGCAATGACCCTTCAATCAATATCCAAAAATAACAAACTTACCAAAATTTTAAAACCTTAATAATACTCTAATTAAATGACACATTGTCATTCATTTATTCAAATAAAACCCTGAAAATAAAACCCATCTATTAAAAATAATAATATTACCAAGCAAAAACAATACTATTTCTTCTCATCGTCATCCTCTTTCTTCACAAACTCCTTTAACTTCTTTGCGGTCGTAGAAGACGCAAAGTCATCAAAAAGTGTTCTTTTAAATACAGGACTTCCTTTCACAACTTCTTTCTGCTTAGCACTCTTATTGGGAGTGTTAACTTCATCTTCAGAAGAATTGTCCTGAAAAAAGAAAAATTTTGATTTATTTTAAAAAAATACAACATTATATATTTCATAAAAAATTATAAAAAAAAATAGAAACCTTTATGTTGAATTCTCCTTCATGGTGCAGCTTAGACAAAAAGTCAGATTCCTACAGGTCATAAAAAATGTAAATGTCAATTGTTAATCAAGAAAACAAATTCAGTAAATATTTAAATATATTAAAACTATTAAATAAAAAAAATAAAAAATAAATTTAAATACCTGACTTTCAAATGCAGTTCGTGAAAATTCCTTAATCAAAGCTGGGTTGGTTGTCAGTTTCAAAACTGTTAAAGCTCTATCATAATGATTATATTGATCTCCTTTCACTTGAACCTTGAAAAATGCTTGTACATCAATTAAGCTTGCAATTTCGTCCGGGATGTCTCGTCCATCAGCCATCTAATTAAATTAATAAAGTTTATATTATTAATAAATTTATTTACAAATTATTATAAACTTAAATGACTATGAATACATCAAGGTGTTCTCTCCTTAGAACTCCACATGGCTTTCCTATAAGTTTTTCACAATCTCGATCCCACAACAAAAGTGACATATTCCCAGTTTCATCAACAACTTGTATCTCCAGTTTATACCTAATATTAAACATGAGAAAACTAATTAAAATGTAATCAGATTTCAAAAAAAAAATTATTATTACAAATAAAAAATATGTACCTTAACTGCCCAGTTTCAGGAAATTTGTCACAACCAAAACAGTACAACTTATCTCCTGCTTCAGATAGTTTTTTGGGGCAAAGGGCAAGATAGATACCACCAATCTCCAATGAAAGAGATAATTGTACCACATACCCAAAAACTACCAATCTGTAAAAAAAAATTAATCAACAAAATTTATTTATAACATATCAATATGTAAAAAGAGATTACATTGAACATAATGCATTAACCTGTCTGTTGGTATACAATTGCTCTATTGTTCGTATGGAAGATTCACCGGATGCTAAATCATCATAAACAGTCACATTGGAAGGCACACTAACATGGTTGATCGAGCAGTGGGGTCTTGCCATTAATAAAGTTGAATCTAACAAATTTTGAATAAGTAAACTGATAATTATTTAAACATCCAATATAAAAATAATCAATGATATAAAAATTCAATACCTTTTCTTAAATTCCATAATTTCGTCTTCTTCTCCATTGACAATTAGCTTCGTAATTTGAAATGAATTAGACACTTTTACCTTAACTTCATGTATTTATGCAAACAGAAATATAATCAAGTTGTGGTCATAGTAAAACAAAAAAATGGAAAAATCCTTATTTTGTTGCATTTAATTTTACCTTTAAACACCTTTGCTTTGCACATTTGCAGAATAATAACAATTGGTTCACGGTTGTGTTCTTCAAGATAAGGCAGTATGATATCAATGTATTCTTCCCATAGAGTGCATGTCATGCGATTTTTGTTGCATTTTCATAAATACCATTTGTAAAATTATTTTTAAAACATAGAATGCAATTTAAAAATTTATGATTTTACTCCAAATCCTCCAAAGTGATGTCTAAGAAACGTGTTGATTTTCCACCAACTTGTGTTGTTTGTGTCGATTGCATCGACACAACTCTTCTGGTTATATCTGTTAATATTCCCAAAAAGATAACATATAAAAATGCGTAGAAGTAACAAAGTATATGAAAACAATATATTACAACATCATTGAAATAGAATTTATCAAAAAGCAAAGTATCATCAATTTTCTGGAAGTCATACAGCTTCTTGAAATCTTTAAACTCATACACAGGGCCGGCCCTGAGAGTAGTCGCCGAGGGCGACCGCCTAGGGCCCCCAATTTTGTGGGGGGCCTATTTACATATGTCTTTATATATGTATACATATTTTATTAAAAAATATATATAAGGGCCCCCAAAAAAACTTAAAAAATATCAAATGACAAAAAGTAAAAAGTACCAAATGACTCTTTTCTTCAAAATTGTACTAAACAAATTAATCTAACTTCTAATTCAAAATAAAATAAAAATACTTTTCTTTCATATCTTTAAAATATTATATGGTTATGAGGTATTCTCATTCTACTTAAAAACAAAGTGGTTTTGTTTTAATTAAAAAGGATATGAAAATATTTTATGATATAGCAAATTCTTGTGTTAAAGTTGTGTCATTTATTTTCTAGTTCTAAGAAAAGATGAGAGGTTTTACAAGATCATGTTTATCACTTGACTTTAAAGCCTTTGTCAACAACAAGATGGAAAAGTGAGGTTAATAGTATCACAACTATAATAACTCAACCTAATGAGATAATTGAATCTTTAGTTCAATTATCAAGAGTTGGTAAAGATGCCAAAACTAAGAGTGAAGCTGAATCTGTAGCAACACATGAAGTCGACAATTTTGAATTTCTACTGGGCATGACTATATGGTATAATATTTTGAAAAAAATTGAATTGATTAGCAAAAATTTGCAATCTAAAGATATGCAATTTTATGTATTGAAAATAAAGTATTGGAAAATCTTGATTTTGATGATCTTATTGATGATTTTGCTTCTCACAATGCTAGAAGATCAAAATTTTATCAATGATTATTTTATACTTTTTTGCCTTTGTGGGTGTTGCACTTGTTGAATATTCTAGATCATGTTGAAAAAGATGTTCACTCTTGGAGCTTGAAGTTTTTTATTATATTTTTTTATAAGGGCCCATTTTTTCCTTATCGCCAAGGGCCCCCAAAAAGTCAGGGCCGGCCCTGCTCATACATAAACCTTGGATAGCTTTTATCAAACATCTCAAACATGTGAGTTTTACCATGAAAGATGATTTTATATTTTGTCTCACATGCTTTGTATTTATCCATTTGGTTAGTGACTAATAAGTCTCGTATAGCATAAATTCACCCTTCAATAAGCAGCTTTTTATGTTGTTCCATATGCATTTTACGAATAGTAGCATGTATCCGATTTCCCTGTGAAATATATTAAAAAAAAATTAGACAATGATTTTCATACTCCTTTGTTTTTAAATAACTTAATAATCAGAAATACTGTCAAACATCTGAATCATGAAATATGCATTCTAGACTTGCAATTTGGGTGTTGTCCTTGAAAGCTGGTTTATTACACGCACGGACCAAGCATACTTTCAGGGCCCAAGTAGTCTTGCTCTTATTCAAATGCTTGATCAAACTGAATATTGGTGCCATCTCTAACAAACAGAAAACGTGAAAAGTTCTTATTTTTTTGCTGTTATAAAAACGATTGCTAGAACTCGGAGAATTGGTTTCGAATTTGTTGTAAACTGATGAATGTTTGATGTATTTATAGGGCCCAATGTCTCAATAAAAGGAAAGAAAATTTTTATATTTTAGTAAGTTAATTTTATAGAATTTCGTTTTTTTTTTTTGCTTTTAGTTATTTTAGTAAATCTTGCAAATATCTTAGTTTTAATCTTTGTGTATTAAAATTACAATTTTTAATTTCTTAGAAATAACAATTAACTTGATCTGCAAGTTACAACAACTTGCCAAAATAATCTCTCGTCAGAATACTTATAATCCGGCTGATTGATCATCTTTAATATTCTTCACATTATTACCAAATTGAATTGCAATTTACAATGCGAAAATCAAGGGCGTATAAAAATCTACATCTTAAAAAGTTCGGAGGTTAAATAGCCGATTCATGCACACCATTATTAATTCCATATTTAATACATTCAATTAGGTAAATCATGCACAAAATCCGATATTCAGTATTGAATAATTGCAATTTGGTAAAAAGTATTTTTGGTAGTCATTAAATTAATTAAATCTCAATAAAAATTTATTCTGCTTACAACAGATTTAGTTGCCGAAAAAAAAAAGTAAATAAAACCAAATAAAATGGAAATTCGTTTTTAGCAAGTGAAAAATGGGCGGGAAAAAACATGGCTTCTATTTTGAGAATAGTCTCTTATTATATATATATATATTATTGAGGATCAATCTTGTGCTTCAGTGGTAGATCATCATTGACCCGAGTTTATTATCAGGGCGATTGACTCGAGTTTGATTCTACATGAGTACGTGTATCTCCTCCCCCTACTACCCCTCATTGTACTAAAAAAGTAACCCCTCTCGTAGGTGGGGCCTAGTGATATAGGGTAGGTTTTTTGAACTAAAAGATTTCAAGTGCGAATCCACACTTTTGCACCTACTGGTCGAACATGTCGTACAAATAGGGGTTTAACCTATGGCACAACCCACAACACTTGGCTAGAGGTGGCATTTCCAGCCCGATCCATGGACAGGGCCAGGCTAGACTATATTTATATAGGACCAAAAGACCCGAAGACCAAGTGACTTGACACAAATTAGGAATAAAAATGAGAGAGAAATTCCTAGAAATACTATCTTTTTGGGGAAAGACATTGTTTACGCTCGTTGACTTTCGTACTCTTTCGGTTGACTTTTTTTATTTTCTCACGCTCCTGTATATTTTTTGCACATTTTATGCTTTTTTCGATTTTTTTTGTTCATGTATTGCTTCATGTGTTATTTAGGTTGTTTCGATGTTGTTTATATTTGTTTCTTGGTTGTTTCGATATTGTTTATATTTGTTTCTTGGTTGTCTCAATACAACTTTTACCTACTTTTACGCTCTTTTTGTTCAAGTATTGTTTTATATATTGTTTCTCTGTTATTTTCTATAATATTTTTAATGTTGTTATTATGTTTCTTTGTTGTTTCCATGTATTTTTCAATGTCTCAATGCATTTTTACCAATTTTTAAGCTCTTTTGGTTTATGTGGTATTTTCTATGTTGTTTCTAGGTTATATATACTGTTTTTAATGTTGTTCTGATTTTTTGTTGTTTTCATGTAGTTTTCAATGTTTCAATGCAGTTTTTACCTATTTTTAAGCTATTTTGGTTCATGTGGTGTTTTTTACTTTGTTTCTATTTTTTTGGGTTGTTTCTACATAATTTCCAGTGTTGTTCTATCGTTTCTTGGATGTTTCCATGTGTTCGGCGTTTTCAATGCATTGGATCAAAAATTGAATTGTGTTTTTCTATTCATGTGTTGCTTCTATATTATTTTCAATGTTTTTTGTTTCAATATGTATTGTTTTATATGTATATTTCTTAATTGTTTATAAGATTTTTAATATAAAATTGTTTATTTAATGGGGGCAAAATTTATTTTTTTCATTGAAAATTTATTAGATGAAACATGTTCGAAACACCTTGAAAAACGTAAAAAAAATCCGAAAAAATTGGCGGGAGCATAAAAGTGTACGAACAAAGGCGGGAGCATAAAAAAGTTCAAAAAAAGCCCGACAACTTAAAACTGTCAATTTTCTCCAAAATATTGAGAATAATGTCCTTAACCCAATTAATATAGGTTGTGCTAGGCTAAGGAACACGATGGCCCAATTGAATCGGGCTGAGCTAATTTTCTGCGTTGGTTTACTCAAAGACTAGTTCGGAGTTTTGAATTCTCAGAATCTCCTTCGGTATAGTTCCCTTTTTTTATTTCTTCAAAAATGAAAAACATATAAAAATTCTCTCTCTACCCTTTTTCCTCTCCATTCTCTCTAACCCAAAAAACATAAACCTAATATCCTCTCCCCCTCCTTCACCCCTCCACAGCCGCCACCCTCATTCCTCCCCCTCCCCCTCCATGCTTTCTGCTGGAGGGTGTTACAATATAGTATTATAATATTTAGTTTCCTTATTTAAGTGTAATCCTTTTATTGTTAGGATTTTATTCCTTTTAGGGTTATGTTTTCTATTTGTCTATATAAGACTCTCCTTTGTTTATTTTGTAATTAACTTTTGATTTTGCATAATAAGAATACAAGTACTTTTATGGCTTCTTTGATTTCAACATGGTATCAGAGCTAGGTTTCAACCTTAACCACAGCTTTCGCGGATCGGGCCAACGCCACGATCTTTTTTTTAGGGGCAAGAGTGTTTGTAGGAGGACATGAAGGTGGAGTATTTAATCTTTGGCAAATCTGTAATGTGTTTTGATGGTTTGGCAATGGATAGTAGCTGTTCAGATTTGGTTCGCTTTTGCTAGCCTTTTGGTTCAGATTTGATTTGTTTCTGGTAGTTTTTTGGTTTAAATTTGGTTTGTTTCCGCTGGCTTTCTGGTTTAGATTTGATTCATTTTTGCTAGCTTTTTGGTTTATATTTGGTTCGTTTTGGTTTAGATTTGGTTTAGACTTGGTTCAGGTTTGATTTGTTCTCGCTAGTTTTTTGGTTCAGGTTTGGTTGGTTTAGTTGGGTGAATTTGATATGGTTTGTAGACCAAGATTTGGTTGATTATATTGTGGTTGGTTTAGTTGGATGATTTGATATGGTATGTGGAGCAAAATTTGGTTGATCGTTTTGTAATTGGTTGTGGATTGTCTTTCCTTTTGTCGGATTTGGTTATTGGCTGATTTGGTTTTCCTTTATTCGGTAAAGGAGTATTCAAGACTTGAAGATGCATAGCTTTTGGGAGGATGGCTAACCATGCTTTGTGGTCGAAGAGATGGTTCTGTTTTGTTTGTTTCTTCGTCATGCAGATTGTTGATATGTTTACTGGGGCACATTCCAATTTACGTTTTTATTTTTGTTTGACAAACTCTCAATGCTTCTTGCGGTTGCATCGTGAGTTTGAGGGGAAGTGTTAAAATATAGTATTATAATATTTAGTTTCCTTATTTAAGTGTAATCCTTTTATGGTTAGGATTTTAGTCCTTTTAGGGTTATGTTTTCTATTTGCCTATATAAGGCTCTCCTTTGTTTATTTTGTAATTAACTTTTGATTTTGCATAATAAGAATACAAGTACTTTTATGGCTTCTTTGATTTCAACAGAGGGTAGACGATGGCGGTTCCTTGTGATATTCGGAGGTGACCGATATTTCGTTCCAGGGTGAAAGCGGGTCAGAGCTCCATGGAGGTGTCTCGGTGCTGAGTAGATGATGGGCTGCAGCAGTAGAGTTGGGTGAGAGAGAGGCATTTTTTTGTTTTTTTTCTCTCGTTTTTTAGCTATAGTTGTTGTTTTCTTATTTTGTTTGTATTTTCTTTTCGCGGTTGATTTGCGAAGCTCGTTGGCGAATCAGTTTTTTCTGTTCTGCAGTATGTGGTGGTTGCTCGTGCCCGGTTTCAGTTTTTTTGGTGTGTTACAGTCTCCTTTAAGGAGTGCTGAAGTCTCCCGGCGTGGAGTGGTTTAGTTTGGGGTGGGTAGTTTTTTAGTCCATGTTGTGAATATGAATTGGTCTTACCAATTCCCCGTTTGGCTCTTAGTTAGTCTTGTCGGCTGCCCGTTGGCTACGATTATAGTTGTAATTTTAATTTTTGAGTTATAATAAAATACTATCGTTCGACAAAAAAAAAATGAAAAACATATACAGTAAGACTGTAATATCTGTATACACGAAAAGAAAGAACATGGTACACGTAAAATTTTATTTCATTACACGCATATATAACATTAATTCCATCAGGAATAATTTATGCAGACAAACACAACATCATCTCAGTGACATAGATACAACAGATGAAATTCAATACTCGATGTTAACTAAAAAAAATATATATATATTTTCAGCAGAAATATACACGAAAAATAAAATGCACCCACAACTATAGAGATATTTCACAACTGGAAACTAATACATCCATGAAAGATCCTGCTTGAAAGTCACAGAATTAGCAGCACCTTGAATGCCCCTTTCAGATATCTGCGGACAATCATCCACCGCTAAAAGTTCCAACTTGTACGATCCGACGAGCGGCTTTAATCCATCGTCGGTCACTCCCAAACACTTGCTGAGCTTCAAAACACACAACCGAGGAAATTGTCCAACAAGCTCTAACCCTTCATCCGTAATCTCTTGGCATCGAGTGAGCTCTAGCGTTTCAAGATACTTGGCCGAACAGAGAGCTTCCATTCCAACATCGTTAAACGAATAAACGTGATCCAAAGCAAGTTCCCTAATCGGACACTTTTGCACTAAATTAAGAATTCCATGCAAAGTGAACGACGAAAAAGACGGAAACTCACCGTCCGAGAAAGATAGTCTAACCGATTCGAGCCGTGAGCAGTTTTGAGCCAATGCCTCTAAACATTGGTCGGTCAATCTAATTGGATTGTTCATCAATAGAGGAAGTGAGAAATCAGATGGGACTCGGAGAGAAATAGACCGAAGGTTGCTCGATTTACGAGCCAAATTTATAATGTCCGAATCTTTTACACCTACGCACATGTCTAAGTGAACTTTTTCTAAGTTCTTGCATTTTCCCAACACACAAGCAAGGCCTCTACCCGGGCTGATTATACCATTCACCAATTTAAGTTCTAGCATGCTATCACATGGAATATACTGCTTTTGCCATTGATCGACTGCTAACCGATCGTACACCTTCATGTAGCGATAATTAGCATCTACTTCGAATTGTAATCGTTTCAATTTTCGCCAAGTGTTGCCGAGTTTAATTAGATCGCCTTCTCCAATAGCCCTACAATTCTTGATGCAGAGATCTTCGAGCGATTCGAGCTTGCCGAGATATTCCAGCCATTCCATACTAGTAATATTGAGACATCGGATAAGGTGGAGCAGGATAAGGCTTTTACACCCCACCACAACTGATAATATCCCAAAGCCACTAATTCGCGGAGTGAAAATCAACTTCAAGGCAGAAAGATTCGAGCAAGACGCCAAGTGACTTAAACCCGCGTCAGTGATAAAAGTGCAATAACTTAAAGTGAGATCTGTGAGAAAGGGGCAGCCAATGGAGAGATTATAAAGCCCTTTGTCATCCAATTGTTTTCCCAATTTGGACATCCAACCAGAGTACGAGATTTCCACTTTTTCTAGTTTCTGAAATCTATTGCAGAGAGAGGTTAACGCTTCATTGGCTGGATTTAAGCCACAGCCAACTCGAATAGATTTTCGTTGCTCGTTATCTAATTCATGGAGGCGCTTACAAGTCAAAGATACAGAGTTTTTATCTGTCGTTCTTTTAATCATATCCAATATGTCCCAAGCTATTTGATCTGGCAAATCATCCATTGGCTTTCGACTGCTAGGTTACCATCTAAAGGAGAATAATTACCTACAATGCAAAAGCTAAATTAACATTACGCCAAGTTTTTATAACGGATGCGAAAAACGATATTGATCATTGCGCACAAAAAAATTCACTCTTCACTGTTTCAAGAGGGGGGAAATTAAACAAATTAACACATTCTTATGATATAAAGAAGTAATTTGCTAAATTATGGACATTCCAATTGTGCTTAACACTTATATGCCACTAGAGCATACTTCAAATTCAGAAGTAAGATGTAATATCAAAAAGAAACGAAACATCCAGAAGTAAGAACAGATACAAGTCGTTATTCAGATCCAATAACTAATCGTAAAAAACCCACATCTCATGAAAATGCGAATGACAGATAATCAACCGGATAATATCAAACAATACATAATCGAAACTCATATCTGTATGATTAAGATGAAAACAATAATAATAATAATAATAATAATAATAATAATAATAATAATAATTTCAAAAAAAAAAAGGAAAAAATAACCCCTTTTTCCTACTGAGTGGAGATGATAAAACATCGAATTCATCCAAATGATAAAAAAAAAAGAAAAAATTGATACCGGAATTCATACCGAGTAAATCTAAACACCAAACATCAGGAATAATCAACAAAAACTTGTACTTGAAAAGGATAGATTTCGAAAGCAGAATACACTTTTCTAAAGTTTATGGAGAGCGATTAAAAAGGAATTGTGCAAAATAATAAATAAAAAGCTATATATAATGGAAATTAAAGGGAAAAATGGGTGATTCGGAATTTACCTGGTACGGATTTTTTCAGAGAATTTGAGGGATAATCGCGAAATAAGAGAGAAAATAGGCGGCCTTTTTTTTCTTTAAGAATTTAGATAGATAGAAGAAGAAAGAAAAAAATTTGGATAATTTTGTGGGTTCTTTGGAGATAGATATTTTTGTGGGGTTCTTTCTGCAAATGGTTGTTAGATCTTTTTGCTGGCTGGGAAAGGGAAATGTAGCATAAGTACAATGTACAATTGTCTTTTGCTACCCGTTTCTCTGTCGGCATTCATCTGCCTTTCATTTTACAAGAAAAAAAAAATGACCTTTTAAGTCCAAATAATATAAAGGGATAATTATAGAAACCCCCTGAGGTTCGGGCTAATTACAGAAAAACCCAATTTTTGTTTTGAAAATTACAAAAAAGCTCTTGAGGTTTGATTCTATCTTACATTTTCCTCTTCATAAGCATAAAAATATTTTAAAAATCCCCCTAACATTATAAAAATATTGCAGTTTCCCCTTAAATTTAAGACAAATCAAACTTAAATGATTTTTTTTCGTAATTTTGATACATATCTGGATTTTTTTGTAATTAGCCCGAATCGTAAGGGTGTTTGATTATTCCTAAAATAATTTATATTCAAAATAACATTACCAATGTTTTACTTTTTATTTAAATGACACTTACCAAGGTTTGGTGTTCTGAGAAAAGAGGAATTGGGCAAACAGCAAATTTGAGGTCCTAATATCAACCAACATGTTTTGGTTTAAGTCCTGTCAAATGGGAATTTCGACTTATATGATAATATATTTTGATTAAAAAATTTAGTTTTTTCCGGTTTGTGTTGTGACATGGGAATTAGTCATTCTCTATATAGTTTCGTCAGTTTTACAAATATATATATATAGGGAGAGAGTTATATGAGACCACCTCATAGGGTAAGTCCATAGGGACCAATCCTAGCCACATATCTAGATTTTTCAATGGTTGTGATTTTAGAGCTAAAAATTCAGATTAGATGTTGGCAATTAGAGAAGGGGTAAATTAGTCATCCTACAAAATTACCCAATATTCATGGGATTACATTCGCATTATGACAATCTATCCAAATCTCACATCAAATTCAACGTGAACAAATCTCATCTTCCTTAATCATCCTCCTTCTTCTTCAACTCACTACTGTGAGAAATCATTCATCCTTCTTCTTCAACGCACTATTGTGTGAAAAAAAAATTTGAGACAATTTGCCATAGTTGCTAGAGTTTGACTTGATTCGAAGTTTGCTTATGAAAATGTAATTTGTTGCTTGTGTAGATGTGTCATTGTGTTTTTATATACCATTAACTACATAAGCAAGTCATAAGCAACAATCATATACTACATAAGCAACAAATATACACTACGTATGCACCATGAATACATTAGCTACATAAGCAAGTCATAGCAACAAACCCATACTACATAAGCAACGAATATACACTACGTATGCACCACAGATGCATTAACTACATAAGCAAGTCATAAGCAATGACTCATACTACATAAGCAACAAGTCATATTAGATAAGCAACAAATATACACTACGTATGCACTACGAATACATTAACTACATAAGCAAGTCATAAGCAACAAACACATACTACATAAGCGATAAGCATATACTACATAAGCAACGAATATACACTACACATGCATCACAGAGACATTAACTACATAAGCAAGTCATAAGCAACAACCCTATGCTACATAAGCAACAGAGAATTTTTTTTGAAACGAAATTTGGAGAGAGAGTATCGTGAATAGTGGATGAAATCGCGTGAAAGACGGAATGAAATCTTAGTAACTTGATTCTAAAGTGCCAAATTACCACCCTACCCTTTTTAATTCTTTGAAACAAAAAAATAAACATAAAAAAGCCCAAAAAACTGGACCACCCAAAATTGTTGATCATGGTTAGGATGTGCCCATGGACTCACCCCAAGTAGGAGGACCTATTTGATCCATATCCTATATATATATATATATATATATATATATGGTTTGGATCAAATGAGTCCACTATCTTGGGGTGAGTACGTGAGGACAGATCTTAGCCGTTAGATATTTTTTATGGTGCAGATTTTAAAGATTGTTTTTGTAGTTTGTTATTTTTTAAACTCATCTGATGGACAATATGGTAATTTAATCATATTTTTTGGATAAGTCAATTATGGTAAATATTCCAATTCCTTGTAAACCGACACACTTCTTGTTGGTTGATTCTTCACGGTAGTGTTTGGCGGACGTGAGATTTTTCTTTTTCTTGACAACTTTTTTATTGGTTGATTGCAATATTTTGATTATTAAATAATTTAGTGTTGGTAGTCGTCTTTTTGCACTATTGAGTAATTTGTATTTTGTTCTTTCAATTCCTTTGAATTAAACTTGCACTTTTTCTATTGTTATTTTCTCATCTAGTTTGCTTTGAATATGTTGTTTCATCTAGTCCCTGATTTTATTTTTAATATTTTGACGTTAATATTTATTTTTGAACATTCATTAACGTTCATTGGTTCAATGCTAATTTATAATTGAAATTAACTTTTCAATGCTAATTTAGAATAAAAGTAATACATATTGTGTTCAAGAGATGCATATTCTAGTGTACTTATAGATGAATTGCATATTCAGTGTCCATGTGATGCATATTTAGTGTCTATGTGATGCATATGTAGTGTTCAGACTTGTCATTTTGCATTTTTAAATAATTTATATTTTGCAAGCTTATAAAGTGAACAATTAAAATTAAAACAATTTTTTTCCGGTTCAATGCTATTTTAGAATAGAAGCATTGCTTATTTAGTGTCCAACCAATGCTTGTTTAATATCCTGACTCGTCTTTATATATAGTTGAATTGCATATTTAATGTACATATGATGAATATTTAGTGTCCATGAGAGACATAATTAGTGTTCACACTTGTCTTTTTGTATTTTTAAGTAATTTCTATTTTGCAAGCGTATAAAGTGAACAATTAAAACTGAATTTGTTTTCCAGTTCAATGCTATTTTAGTATAGAAGTAGTGCATATCTAGTATACATACAATGCATATGTAGCTTATAAAGTGAACAAATAAATTTAAAATTATTCAGACTCATCTTTTTGTAACTTTAATATTTTTTCAGTTTAATGCTATTTTAGTATAGAGGTAATGCATATTTATTGTCCAAGCGATGCAAATTTAGTTGCAAATTTAGTGTTCAGACATATCTTTTTGTATTTTTCTAGTTACTTTCTATTTTTGCAGGGTTACAAAGTGAACAATTAAAATTGAAGTTAATTTTTGCTCGGTTCAATGCTAATTTACTCAAAAATAACCATGGAAAATCCGAAAAGTAGATTGTATTTGTAAAGACAATAAACAAGTGTAGTACTCCTTCGTCTAATCTACTCAAAAACTTGTACTTATCCACACATCAAAACCAATGATACATTCGTAGATTCAGTAGAATTGTACTCCTTCGTCTAATCCCTTACACGTCATCCCTTGTATTATGTTCACATTCTCGGATCCAATATTTGATTGAATTAGGTGATATAACAAGTCGTTGCCGTGTTTTGATATTCAGTCCTGCTAGAAAATAAAAATGAACAATATAAAATGTTGGTAGCAAAAGCAACAAGTTCTCAGTAATATGCAATATAATCAAGTGAATCATGCAACATTTTATTTTGTTCCATTGCAAAAAATTGTGATTGAAATAGTGCTGTGTATTAGTAAACATTAAAATTATATCACATTAGCAATAAATAATTAATGAACAAGCAATTCAGTTTTTATTTCCAAGCAATCACTACATAACAAATTCATATGCAAGATTTATGAAAATATTAAGCATGGACTAACTTGAAAGAAACTAACTCCTAATTCATGATATAAACTGTGTTTCCATAAAAGGATATGTGGCATATATATGGGCATTGCCATCATCACGACACCATATATTCTCGAAACTGGGAAATTTATAATATAATATATGATTTTCAATCATTCAGCAATTTATTGACTTGTAGAAGCAATACAAAAAAAAAAAAAAAAACATGCAATATAATTTCTTCGATTCACACCATCTGTTCTCGAAACCGAGAAATTTATAGTTTAATATGTAATTTTCAATCATTCAACAGTTTATTGATTTGTAGAAGCAATAAAATATAAATGAACATGCAATTAATACTCTTTTTTTATTCACACCAATACACCATCTGTTCTCGAAACCGAGAAATTTATAATATAGTATATAATTTTTAATCATTCAGAAGTTTTTGGAACAATATAACCAAAAATGCAACATTATTTTCGATTCACCTTGTTCAGAGGTTCCGACACAAAATCAATTCATGACTGATTCCATTTTGATGCGATGCTTGGATGTAGAAGTAATTGAATTTTTTTATCGCGCTCTGCAGATTTTTTTATGAAGAAGACAATGGAGCGATTGTAGAAGATGTCTGATTTTTGAGAAGGCGTTATTCGTTAGAGTAAATAGATAAAAGTAGCCACATAGGATAGGCCAACTTCTTTTCTAACCAAACATATAAAAAACTATTTTTTCTACTCACTTTTATGGTTCTTTTACTCAAATACCCTTGACACTTGAATACAAAAGCAAAAAATAGGTGGGAAAACAAAAAGTAGGTGGGGTCATATTTCTCTCTCACATAAAATATATTTTCTTTATTTTCAGATTTTTAACACAATTTATAGTTTTATTAAAATAAATTCAGATTTTTATAAAATCATTTAATATAAAAAAATAATTTTTTGAAAATAATTTTGAGTATTATTATTTTATAATTTAAGATTTTTTAAATAAATGGCAAATGTTTAAAAAAAGTGTATAGTTTTTAAAAAAATTCATATTTAATATTTTATAATTTTTTTGATTTTAAAATAACGTCGATTCTTTTTTTATTTTTTTAAACTAATTATCGTGTTTATTATATGTTTAAAATAATATTTCATAACGTGTTATAATGTAACACGTTATAATATATATAACACGTTAAAATATTATAACACGTTATGATATATAACACGTTATAATGTAACACGTTATGATATATAACATGTTATAATGTAACACGTTATAATATAATGTGTTATAATGTAACACGTTATAATATATAACGTGTTATAGTATAACATGTTATAATGTATATAACATGTTATAATATAACACGTTATAATGTAACGTGTTATAATATATATAACACATTATAATGTAACACGTTATGATATACAACGTGTTAATGTAACACGTTATAATATTATAACACGTTATGATATATAACATGTTATAATGTAACACGTTATAATATAACGTGTTATAATGTAACACGTTATAATATATAACGTGTTATAGTATAACACGTTATAATGTATATAACATGTTATAATGTAACACGTTATAATGTAACGTGTTATAATATATATAACACGTTATAATGTAACACGTTATGATATACAACGTGTTAATGTAACACGTTATAATATATATAACACGTTATAATGTAACACGTTATAATATAATGTGTTATAATGTAACACGTTATAATATATAACGTGTTATAGTATAACACGTTATAATATATATAACACGTTATAATATAACGTGTTATAATGTAACATGTTATAATATATATAACACGTTATAATGTAACATGTTATGATATATAACGGTTATAATGTAACACGTTATAATATTATAACACGTTATAAACTGAAAAATTTTGGTAAAATAAAAAGTGAAAGTAAAAAAGAAAGAGAAAGTGAAAGTAAATTAGGGGTTGTAACTCAAAAAAAAAAGTAAATTAGGGGTGTTTCGGTCAATTTGGTTATAAAAGTAGTATTTTTAAAAAGGTGGGTAGAAAAGAGTTTTCTCTATCCAAAGTGGCTAGTTAAAAAAAATTCCCTATTTGTTATGGATGAGATATTTATCTTCCCTAATTTTTAGGTAACTGATATTTTTAATATGATAAGGATGTAAAATTGGTGACTATTTTACCCCTAAAATGTGTTATCTTGGAAAAAAAATAAATTATAATATGGACAAATCTAGACTGTTTAAAGAATTTGATCAATGGTTGTGATTTGTCATTAAGGACTCATCCTGCAAAATGGTCTCATATAACCCATCCCCTATATATATAGTGAGACAATGTGGACTCATCTCAATATATCAATGGCTAAGATAAATAGGGGTTAAAATTACATTAAACATTTAATTAAGGCAAAATAAGGGTATAATTGTCAAAACAAATATGTGGAGACTGTTCAAATATATGGAATCAGTTATTGGGATAGAGAGAATCATGTGGGGAGAGAGAAAATCGCGAGAAAATCGCGCCGGAGAGACGCATGTGCTCTGCCATGCAGTATGTTGTACATTTATCATATATTTGATGTATATTTAACACTATTTTAATGTATGTTTAACATAATTTTACTGCATATTAAAATGGTCAAACAAAAATATGTGGGGACCGTGAATTAAGGAATCAGTTAGAGAGAGAGAGAGAGAGAGAGAGAGAGAGAGAGAGAGAGAGAGCGAGCGAATCACGCTCATTAACATGTGGGGACCGTGGATTAAGTAAATCAGTTATAAAGAGAGAGAAAATCACGCTCATTAATGTATTGTATATTTAACATATTTGTACCGCATATTACAATTGTCAAACAAAAAATAAGTATACAACTAAACACATATAAGTATACATCAAAACACATATAAGTATACAGCAAAAAACATAAGATACAGCAACATAAATACATACATCAAAAATTAACTACTTATACAGTAAAAACATATAAGTATACATCGAAAAACATCTAAGTATACAGCAGGGGCGGCCCTGAGGCGGCCAAGGTGGTGCCGTCGCATAGGGGGGCCCGCCGGCAAAGACCCCCTAGTTTTTTTTAATTATTTTCTATGTACATATATTGGACATATATCATAAAGATTGAAATAAATACCAAAGTAATGGTTTGGCCTACTGGCTGTCTTGCCAATTATATCCTGTCAGGTCCCAAGTTCGAAGCAAAACTTGATATTCCTTTTTGCCTTTATTTATATACATCTATTTTGTTTCTGGTTTTGTAAACCAAAAAGAACATAATTGAATCTTTTTCCCTTTTGTATGTAACTATTTTTTCCCCAACCTTTTTATCTAACTAATATTTTTATCCCTTCTCAAAAAAAAACTAATAATTCTATCTAATTAATCTTTTACTTTTTGCAAAATCAAAAAATATAATTGAAGAATTTAAAGAGTCGTCCCCCTTTATTCCCTCAGTCTATCATTCATATTTGCCTTTTTTTTTTTTTTCCTTTTTGCAAACCAAAAAATAGAATTGAAGAATTTAAAAATGCAAGAAGATCAATTTTTCATATCTAATTTATTAGTTGTTTATTGTTTTGTTATTTTCTCTATGGTCAATTATATTGAACAATCTTTTTCGTAATTTATTTTAATAAGATCGAAATATTAAAATTGAGCATGATATTTTTGTTATTACATATCTTATTATTTATGTTAAATAAAAAAAATTATATTTGTAACATTGATTTTATTATAAACACAAGGGGCCCATTTTTTGTTCCGCTCCAGGCCACTCGAAACCTAGGACCGACCCTGGTATACAGTAATCCTCATTGCCTCCTCGTAGGTCCTCGTTTTCTCCATGTCAACATCGTCTTCTTCACCAATCCTCCAATCTGTCCTTTATTCTGAAACCCCAATAATATTTTGCACCTGGAGAACCGTCATCCTTATCATCATCTTCATCATCAGAATCATCATGCTCATCATCTTCTTATTAAAAAAAAATACCCTTAATCCCCAAATCCGTCATCTTCCCCATTTACAACCCTATTTCCCCAAAACCCAAATCCAATTGCCAAAACGGTGTCGGTGACCACCATCCGCCGTCGTCCAGTGCTCCACTGCATCTGTCAAGTTGCAGCACCACCATCTCCTTGAGCTTATGCGCCATTATGGTGCTCAAACCACCGCCGACAAACCACTAGCTCATCGCCACCACCATTTCGCACCTCATGTTCGAACCTCCACGCCAGCGCACAAACGGATTTGTGTGGGAGAGATGAACAGATTTGGGGGAGTTACCATTTGGGGGTGAAAACTATTAATAAGAAAATAATCAACATGCCCTTATTTGATTTAAAATAAAATAAAAAGACCACTAAATCAGTCAAATCTCAACCATCTAAAATTTAAAATATGTGGACAGGATTAGTCTGCACTGTCTCACTCTAATTATGTGGTCTCATTTGATTTTGCATATGGAAATAGATACGTAGTGATGTAAATAATCTTTTTTCAGCATAAACTAAGCATTGTTTTTTGAGATTGGTGTTTGGTACCTTGTTTTTTGTCCTGCTTTCTTCTTTATTTTACTGACTTGCAGTTCGATTCTTCTTCCTTTGCTCGAACAATTGTTCTGCTTGTTCTTCTCCTTCGCACAGTGTTTGCGCACTTGTGTTTGGCTACTGCGTTCTGGATCTGTGATTCGTTCAGTTGTTGTTTTTATGTGCAGCGTATTGTGTGGAAACGTGTTGACTTTGAGCGTATTTTTGGAATTAGAATCCGGTCAGCGTATTGTTAGGTAAATTTGATTAAAATTGAGTATTTTGCAGGGACCGGTCATAAATAGGTGGACATTCGTGTCATTTTCCCTATAATTCGTGTGGATCAATATTCTGTCCTTTTGTTGTACCAAAAACTCTAGAGATATAAAGTTTTCTCAAATTTATATCTGAATTCCAACTTGCACCGTTACTATTTATGTATACAGATTAGAGTTGTCAAAAGGGTCGAACTAACCCGGATAAAAATTGAGCCAGTCCAAAACTCCGCAAGCCAGCTATTTCTGGAACTCAATCCAAACTCATGCTTTATAAATACGTGTTAAATGCACCATTTTTATTGGGGCCGATCGGGCCGAACTGGTTTTAACAACTCTAGTATGTTAGTATAACATCCACATGTGACTGGCCGCTTCTGTTTTTCTATGAAAAATAATCAATACATTATACGAGGCTTTATATATATGTGTGTGTAGATATTATTACATTGTACAATAATAAATAACCAATCTCTCTATTTAAATAAATAAATGTATGTATGTAAATACAAATTTAGAAATGCATACGAGGGTTGAATCCGAAAATTAATGGATAAGAGTATTGCATTAATGTTAAGATAAACTTAAATCGGCCCAGCAGCCCAAACTGATTACAGCCCAATCAGTATTGGACTTTGAGCTGTATCTATATCCATATAGAATGCATCATTTTTCTTTTCTGCTGCTGCAAAAGGGTGATCTTTCAAAAGATCCCTGCCATAACATTCTGATCATCTAACTAGCTTTTACAAGAATGTCACGTAAAAACAACAAAACTGAATAATCTGTGCCAAATATATTTCCTTTTGAGGAAATAACAAATGTATATCTATCTCTTACATAAAACAGTTTTACATCTTCCCTATAAAATATTTCCAGCAAGTAAACTACAAAAGAACTACACAGAGGGTAAACTAAAAAAAAAAAAAAAAAAAAAATTGTTGCTGCATCTAATGCGTTAGGATCTCTAAAACTAACCCCTCAGAAGTTTCAATCTTAAGTAAAACAAAAAGAATCGATCCTAACTACTGGCAGTACACATTCACTACTACCAGTTTTGTCGGAATGTGTTGTGGAGATAATAGAATTATATCATATAGTTACAGTTAGCCCTTATCAGTATGGGTATCATTCATTATACTTGTTCTGGCTTAGTCGACAACACACTCACCAGTGTGTGGTTGATGGTGCAGCTGATTCCATAATAATATCAGAGGTGGGCTCATCAAACGGCATATTTAGATCGGGAAGGATGAATTTAGAATCAGATGCCATATCTGCATTTTCTTCAGGACAGGCATTTGATGTCGACGATGATTGTAGTGTAACATCATTGGTTAGGACAACTGGTGGCATGATAGGAGGAGCGGGATGACAAGCTGTTAACTCTGGCTGAATTTGACCAGAAATTGATTCCTCGGCTGCAGATATAGATTGCGATTCTTTATCTAAACGGGGTCGCAATTCAATCTGTGTAGAAGATAAATGTTATTGTTGACAATAATGAAAAGTAAGGAAAAAATTCTCAAAATTGTGTATACACTATACAGTGATGAATGGAAATGTCCGAGCGGATAAAACACAGAAGATTTTCATTTTTCGTCCTACTAAGAAATTAAGTTTGGATGTGCTTCTTTAAAATCTATGCATCGATTGGTTGTGAAAACTGAAAACCAGAAATACTACTACAGGATTCTAGGTGTCAGCATGAAAGCAGGCTCAAGAAAAATAATGCAATTTTTCTGCGGAACATTATACACAAGTACTCAAGAAAAGCATATGAATAAAGAGAATTTTGAAGAATGAAAACACCGCGCCAACATCTAAGTCCTAAAGTACAATTCAGATTATCATTGTAAAAACACAAAGAAACTCAAATTAAAACTTTTAGGGTCAAAGGGAATATCGAAACCAAGAAATGAAAAAAAAAAAAAAAGATAAAAAACAAACAAAGAACCATTTTGGAGTTTACTAATATTACTCCCTTTGCATCCTTCATGCTCTACATTTTTGCCAAATGAAAATTGAAATAGTTCAACTAGCAGGAAGCATGCCCACACCCTGTAAAGGGTTCATGAGGTTGATGTTAGAGCTTAATTGCCAACAATTTGAGATCTAAATCAGACAATTACAAGGTCAACCTAATCGTAGCCTTGATGTGTTTGACCTATGGTAGCCTTTTAAACTCCAGCAGTATAATACATTATATTTAAGTATATTAAAGAAGGCACACCACCACCACCACCACCCCCACCAAAACTCCCAATAGGCACCTCAAAATTCGCATCTGTATTGTACGCATACATCAGCTTTCCATACACTATCGAACTGAAATCATGTTAAACTTTATTGTGTGTGTTCTTGAAAGCTTTAAGACTGGAATATAATCAGTGATTTTCAGCTGCAGCCATTTAAAACTAAGAATGAAGTCATAACAGAATACAGACACATATATCTGAAATTCTGGTAGATTGGCAGAGTTATATATTACTGACTGGTCTAAAATCACTTAACTTCTTTGTCTAAGATGCGTGAGTTCATTTACTTAAAAAGTTGACGCAAGTTGAGGAAAGTTGAGTACAACCAACAGAAAATAAAAATAAATGTAAACCCCGTAGAAATTAGAATGTGCTAAGAGTACATGAGATAAGAAAGAAAGAATGGGGTCTTAGGTCACTGTACCTTCATTCTCTTCAAGTTTCCGTTTGTAGCCCTTTCTCTCTCCAAATACAAGCGTAAGGATGTCATTTCCTGAGAATCAACGGGTGTCAGTTGTGCTAGAACTTAGCAATTAATATCAGCAAAAAGTTATTTGTACTATAACGCAAGTGTGGGAAGATAGAATACCCTTTTCAACTCTCTTCTTTCCTTCAGCAATGAGTTTTCTTCGTCTTTGAGTTCTGCCAAGGTCTGAGAATAAATCAGCAAAAAAAGAACAAAAAGGGCACATTAATTAGGCTCATGAATGTATATGCTAAAATGTTGATATTGCACAACTTTTTTGACCATTTTTCTGGACATATGTTAGTAATTATTTCTGCATATGCACAATCACCTAGAATTCTTATTAATAGCAACCTTATTAACAAAATTCTAAAATACGGGGAAACTATTTCAGCTACCCTTCCAGGAAATAAATATTTATAACCTCGCTTGGTAGATAAGAAACTGGTTTAGATTTTCTAATATGAGTACAGAATCATCCTTCCTCAAAATATCAAAACTTGGAGATAGAAATCAAAGTTCCCCAAAGTGCACATAATTAAACTAGTTAAGCTAGAGGTTTGCAGCTGTATTATGTAGCATGTATCAGTATAGTGACTGATACATTGAGATGACAACTAATGTGTTGTCATATTTTTTAGGCATTGGGCAGACAACACGACGAATAAGTTTGACACATAAATTTCCGTTTATTAATCTAAATAAACCTAATATATTCACCTTCTTCTTTCTTGACCTCTTGGAGTTGGTTTTCTCACTATCAATGTTAACCTGCAATAGGAAAGTAGGAACAGCACACAATCAGTTCATATGCCATTTGACATATAATATTCGAAATATAGTTGAAGGTATAAATTGAAAGGACATTTTTCGGATTCCTACATTTATGCAACCGGACAAGTAAATAAATAGAATTTGCGTGCCCGATTGTATGTCCACATTAAAGAGGTAGCATCATGTGATTACAGAAGACGACAACTACAATTAACTACATAACTATAGCACAAAACGTTTATGGCGTATCACAAAATTTACACGGATAGTTTAGGAAAGATTGCAAAGGCTTTGAGCACCATAATCAACATTCTTTCCTTCATTTAAGTTAATGAACATTTTCATTTCACGGAAATTTAAACCAAAAGAACAGTTTTGATTTGGAAAAAGACAGGAAATGCAAACGCCTTAGCTTAGTTGAAGATGTTGATTTGGCAATATATTATCAGCTAAAATACATACTGTTTGGTGACAAGAAAACGGTCCCCCCAACCCAAACCCCACCAACTCGAACCACTCAATCCACACCATACAGTTTTCCCACAGATATTGCCACCAAAAACACATGGTATCTCACTTTAACCAAAAAAAAAAAAAAAAAATGATATCTAAAATACCCATTGTATTTCAAGCCCATCATGTTGTACAATAAACTGATCTGAACAGAAATCCGTCCCTCTTGGGACCCCACAAAGAGGAATATATCTAAAAAGTAAAAACAACAATAACCCACGCTACACACCCTGTCATGCATGAAAATCACAGCCCCAACCCTTTTACAGATTAAAAAACTAAAAAAAAGTAGCAATCTCCCAGCTTTTGAGTGTAGCGGAATATGGAAAAATATTTTTTTCAGAAAAAAAAAAAAAAAACAATTTGTATGCATACGTTTGCACATTTTCTTTTGAAATGAATGGTTGTAACGAAGCTGTCACATTCTCAAGCCCCTCTTCATTTTGTCCTACTACGATATATAACTTACAAAATTTAAACCCCCAACCCCCACACGGGGTCTGTGACTCTGTCTATGCATGTCCAAAATCAGGTTTTCGAGTGATCACATGATGAAGAAAAAAAACTACGTCGTATCGATTTTGAGGTGCCTCGGGATGTACGCTTTCTGTTGTTCACAGATGGCATCAAAGGGTTGGAAGATACGGACAGGCAGATGTGGATACATAACTAGAAACTTGAGGTTGCATGTTTAGTAAAACTGCTCCCCACCGCACTAGATTGTCCCCCACCCCTATTAAATAACTAGAAAATACTGATCAAATAAAGAAAGTGTTATTATCGTTGCTAGCGAACAACCACTAGCAACGCTCCACCAAACCAAACGCAGACCTATTTGCCACGAAAACACGCCACCGTTTCCCCCGCCCTCCTCAATTGACCAAGATATCCCTCCACTAACCTTCCAATAAAAAATTTACCATAAAACGGTAAAAATTAAAAAATCAAAATTTTAATTAAAAAATCACTGAGAATTTGTGTAAAAGGAATGACGAAAATGCCCATTGGAGAGAGGGATATTGTGGTAATTTGGTAGGTTAATTAAGGAGTGGCCACAATAATGGGGTAGGGCTGGTGTGGCGAAAAGAGGTGAGAAAAAAAACGTGACAAAGTCATCCAATCTCGTGTGCCCTTCTGACCATATATATGCGTTGAAACAAAGTCAGGGTTTTTACCATCAAAATAGGAAAAAATAATAATAATAATAATAAATTCTAAAGTCCAAAAATATGGTAACGTGGCGGGGTATTTCGGTCAACAGACGGAGCCGGATTCAGATCAGGGAAATGACTAAAGTGTCCCGGGGATTGGATTTCCATGTATGCAGGAGAGTGAGGGTATTGTTGTCAGTTTCGGAAAATTGAAAACGGTGAAAAGTGATGAAGAAGACAGAAGAGGCAAATGAAGGCCTCCAATGGCTGAATCTGATTCTCCCACAGTGGCGTGGCAGTAATTATCCAGACTCGGAAAGGATATTCTCGTCAATTCGACACACGTCATCGAAGAATAAAATAAAAGATGAACACATGAGATAATTACGCCGCCGTCGACTCAACACCGCCGGCCACCGGACAATTAAAAATAATTATATATATGTATACACGAACAGAGATGCGTATTATGGTACGTGTGAGGTGAGATTTTTACGCGTTCAAAGAACAAACCTTAGATCTTGCTGTGTTGGAGAGTTTAAAGGGTATTGGTTGGCTAGATTCTTCAGAACCGACACACCCGGCGCCAGTGGAGCCACCGCTGAAGGAGGTGGCGCCGCTCCACGAAAGCGGCGTCGTGGGACTGCCTCTGTGAGCCGGTTTCTTCGGATTGTTGTTAGCCGAAACAGATTTTGACCTGCGTTGACGGACGCTCCACTCCAGTGGCAAGGCGGCCCGCTTGAGAAGAGGACGCGGCGGTTGCGGCGGCGGTGGTGGTGCGTGATGGAGCCGCACCAGTAGCTCCACGACCATCGCGTCATCTGTCATGGCGGATTTAACCCACTCCTCGTCGGCTCCACTCATGGCTGTTGGCTTTTTGTGAGAGAGAGAGAGAGAGAGAGAAAGAAGGAAGGGTTTTGTTTTTGGGAGATATGAAAAAGGGAAAAAGGGAATGGTGGTGGCAAAGAAAATGTTGAGGGTGAGTTATGAGTAATGAATTATTTATAGTAACAATAATAAATAGGAGAGGTATGACATGACTGCTTTCTCTCTCTCTATATATATATAGTTGTATGTATATACGTGCTTGTGTGGTGAAGATGCTTATAGAGACAACTCCTTTTGTGTATGCGTATGCGTGTGTTTGGGTGGGGGTGTTGTAATTTGTAAAAATAAATGGATGGCCTCATTATTTTCCTTTTCTTTTTATTTAATTTAAATCTAATCTTTATTGAGACTTTAGAGTCATTTTTTATTTTATTTTTTTGAATAGGAGAGTCATTGTTTGTAACAAAGGGAAATGGGGCCCATATAAAAGACGTCGCATAAGTATGCTACACTTGGACCTTGGTACATGCTTCAATTATCCTCAGCTAGGCCTTGTTTGCTAGCTAAGTTCAGCTCTCTCAATAGATGAATCTTCTCATGTAATTCATTTTTTGTCATGAAATGTTGGGTCCATTGAAATCGATCAGCCCAGTCGAAACTTCAGCTTCTACTATCTATGGTGTTTTATCTAATATTTTAATATATTATATAAATGTCACGCGATACAATGGCATCATTTTAGTTATATGACATGTGAAATGTCAAATTATCAATGGGAATAGAACCCATATGGTTTATGTATGTTAACTAAATATTATATATGTATATTAAAAGTATCAATAATATAATATAATGTTTTTAAATAAATATGATTCGATCAAATTGAATTAGGGCATATACTCAACCACAAAGCAAAAAATGGTTTTTGATGCTACTAAAATCTGCAGGTCACTCTAAGTTAAGGTTTCTCATAAATTGTCAAACTTTTTTTCCGGAGTTTTGTAGTTATTTGGATGGGAACTTGTCTGCGACATTAACAGTGAGGCTCATTTGATGCTCAAGTTAGTACAAATTGGAGAAAATATTCAAAGCACGTACACTGATCGAGATAAATTAATTGTGAATACTTACAAATAATAATGAGAAACTTTTTTATATGTGGGTTGAAGAACCGCATGAGCTTAATGTAATAAAGTGGGTCATTTGGACTGTCGTAGATCTCATGGGCGTAAATTGTGAATTGAGCCACATGGGCTACTCAACAATGGTTTGGGCCTCATGGGCCAACTGTCGATGCTCGGACCTAGTAATAAATATTCATGGGTAAATAATTAAACAGTATAAGAAAAAACCAGTTTACCTACAGAAAAATATATAGGTAAGTATTAAGAAAATTGTAAAGTCTAGGTAAAACCATTGTAGGTAAATATTTACCTAAATAATCTAAAATTGTTGGTAAAATACCTACAGAAAATCTGTCGGTAATTGAAAAACTATCGGTATAATCTGTAGATAATTTGTCGGTATAATTTGAGAAAATGATATTTTTTATGTCGATAAACTGGAATTTTCTTGTAGTGAAATAATTACATAATTAAATAAAAAAAAATATAATTACGATTTAACCCAAATCGTTTTCATGTTTGAGCTTATTTCGGGATATTCCAATTTAACTCTAGGTCAATCAAGTAAAATTAAATTTATTGTGTTATTAAGTCGCATTCTAAATAAAGTTTCAATTATAAGATAAGTATAATTATATTTATCTATCATTTGAATGGTAGGTTTAATCAAACGGAATTAGGATTTATATATTCTATAATTCATATATAAGTTCATATTAATTTTGAAACTGATATTTACTTGAGAATAAATATGTTTGAAATGTTGTGCGCTTCAATTATGAGCATGAAAAACTTGTACAAACTCTCTCTCAACCTATTTGAATGCTGCTGGCTCTTTACATTGGCATGATTGCAGTAAATGTTTCATTTCTTATTAGTTCCATTTCAAAAGTACCATGTGGTAGATGGTGAAGATTCCTTATTGTTACTTTCTTTAAAGTGAAAATTAAAAAAGTGTGAGATCTCCGATCATTAAGTTTTTTCAAACTCAAGTAACACAATTACGAGAAATAGTCAAGTGGTTAAAGACTCTCGTAAGAATGACAATTTCCTCCATATCCGATGAAGGATCTGATACCCGACCTTAACGGAAAAAGGTATGGAGGTATTTCTGTACCCGATTAAATAAATGGGTACGTGGATATGAGAATTTTCGGGTATGAGTATGGAGATGGATTTAGGTATATCATACTCATGCCCTACCTAATATTCAATTAAATAATATATATACATATATATTTATATATAATTTTTTACATATATATTTTTTATTTATACAAATCTATTTATTTATTTATATTTTAATAAAGTTTTTTCCCAACTAACCCACGTGTTTTGTCTTTTCCAATATTTTGTTATTTTTTAATAATATATAGTTCGCTAATTCTTATTTTATTCTTTTTTATTATTATTGTTCTCTTAAAAATTTAGTGAATATTTATAGCTTCGTTGAAATAACTCAAATTTGAAAAAATACAATTGTATGTGGTCATAGGGTATGGGTAGATATCCGATCCTCCGCTGGTATGGGGATGAATATGAAATTTGAATACCCGATGGGTATGGGGATGAGGATAAGTATGAATATAATAAATGAGGGTGGGGATGGAGGATATTGAATCCTACCCGAATCCAATTCATTGTCATCCCTAGACTCTCGTGTCCAGATCAGATGTCTGGATTCGATTCCACACCAGCCTTCCCGTGCTAGGATTTGTACATTAAAAAAAAAAAAGTAAACACAATTTTGGGATTAATTGCATTTTACACCCATAAAAGTATGGCATACTTGTCGATTCGCTCCTTAACTTTCAAAATATACTACAGATTTTTCAACTTTGGCTTTTGTTAATGAGCTCCTTAAAAGTCAACTCAACATTTAGATAAAAAGAGCCATTTGTATTTTTATTATCCCTACCGACTTTGTCGCGAGCAACACCGTAATTCCGCTTGGAGTGACTTCCTTTTTATGTGAAATTTATCTGAAATTATTGTTTGAAGTGATTTTAATTCTTCGCAATCCAATTAAATTGTACAGAGGGTTCACTCGTGTTTTCCCTACTATTTTTCATGTCAAAACAAAAAAATTCGGCATTTTTGTTGAAATGGGTGTATTAATTATATAATTAATTTTTTTACAACAAGAATTATTTCATTAATCAATTTAAACTAGCAATACATCCATAGAAGACAGAAACAAATCTTTTGAAAATCATAAAAAAGATGAAACTATGAAAAGATTCATAGCATCTAGGTTAATAACAAAAATTAGCTTAGAGCCTACAATTTTGAAAAATATATAGTGTCTAGAATACCTATAATTCCAAACCTGCAATATGTTTCGAAAACTTGTTTTTCTGAATCGTATGCAAAAAGAAAAATGTGAGACCCCAAATTTTTTGATTAATCAAATTGTAATAGTTCGGATATTGTATCGTGCGATTAAACGTCACAATTTGATATTAATAAAATATAGTTTAATTTTTTTTATTCTTAGTATTTTATTAATGTATTCTATCTCCCTAACTTACTAATTGCTAATTCTAACTATCCTTAATGATATATTATTAACATAACTTATATATGTTATATAGCTTATTTAAAACCAAACCATAGAATTGTTGGTAACCTTATCACTAGAGTAGAAATGTGACCAATAACTTATATATAAGAGAGACATGTGATAAGAGGAATTTGTTATGTGATGATAGGATCAAATATCACACAAAAAGAAAAAAAAAAGGAAAATTGGATGGATGGATGGATGAGGTGGACGTCCATTAAGGGAGGGGAGCCATAAGATTTTTTGTCTTCTTCCTCTTGTCTTCCTCCCTTTTGTCCTCTTCTAGCATGCAATCCCCCCCCCCCAAAAAAAAAAAAAAAAACCAAGACAATATTTCATTAATCAAGGCAATCATGCATACCAATTTCAAGAAAACAAAATGATGCTAGCCTAAAATAGAGGGAGTGTTTTGGACAGTCATTAAGCTATTGTGGGGGGGAAGACTTCATTTCACTCTATTTTTTCCAAAAAAAAAAACATAGATAATTTTACCAAAGAGAAGAACATCTTCTTCCTCTTCTACCAAAGGGCCAAAAATTGAGTAAGGTAAGAATTTTTTCTCAACAACTTTCCTTCAAAATTTCAAGTCTTATCCTCTTCACCTCTAACTTGAAACTCCACCCTTTGTAGCTTGAAGAAGGAGGGCCGAAAATTTGAAGGCATTAAGCTTAGAGATTGAGACTTAGAAGGCTTTCAAGAAGGCTAATAATCAAGGGTAAGGAATTATAAACTACACTCTTCCCTACTCTCTCTTTTTCCATTGTTTTTTTCTTTCATTTTCTTGACACCAAAACACCTTATAGGGGCTGTTTTAAGAGTCTTGAGGGACTAGAGGGGACTTACAAAGACTAGAAGCAACTTTTAACAAGTACAAAGAAAAGGTGGGTGAATTCTTTAAAACTCATGATTTTAATTGTATAAAACTAGCATGTTTATTTTTTGTGTATGTTATGTTATATTTCTGGAGATTAGGTGATATAAAAAAAAATTCAGTTTATTTCTGGAATTTTCGAAAAAAAAAAGTGATTTTATTTAGATAAAATAGCTTTTGTATGCTTATATTATTTCTTGTGGCATAAATGTTGTATTTTATTTTATAATATATATTTCTGGAAATTTTTAGTCTCTTATATTTCTGAAAATTAGAAATATATATATTTGTGTAGAAAACTAAGCCAAAAGTGAATTTTTAGAAATAGCTGTTGTGATTTTTTTTAGGCCTTTTATTATATATGAGCTCAAATAACTTAGATTATGAGAAAAATACTTTTAACATACCATAACAATAATCTGGACTTGAGGACTTGTGAACAAAATCGTGTTTGGGCCATTTTTGCAATTATAGCAAAATATAGGGCCAAAATGATAAAAATCAAAAACTGCGAAACCCCACTGAAAAATCCGAAAATTGGTACTAAAATTACTGTTATATAAATAAAAATAATAATTGGAACCCTCCGGGCCAAACAAACGCGAATACGCGGATTTTAGACACTTAATTGAAATTTTCCAACCTTTAAGGGGCTAAACTGTAAATTTCGAAAAATCTGGCAAGTGACTGTTCCGAGAAATTTATGAAATTACTTTAATTATTATTCTGAACCTTTGGTCCAAATTTCAAGAAAAAGGGGCTTGAAACGAGCCCTTAACAATAAAAAAATCGCCTTTGGGGTTAAAAATGGAAATTTCAGAAAATCGGTACTAAACCTGGAAATTTTTGAAAACTGTTTTTAACCTACATACTTACTACCTTAAAAAGATTATTATACTTGGAATCTCATTAAAACCTTTTCCGGTTTAAGAGATATCAATTTTTAAAAGTATCGGGTCAAAATAATAAATTTGGGAAAAACTGGGGCTGACCTTCAATTTTCGAAAATTTGACCCCGGGACCCAGAAAATATGATTTCTTAGAATAATTAGAAAAATTAGGGACTGACCTTGCCCTTTTCCGAGCCCGGGATCACAACTTATGGAATTTTTAAAACCCGACATAAATTTTTCTTTTTAATTAAAATATTTTATTTTAAAATAGAAATTTACCAATGTCATAAGAATTATTTTATCTTCAAAAATTCAGTTTATTTATATAACATTAAATATTTTATTTAATTAATATTTTTATTTATTTATAAATTATTATCCAAATATTATTGGGGATTTTCATAATGACTAATTGTCATGATAAGAAGGCGACTACCTCGTCGCATAATCTGAACCTCATTAAGAACTTCGACATAATACACTGAATCAAGAATAGAACCGGCTAGATTACCCTCCGATATCTATGCCGTGCCAATGTCTGACTGATTGAATATCGGACGCGGTGAGTCTATGAACACACCGGTCCTACTGACTAACTGACCGGGTTGGCGTCACACTTTCCGTGCGCAACCATCTGATACGAATTGATGGATTTGTGGAATGGATAAGTCGCGTATGGGATGGGTAGCTTGGCTACAGTCTCATACCGGCCTCCATCGTCCAACTCCCAACCTCGAGCCGGACAGGAGAGTCTGGCGGGTGATTGGGTCGTAGGATTTTGGGTATAATCATGATTATGACGTTCTCCTAGCTTAGCTGGCTCCAATGTGGAGACGTCGTGCCAACTGGGATAGCGGCTTCAGCCCTATCGACAGGAGGGATAAGGTGTACTGTTTGGGGAGATGATGTTTGATCGACACTTCTCTCGCCATATAAGGTGGTGCAGGTTGGCGTCACACTTTCGCGTGCGTAACCAATCGATATGAATTGACGGATCGACTAGGTTGCCGTCACACTTTAAATCGCAACCAACCGATATGAATTTTAACCGATCGCTAAATAATATTAATAAAACTATTAAGTATATGAAAATGTCATTGCATGTTTCTTGCATAAAAACTCATGAAACGATTTTACTGCATAAAATATAAGCCCCACTTGCACACACACCTACCACACCCACTGAGAATTTTTGTCTCACTCCCACCTATTTTTTTCCAACCAGATAATGAGACCCTGCCAGAAGAGGAAGGTGGCGAAGACTTTGATGCTACCGACTAATCCTATATATTACCGGACTTGAGTCAACTGAATTTTATTTATGTTATTTTGATGAACGAACAATTGTGAAATTTGTAATATCGGGCGTAGGACCCGTAGAACCATTTTGAACAATGATGTACCTTTATTATTTCCGCTGCGACATTTCAGACTTAAATTATTTGACTTTATGTATGATTTGGGATTTTCTGTTATAATTGGTTTACTTCGGGTCGACTTAAGTAAACTGGCCTAAGTTCATTTGACTGTGTCACGGCTCCGAGTTGGGGCGTGACAGATTATGGTATCAGAGCTCGGCTAGTAAAAAGGAACTTACACCGAGCTAACCAGGATAGGACCCTTTGCCTGTATTGGGTGTTACCACTAAGATAAGAATTGGAACGATTGGGAATTATAGAACCCCTTAATTATTTATGGGATACTTAGCCGATTTCTTGACATAGATATATCTTGTAGCACTTGATTTTTCTTCCTTAGTAACTATATGCCTATTTTGATATCATACTTGTGCTTGCTCAGGTATGGAGCACGAGACCGTTCCATTGACGGAGTATGAGGAGCTGCGCGCCGAAAGGGATTACCATGCCGACGCGGCTGGATACTGGGAGGGAGAGTACTCCCGCATTGTTACTAAACTCCACCTATCGCGGGAGCATGCTCGATCACTTGCAAGGGTGGTATGCGAGCAACATGAACCTACAGTGGACCTCCGCTGTGAGATCAAGGTGCAACAGATAAAAATGAAAGAACGCGATAACGACATAAAAAAGTTGAAGGAAGAGATAAACATGTTGCGTGAGGCGAATCACCAGGCGAACGAGGAACACTAGCGTTTGACTCACCTAAATGCCCAGCTACGCGAGAGGGCTGAGCAAAGTGAGGGCCTCGTGGCCCAACATGTACAGACTATCGAGCACCTTAACGCAGTGGCGCACGAGAATGAGGAAGCATTGGATGGTGCGCTTGAAATGATGGCCCAGATGCATGGCCAGATTGAGGCTCTACATCAGCAGGTAGAGACTCAGGAAGGGGAAGAGACATCTTGAACCAGGCCAAATTCATACACAGACCACTCAAACTTCCGAAATAGGGTTAGGAGGCCATCAACATTGGTCCGGTGGTGGCCCCGGGACCAGAAGTGGAGCCTGATGCAGAACCGGAAGAGGATCCAGAGGAGGATCCGGAGGAAGATCCGGAAGAGGATCCAAAAATGGACCCGATGGACTTCCTACAGGATCCGGATGAAGAATAGGAGGATCCGAACCAGGAGATTGACATCGAGGGAGACAACGATGACGATGCTCACAGCGCCATCACAGACTAGATTAGCTCATCTTATTCAGCTATTTCTTTTTTCCATGTATTTCAAATTCTGTAATCGACCAGATTGTAATGGATAGCGTAATCATGGTTCAGTGACTATTGTTTGTTATTCGACTTAAGCTTTTCTTTAGTAATGGAACTTGTATTTTCCTTAGCGCTATGTGTTGCTATCTTTATATCTCTCGTACTTGTTTATTTAAATTGGCATGTCGTAAATCTTGCATTTAATGTCTATGATTTCAAATACATAAAGTGGATGAACTCTAATCTTTCTATATACAGATGGCCGGGAGAAGATAAGGCTTAAGGCCACGCGGTCTTGACAGGGAGGATCCCAATCCTTCCCCAGAGAGAACACCCTCACCTGAACTACCACCCCCGCCACCTCCTCCCCCAGTTGCGGGAGACAATTTAACCGCTCAGGCCTTGCAGCAGATCTTGTTGTTTATGCAGCAACAGGTTGGGCAAAATCGGAATGCGCCCGAGCCTACGCGGGATGCTCATGATCGGGTACTGGAGTGATTTCTGCGCTTCGACCCACCAGTCTTTAGGGGGGAAGCAGATGACACAAAGGCCGAGGATTGGCTGGAGCGAATAGAGAACATATTTGCTGCCCTTCAGTACTCAGAGGAGCAGCAGATAACATTGGCTGTTTACCAATTGGAATTTGCGGCCCGAGACTGGTGGAGGGATGTGGAGAGGAAATGGGTTCAGGACAGAACCCGAAGGACATGGGAAAATTTCTTATTGGAGTTCAATGACCAATATATCCCGCAGGTGGTCCGAGAGGGCCGAAGGGACGAGTTTTACCGGTTAAGGCAGGGTAGTATGACGGTTGCACAATATGAGTCTGAATTTCACCGTCTGTCCAAATACGCTCTTGGGTCCATAAGCACCGAGGCCGACAAGTTATACAAGTTTACCGTGAGGCCCGAGGTTGGAACTCTGAAACTTGATGAGTTGTTGTTGAGATGGACACCTACTGGCCGCGGTCGGGCAGCTTCCCGAGTGGAGATGGGGCCGAGCCGGATTGGGCGACTCAGCCGAGGCGAGAGCATCGCTCAAGAGGCCAGTGGCCGGGAGGACATCTGGGCCGCCTGTGAAATTCCAGAAAGGCGGAACCGGAGGGGCTAACAAGGGAAAACAACTCGCGTAGGGCGGGCATGCTCTCACCGCAACAAACCGACACTTGCCGGACCACCTTCTTGGCGTAAACAAGGAAAATGCCTCCGATGCGGTAGTGCTCAAAGATCGGTCCGAGAGTGCCTAGTTGTATACTACACCGGCTAACAAACCAGCACCACCTCAAAAGCCGGGAATATAACAACCGAGCTAGGGCGCCTGCCCGTGTCTTTGCTCTGGCCGGGCAAGAGGTCCCGAATGCTACTGACGTGGTGGAAGGTACGCTCTTGATATCTGATCACCGCGCTAAGGATTTATTTGACCCTGGCTCATCGCACTCCTTTGTTGCACCGCATTTTGCATCTAAACTGCATTCATGCATGAAACGCATGCCTATTTGTTTAGAGGTGTCGGCTCCTTTAGGCGCGAGCCAGATAACTGATGCTATATATAATGCATGCGAGATTAAGATTGATGATACATGTTTTCCTGCTAACTTAGTGCTATTGCCTATATCTGAATACGATGTTATTTTGGGAATGGACTGGTTAGCCGAACACTTTGCACAAATGGACTGTCATAATAAAACTGTTAGGCTATGTAAGCCTGGAAAACCCATAGTCGAGCTATCAGGTAGTGCACGAATTCCATTAGCCGCGATCATTTCTGCCATTAAGGCTAGGAAAGCGATCTCGAATGGGGCACAAGGGTACTTAGCATTTGTAATTAACAAACCTAAGGATGAGACCCAGATTCACCAGGTACCAATAGTATTGAAATATCCAGACGTATTTCCGCAAGAACTCACTGCGTTACCCCCAGATAGGGAGATTGAGTTCACCATCGAGACCTTACCGGGAGCACCGCCGGTGGCGAGGACACCATATAGAATGGCTCTAGTAGAGCTTCAGGAGCTGAAGACTCAGCTACAAAAACTAATGGACGTGGGATTTATCCGACCAAGCACATCCCCCGGGAGCCCTCTATTCGTCAAGAAGAAAGATGGATCATTGAGACTATGTATAGACTATCGTGGTCTTAACAGCGTGACCATCAAAAACAAGTATCCCCTTCCAAGGATCGATGAGTTGTTCGATCAACTTCAGGGAGCCACATTGTACTCGAAATTCGATCTACAGCAAGGGTATTATCAATTGAAGATTAAGAGTGAAGACATACCCAAGACAAACTTTTCAGATTAGGTATGGCCACTACGAGTTTGTAGTGATGCCATTTAGTCGACAAATGCCCCAAAGAAAGATTTATGGATTTAATGCACGAGTTTTTCGACCTTACCTTGACGATTCGTAGTAATATTCATTGACGATATACTCGTGTATTCCAAGACGAGAGAAGATCACGAGCGTCATTTGAAAATTGTACTTGAGACACTACAACAACACCAAATGTACGCCAAGTTCAGAAGTGCGAATTTTGGGCCGGGAATGTTACATTCTTAGGACATATAGTATCCGGAGATGGGATCGCGGTAGATCTATCAAAGGTTGAGACCGTGGTTGAATGGAAACAACCGTAAAAATAGTGATGTAAATTGAAGCTTTTTGGGATTAGCCCAGGATACTATCGGAGATTTATAAAGGATTTTTATAAGATTTGACCACTTTCGCGATTGACTCGAAGCAAGTCAAATTTGAGTGGAGCGATAAGTGCGAGTCCGGGAGTTAAAGAAGCGACTTACCATCGCTCCCATTCTCGCTCTTCCAAGTGGAAGTGAAGGATTTGTCGTCTATAGTGATGCCTCGAAGGAAGGTCTAGGAGCCGTACTTATGCAGGAAGGACGTGTAATCACATACGCCCGCGAAAACTCAAACAATATGAGGCAAACTACCCAAAGCATGATCTAGAGCTAGCATCAATAGTGTTCGCATTGAAGAAGTGGCAACACTATCTGTACGGAGCAACATTTACCGTATTCACAGATCACAAGAGTCTGAAGTATCTGTTCTCACAAAAGGATCTTTACTTGAGATGAGAAGGTGGATGGAACTTATTGAAGACTATCACTCGATATCCGCACCACCCCGGGAAAGCGAATGTAGCAGCGACGCCTTGAGTAGAAAGGCTAGCATAGCGAGATTGATGATTAGGGAATGGAGATCCCCGGGAAGAATTGAGTGCATGGAATCCGACGAGAATGGACACTAAAATTTTCTGCGCTAATATCTCGGTAAGACCTGAGCTGCTAGACGAGATTAAGGTAGCACAGAGAGGAGATCCAAAATTTCAAGAACTTAAGGAAAAAGTTCAGAAAGGAGAACGTCCGCAATTTACTATCGCAGAAGACGGGATTTTGAGGTTTAAGAACCGGGTATGTGTACCGAATAATAAGGTGCTAAGAAATAGGATTTTGGGAGAAGCGCATCGCTCAAGGTACACCATACACCCCAGTGGTAATAAGATGTATAAGGATTTGAAACGATACTTCTGGTGGGTCAATATGAAAAATCAGGTAGTGGAGTATGTGGCTAGATGCCTGACCTGCCAACGAGTCAAGGCCGAACATCAACGGTCGTCAGGGTTGCTACAGCTGTTACAAATTTCCGAATGGAAATGGGAACTTATTACGATGGACTTCGTAACTGATTTGCCGAGGACTAGAGGAGGTTATGATACCATATGGGTTGTGGTGGACTGACTCACCAAATCAGCTCATTTCCTGCCAATGAAGAAAACAGATAGCCTACAGAAGCTGGCACAAATCTATCCGAGAGATTGTAAGGTTGCATGGAGTACCAGCCGACATCATTTTTGATCGAGATCCAAGGTTTGTCTCGAGATTTTGGAAGTGTTTGCATGGGTAACTAGGGACGATCAGAACGTATGATTCAAACACTCGAGGATATGTTAAGAGCTTGTGCGCTAGATTTTCAGGGAAGCTGGGACATTCATTTGCCATTAGCAGAGTTCCCTTATAATAACAACTATCAGGCGACGATAGAATGGCGCCTTACGAGGCACTATACGGGAGAAAGTGCAGATCCCCGCTACTTTGGGAAATCGATGACCAGTGGACCCCGAAAAGAGAAAAGCAACCCCATCAACCATTCCCTAGAGTAGATTTGATACAAAAAACTGTAGACAAGGTCAGATTAATAAAGGAGAGGATCGGGACAGCTCAGAGTCGGCAGAAGAACTATGCGGATAAAAGGAGAAGGGATTTGGAGTTTGAGGTAGGAGATGAAGTGTTTTTTAGACTTTCACCACGAAAGGGACTGATTCACTTAAAGAAAGGATAAAAGCTAAATCCGAGGTACATTGGTTCGTACAAGATACTCAAAAGAATTGGGAATTTGGCCTATCAGTTGGAACTACCACCCCCTATTGCCGGAATGCATGACGTGTTTCATGTCTCCAGATTGAGAAAATATCAACCCGACCCAAAACATGTTATCACACGAGAAATCCCTGCAGTAATGAAGAACATGACAAACATCGAGAAGCCCGTATGAATCATTGATAGACAAGTACGACAGTTAAGCAAAAGAGAGATTCCAATGGTTAAAGTTGTATGGCAAACCCACGACCAGGATGAGGATTCCACATGGGAAATGGAGGAAGATATGAGAAGACAACATCCGGAATTATTCTGAGAGGAATTTGGGGACCAAATTCTCTTAAGGAGGGGAGGATGTGAGACCCCAAATTTTTGATTAATCAAATTGTAATAGTTCGGATATTGTATCGTGCGATTAAACGTCACAATTTGATATTAATAAAATATAGTTTAATTTCTTTTATTCTTAGTATTTTATTAATGTATTTATCTCCCTAACTTACTAATTGCTCATTCTAACTATCCTTAATGATATATTATTAACATAACTTATATATGTTATATAGCTTATTTAAAACCAAACCATAGAATTGTTGGTAACCTTATCACTAGAGTAGAAATATGACCAATAACTTATATATAAGAGAGACATGTGATAAGAGGAATTTGTTATGTGATGATAGGATCAAATATCACACAAAAAGAAAAAAAAAGGAAAATTGGATGGATGGATGGATAAGGTGGACGTCCATTAAGGGAGGGGAGCCATAAGATTTTTTGTCTTCTTACTCTTGTCTTCTTCCCTTTTGTCCTCTTCTAGCATGCAATCCCCCCCTCAAAAAAAAAAACCAAGACAATATTTCATTAATCAAGGCAAGCATGCATACCAATTTCAAGAAAACAAAATGATGCTAGCCTAAAATAGAGGGGGTGTTTTGGATGGTCATTAAGCTATTGTGGGGGGGAAGACTTCATTTCACTCTATTTCTTCCAAAAAACAAAAAAAAAAACATAGATAATTTTACCAAAGAGAAGAACATCTTCTTCCTCTTCTACCAAAGGGCCAAAAATTGAGTAAGGTAAGAATTTTTTCTCAACAACTTTCCTTCAAAATTTCAAGCCTTATCCTCTTCACCTCTAACTTGAAACTCCACCCTTTGTAGCTTGAAGAAGGAGGGCCGAAAATTTGAAGGCATTAAGCTTAGAGATTGAGACTTAGAAGACTTTCAAGAAGGCTAATAATCAAGGGTAAGGACTTAAAAACTACACTCTTCCATACTCTCTCTTTTTCCATTTTTTTTCTTTCATTTTCTTGACACCAAAACACCTTATAGGGGCTGTTTTAAGAGTCTTGAGGGACTAGAGGGGACTTACAAAGGCTAGAAGCAACTTTTAACAAGCACAAAGAAAAGGTGGGTGAATTCTTTAAAACTCATGATTTTAATTGCATAAACTATCATGTTTATTTTTTGTGTATGTTATGTTATATTTCTGGAAATTAGATGATATAAAAAAAAATTCAGTTTATTTCTGGAATTTTCGAAAAAAATGTATATACATATATATATATATATATCTAGGTGTGTGCAAACTCATGTTAAAAGTGATTTTATTTAGATAAAATAGCTTTTGTATGCTTATATTACTTCTTGTGGCATAAATGTTGTATTTTATTTTATAATATATATTTCTGGAAATTTTTAGTCTCTTATATTTCTGAAAATTAAAAATATATATATTTGTGTAGAAAACTAAGCCAAAAGTGATTTTTTAGAAATAGCTTTTGTGATTTTTTTTAGGCCTTTTATTATATATGAGCTCAAATAACTTAGATTATGAGAAAAATACTTTTAACATACCATAACAATAATCTGGACTCTAGGACTTGTGAACAAAATCGTGTTTGGGCCATTTTTGCAATTATAGCAAAATATAGGGCCAAAATGATAAAAATCAAAAACTGCGAAACCCCACTGAAAAATCCGAAAATTGGTACTAAAATTACTGTTATATAAATAAAAATAATAATTGGAACCCTCCGGGCCAAACAAACGCGAATACGCGAATTTTAGACACTTAATTGAAATTTTCCAACCTTTAAGGGGCTAAACTGTAAATTTCGAAAAATCTGGAAAGTGACTGTTCCGAGAAATTTATGAAATTACTTTAATTAGTATTTTGGACCTTTGGTCCAAATTTCACGAAAAACGGGCTTGAAACGAGCCCTTAACAATAAAAAAATCGCCTTTGGGGTTAAAAATGGAAATTTCAGAAAATCGGTACTAAACCTGGAAATTTTTGAAAACTGTTTTTAACCTACATACTTACTACCTCAAAAAGATTATTATACTTGGAATCTCGTTAAAACCTTTTCCGGTTTAAGAGATATCAATTTTTAAAAGTATCGGGTCAAAATAATAAATTTGGGAAAAACTGGGGCTGACCTGCAATTTTCGAAAATTTAACCCCGAGACCCAGAAAATATGATTTTTTAGAATAATTAGAAAAATTAGGGACTGACCTTGCCCTTTTCTGAGTTCAGGATCACAACTTATGGAATTTTTAAAACCCGACATAAATTTTTCTTTTTAATTAAAATATTTTATTTTAAAATAGAAATTTACCAATGTCATAAGAATTATTTTATCTTCAAAAATTCAGTTTATTTATATAATATTAAATATTTTATTTAATTAATATTTTTATTTATTTATAAATTATTATCGAAATATTATTGGGGATTTTCATAATGACTAATTGTCATGATAACAAGGCGACTAGCTCGTCGCATAATCTGAACCTCATTAAGAACTTCGACATAATACACTGAATCAAGGATAGAACCAGCTAGATTACCCTCCGATATCTATGTCGTGCCAATGTCTGACTGATTGAATATCGGACGCGGTGAGTCTATGAACACACCGGTCCTACTGACTAACTGACCGGGTTGGCGTCACACTTTCCGTGCGCAACCATTTGATACGAATTGACGGATTTGTGGAATGGATAAGTCGCGTATGGGATGGGTAGCTTGGCTACAGTCTCATACCGGCCTCCATCGTCCAACTCCCAACCTCGAGCCGACAGAGAGTCGCGGGTGATTGGGTCGTAGGATTTTGGGTATAATCATGATTATGACGTTCTCCTAGCTTAGCTGGCTCCAATGTGGAGACGTCGTGCCAACTGGGATAGCGGCTTCAGCCCTATCGACAGGAGGGATAAGGTGTACTGTTTGGGGAGATGATGTTTGATCGACACTTCTCTGCCATATAAGGTGGTGGTCAGGCGCCACACTTTCGTGCGTAACCAATCGATATGAATTGACGGGATCGACTAGGTTGGCGTCACACTTTCGTGCGCAACCAACTGATATGAATTGACGGACTGACTGCTAAATAATATTAATAAATAAAACTATTAAGTATATGAAAATGTCATTGCATGTTTCTTGCATCAAAACTCATGAAACGATTTTGCTGCATAAAATATAAGCCCCACTTGCACACACACCTACCACACCTACTGAGAATTTTTGTCTCACTTCCGCCTATTTTTTTCCAACCAGATAATGCGACCCTGCCGGAAGAGGAAGGTGGCGAAAACTTTGATTCTACCGACTAATCCTATATATTACCGGACTTGAGTCAACTGAATTTTATTTATGTTATTTTGATGAACGAACAATTGTGAAATTTGTAATATCGGGCGTAGGACCCGTAGAACCATTTTGAACAATGATGTACCTTTATTATTTCCGCTGCGACATTTCAGACTTAGATTATTTGACTTTATGTATGATTTGGGATTTTCTGTTATAATTGGTTTACTTCGGGTCGGCTTAAGTAAACCGGCCTAAGTTTATTTGACTGTGTCACGGCTCCGAGTTGGGGCGTGACAAAAAATATCGTAACAAGACAAATACAAACCAAACACTCCACAAGATGGCAAAATTACAAATAAGAAAATAAATTAACCCAAATATATGTGGAAAAACCACTTATTTTGAAAATAAATTGATAAAAAGTTGTAGACAAGATGATATGAGGCCAAAATCACTTATTAACAATGAAGGACAAGAATGAGAAGTAGAAGAAATAGAGAGTTTAAGATAAGACAAGCAAATGAGATTGCTCATCGCTTAGCGAGTTCTCATTTATACATGTAATACCCGATTCTTTTTAATTGGGGATAAAATTAGGGTTTGACTAGAATCGAATTTGGGGATGATTTAGAATTTTTGAAACTCTAAATTTACTAATTTGGGGATTTAATTTCTGATTTTATTTTCATAATAAAGGAAAGTCAATTTTTACAAAAGGGAAAATCGTGTTTATAAGAGAAAGAAATCAAATAAGCGTTTATGGCATGTAAATCAAAATATTTTTGGCAATCAAATTTCAGCAAATTATATTTTTACCTTAAATCATTTGAACTCTTGGCCTATAAACTGAAAGCCCCATTAGGGTTATTCTACACAAAAATTTCTACACTAAACACGAGGTAAGAATCTCCTTCTCCATCCCCTCTAAAAATCGCCCACCACTTTCTTAAACCCTAAGCCCCATAACCAAAACCCAAGATAAAAACCAAGAAGGAGAAAGATAAATAAATAAAGCGAGAGAAGCTGGCTGCCGCTATGACTGCCGATTGCGCTGCCGATTATCGTTGTAGGAGACGAAGAATCCAATAGGCTCGCACACCCGCATTTAATTTTTCACGAAGTTTCTACTTTTAAGGTGGGGTTTACTGCTGATGTCTATTTTAAATATTTGTATGATTATTTATGTATGTGCACGTTAAACATGAAAAACACAATGATACTTAATTGTACAAGCATGAAAAACAAGATGATACTTAATTGTACAAGCATGAAAATCATAGGTGTGTATGCATGAGTGATTGTACTGTGTATTTAACTTAGACATCGCGTCTCCACTGGGCTGTTGAATGTTCACCCCATGTTTTCACAGATGAATGAAGGAGCCGGAGCGTGGCGAAGGGGACGGTGGAAGTCGAATCAAGAATTTAAAAGGACCTCTTTATTTTGATTTATCTTATGATGTTAAAAACTCAATTGCTTTTATGGATTTTTGTTTTTTTTTTTAAAATTTTTTAACACGGTTTCCGCATTTATGACAAGTCGTAGTATTTATTTCCCTTTAAGAAATGCATTTTCAAGCTTGGGCTTATTTTTCAGCACTTTAATAAATTGCAAATTGGATAATTTTTATTTTACGAAATTGGGATGTTACAATACGTTAGTCCAACTATTTTAAATTCTGCTCCTGATTGCATTCGACATTCTCTTGCTGAGATATGCAACGAATTCCTATGATTAATAAAATTATATTTTGGTTTGATTAAAAAAAAAGAATGATATAGGCAGTTTTATTCTCTTCTCTATGGATTGAGATTGCATGTTTCATTTTCATATTTTACTCTCTATTATACTGCATCGAATAAATAATATGTATAAAAGACGATATCAGAATTGTATGTATGTCATTCATCCAATATATGAAATAATGAGTGAAATATGGAAAATTGAACAGAAGATCCCATCCTCTTCTCTCTTGGTGAAGCAGATTTTTACTAACACCCTCACTCGAGCGTAATAATCTCAATGACCAAATATATTATAAATATTAGACTAATAATTAGTCCAAATATCTCAATACTTCATTTAATATGTTTATCTTTTTTAATCCAAAATGCTCTCAAATGACCTCAATACTTCATTTAATATGTTTATCTTTTTAATCCAAAATGCTCTCAAATGGCAAACCAATAATAAGCTCTTCCACTGTTTTTTTTTTTTTTCCACACTTGCACTTCAAAATACTAAATATTCTATGGGACAGAATTTGTACACTTGTGTTGGCCACAGATGCTAACTCATGTGTAGATAGAGCACTGCAAATACAGTTTTATCTCTAGAGAATAATTGAAGTATTCATGATATGGAGTGATGTGTATCTTTTTATTTGAGATTCAATTTAATTTACCCGAATTTGAATTTGAAATGTACTCAAATTTACACAATTTGATGATTCAAACTATTGAATGGGATAGTGACATAGTGTCAATCTCACATCATGATACTTGAACTCACTTAAGCATAGGAAAATTTTAGTTAGGGGTCACTACAACAAGTCAAACGTATACGTTGGAGGCAAAAATAATATTTAACAAATTAAATATATAATTTATTTTATATATACTTATTTAATATTAATTATTTAACGGACTCTTAATAATTAAATCGGCTCAAAGGAATTCGAGTTTGGCCCATCGGTCATTTTCTCCTATGCAGACTAGCCCATAAGCCAAATTCTCCTACACAGCTCACGGGGCCTATCTCCCAGGTATAAAGAGGTCTCTCCTATTACCCGTAAGTAATTAATTCATTATTCTCCCACACATCATTGTACAATATTCATTTATTGTTATTCTCTTGTTTACCGTGCTGACTTGAGCGTCGGAGGGGCCTCTCTAAGCAACCCCTGGGACCCTCTAACGTTTGCACGTGTGTGCAGGCAAGTTCCAATCAAAGGATTTTCCAGCTCAAAGAGAAGAAGACGAGAAGACTTCCCCTTCGGGAAGAGGAAGAAGAGAAGACTTCCCCCTCGAGAAGATGAATGACGTGAAGATTTCCCTCTCAGGAAAATAATTTTGGTCTACCCAGTTGACTTGGGTGATCTGCCTTAAAAAAAACATCGTTTTGGCGCCGCCTGTGGGGACAACCAAAGTACATGAAAATGCAAACTCGATCGCAAGCACATGAAGTTGGATCTCAAATTGCAAGCCGAGGCGCTAGAGACCAGCAAGAAGAATGCCCACCCAGAAGGCGGGGAGCCACCCCTCCTCTCCTAGAGGAGTGTCGCCTCATCCTCCGTTCGCAAGAGGGGCAACACCATCTTCTCCTGAGGGGCTCCGCCTATTGAAGAAATTCATTTGTCCTAGGACTCTAGGCTCTCCTGGATGAAGCTGCACGGAACGCTTTAAGACATCAAACCGCATCAGATGCTGCAGGAAGACCACCGCGGGCTCTGCCCGGCACTGAAGACCCTGACCAGGACGATCAAGAGGAGAGAGTGGAAAGTCGCGGTGAAAATCAAAATCGTGAAGAGGCCACCAGTTGAAGAATCTCAAGCAGTGAAGCCTAGCCTAGCCAACTCGCAGCCACGACATTGATGAAAAGGAGCCCGTTGGCCCCTATAGTTTTGTCTGAACCACGACCATCAGGATTTAAGACCTCCAATCTCCCGGAGTATGATGGAACTGGAGACATGTTCGCCTTATTTTTAGCTTCACCACAAGTGAACGGCGTAGTTAATAGATAGGGTAAGCAAGGTCGATCCCATAAAGACTAATAAATTAATATACTAAGTATTTGGATTATAATAGCACTATATTTATTTATATGATCGATGTGTGATTGTTGTTTATTAAAACTAAGATAATATTTTATCATAAAAAGAACAAAGCAAAGAGTTACGATTGAAAAGATCAAGTAGATGAATAGATTCCAGGGTTATGGTTTCAGTTAATCTCCTCTTGTTATCAGATTAATCAAGCCAAAGTTATTATCTATCTTTCCTATAAGATGATCACAAAGGTAATTTATCCTCTCTCTCGAGACACAATATATACGTTGATTGAATTATCTATTCTAGCATCTCTACTCAACATAAGACAAACAACTCCCAAAAGCATATAAGATCAGAATTCCTCACAAATACTCACAGACTTCTCAATCATGCAAAATATTCATGTCAAGTTCTCAAGATCTAGTATTGAAACTCATCTCTCGAATTATGAATCAACACATCAAGCATGTTAAACCAATCGCCATATGATAAAACAAGTAATAAAGCAAAGTACTCGAATAGGGTTCGAAATAATAACTTCAATTAAAATTAAGCATCAAACAAGAGTTAATTAACCTAATCCCAAACCCCAGAATCACAAGGTGTTTAGCCGGATATGGAAAACAAAGAATTCATAGACAAATTGTTCATATCCATATCACCTAGATGAAAATAAAAATACAATGGAGTAAGAAAAACTCAGGGATATCGATGATCTCTCAATCAATCTTCAATCCTTAAGTGTGGATGCGATCTCGACCTTTCCCTCAGTTCCTCGGTAGAAGGATGCTCTTTTCTCTACTTTCTAGGGTAAAAGTAAGTGTGTCCTCTTTTGGGTCCGTCTCATTTTTATTTATAATATCTCGGGCCAACCCTAAGTCAAAACACAACGAGACTCTGAAAATCCCGCACAGACGCACGGGTCGTGCCTATGCGCACGACCAGCTCGTGCGTCAAGCCTAAGCCACGATTTTTCTTTGGGTAGACACACGAGTCGTGCGTATAGGCACGACCAGCCCATGCGTCAAGTCAAAGGTTCAGTCTTGATGTATAGATCACGCACGGTCGTGCCTATGAGTACGGGCAGGGCATGCATGTGCCTTTTTTGCTCGATTCAGCTCCATACTTCACGTAATCACTCGATTATTGACGGTCCTTTACTGCAATGCTCCGATTTGCCACAAAAATACTACAAACATCGTTAATTTCCTGCAAAACGAGCAAAGCGTAATATCTTTTCCACATTCTGAGAGCACGCCCATTTTACTAAGTTAATGTATGTTTATCAACCTATTATATCCAAAATCATGCCCAACATACATGCAAAACTCACACTAAACAAGACCCACAAGAACACTTGGACAAATTATACGCCAAGGAGGATCTCTATGACATGACAGATGCCTCCCACCGCAAGTTGTTCCGCACTTTGCTGACAAAGAGGGCGCTGACGTGGTTCAATCAGCTCCCAGTAGGATCTATCTCCGAATGGATAAGCTCATAGAACCCTTTATGCAACAGTTCTCCATCAACAGAAGGTGTTCAAGACTATAGCTCGCCTCTTTTAGGTGAAGCAGAAGGAAGGAGAAACACTACGGAAATTCATGAAATGGTTCGTGGAAGTCGTCAATGAAGTTGCCGATGTCCAGCATGAGACCTTGGCCAGAATATTGCAACAGAACCTATGCCAAGAGCGTCTGAAGGAATCTCTAGTCAGGAAGCCTCCATCCAACATGGAGGAGCTATTGAGCCGAGCGGAGAAGCATATTAGAGTGGAGGAGTCCACCAAGCCTGAACCTAGAGTCAAGCACAAGACGCAAGAAGAAGATAACAACCAGCCGTAGAAAGGTCCAAGGAAGGATAATTGACAAAGATATACACCTCTTAACGCTCCAATAACGAAGGTGCTAATAGCCGCCCAGAAGAAAGGGGGCATCGATCCCCCACAGCCATTAAGGAACAACCTTTCGCGGATACGTTCCAATTTATATTGTCAATATCACAGAGACATGGGGCACACAACTGAAGATTGTTTCATCCGAACAAAGAGATAGAGCGACTCATCCAGAAAGGTCACCTCAAGGACTATGTGGATCAAAGCAAATTTCGCCGAGATCCAAGACTGCATGAAGAAGAACCTCCACAAGACTAGCACCGCTCAGATCAACATAGGGAGGAGAAGCGCGACAATCATATTGTCGGAGTCATCAATGTGATATCTGGAGGACCGGAGGCAAAGGACGCCCAGGAGTGTTCTCCAGGTGTAACAAGGAAAAATGAGGGCGACCCGGAGACAACCCATCCAAGAGAATAATCGTGGAACATCCTCAAGCAAAGGGCATGCCTATCACCTTCGACACTCAAGACTACATCCCAAAACCCAAGTTCACCCTTATGCCATCGTCATATCAGTTATGTTGGCCAATTTTGTGGTCAAGAGGGTCTTGGCAGATACCAAAAGTGCAGTGGACATCATATTTTGGGAAGCCTTTGACAAGATAAAGATCGACCCAACGCAAGCAGTTCCGGTTTCGGAGCCGCTGATTGGCTTCACTGGAGAGGTAATTAAGTCCTCCGGTGAAATCAATTTGCCGCTCATCTTGGGATGGACACCCCCCATCAAGTCACGAGGATGGTCCATTTCCTTATAGTAGACGCTCCCTTTCCGTACAATCTGATTTTGGGAAGGACAAACTTGAACCAATTCTGAGTCATCCCTTCTACGGTTCACTTGAAGCTGAAGTTCCACATGGACTCAGGGATATGAGAGATTGTCGGAGATATCAAGATGTCTTGGGAATGCTACGTGGCCATCTTGAAGATAAGCAAGCTCTCGAGACCGAATGATGAAAGCACCGCGCAACCATAAACAATAGCTCCCAATACTTCCAGAGATTTTAGTATTTAGCGTTTTCTATTTCAATTTATTTCCACCCAAGAGGCATTAAACATGTATTTACATTTCAATCATGTTTTCGCCCACAGGGCGTAAAACTTTTCATTATAATGAATAAAAGCACTTTCACGTTTTCTACTTTGATGTTGTGAATGCAGTTAATGGCCACATATGGCCAGGGTGCAATTAATGTCCACACATGGCCAGAGTCAATGACAAGTTAGACGCACTACTCAGCAAACCTCATCTTTCCCGCTAACGCACCAGATGAGAGGGGCCTTCTCACGGGGGTCCTCGTAAATTTACCTCACCCGGCTAACACCCCAGGTGAGATGACCCTTTGGCTAAGACCTCGGATGGGAGGGGCCTCCTCATGGAGGTCCTGGTAATTAACCTCACTCGGCTAAGACCTCGGATGGGAAAGGCCTCCTCATGAAGGTCATGGTAATTAACCTCACCCGGCTAAGACCCTAGGTGGATGACCCCTTCCGGCTAAGACCCCAGATGGGAGGGTCCTCCTCATGGAGGTCCTAGTAATTAATCTCACACGGCTAAGACCCCGGGTGGGATGACCCCTTCCGACTAAGACCTCAGATGGGAGGGGCCTCCCCACAATGAGGTCCTAGTAGAAATTCATTTTTCCTCTGGCTAAGACCCCGGAGGAAAGGGTCTCCTCACATTAGTCTCGGTGAATTATTTCCCACGATGAAAATATACAAGAAAAATAAGGCAAAAAATGCTAACACATGTGGAAAAAGATACAAAGAATAAAGCAAAGACTGGGGAAAATCCAGGGGGGAAGCTCCATCCGGGCTCCAGAAGGGCGCCCCAGGAACCCCAAGGAGGTGCCCTCCTCCGAGCTCCGGAGGGGCGCCCCCAGGTGTTAAAATGCAAGATAAAATTTATTCTCCTGCATGAAATCACATGCAAATATCGCAAGTAAAACATGATAAAGGGAAAGTAATATGCATAAGGAAAATGGAAAAATCATTCCAGCCGGCAGGGCAAACAAAACATCTCAAGACCAAAGGAGAGAAAAAATATCCAAATGCGCAAGATGAAACATCCAAATGCGTAAAGCAAGCCTTAAACAGGTGTGTAAGAATCAAGGGCCATCAAGCCAAGAAAGGACTATCACTAATCAAGCAGGGGCGCCTCATCTCTAGTAGTAGCATCAGTCTCTCTAGGCTCAACTCCATCGCCACCAGCATCGTCGGGAAGATCCGCCAAGGCCTCGACCTCTCTCTTCTCCTCTTCTTCAGAGACGCCACAATCCAGGATGTCAATCAACTCGCTAGAGGCATTTCCACTCCGCCATAGAAGTTTCCGGCAATGGCGAACGTCTCTATCAAAAAAGAAGGAGAGACTCTGGAGAAGATCTGTAAGCCTCAATCGAGCGAAGACCTCTCCTGAGCTAGCATATGGGGTGCCAGCTGAATTACAAAGAAATACATCGCCCGTCTTCAACTCGTGGTCAAGCTGGGCCTTCGCCCACTCATGCTCATTCGACAACTCAGACATCTTGCCATCATGCTGGGCCACATCATCCGTCAAGCTCTTCATCTTATCCCGAAGATGACGAGTTCTCCACCCTAGTCATATCGCCTCGATGGTTTGAAGCCACAACGAGGTTCAAGATCTAACATAAAATTTGTACAAGTCTTAGCCAAGTGAAAAAACAAAGCATGAGAAATGGAAATACAAAGAAACTGTGGAAGCTTACCCGAGCAACATCCCCGCAAAGATGAGTCTTAACGTCCTTGAAGGACAAAGTCCCAAGGTGGAACTGGTCATTAGCTAATAAAGCTCCTCGGGTACTAGCATAGCCTAAGCCAGAATTAGCATAGTCCCAATAGGACTGGATCCCCTCGCGATGATTCACTCCCCTAGAGAAGATAGCTCGAGGACCAATAATCTCAGAAGCAGCAACCCTAGGATCCATCCTCGCCCTCTTCCCCCAGGAGGGCCTGAAAGAGGACGAGGAGTCGGGACAACACCAGCACGGTCACTGGAGTGCAGACGCATATCACCCTCCTGGCGATGAAGGTGCCATCGATCACCCTCCTGGCGAGAAGGGCCCCTATCACTCTCCTGGTGAGAAGGGCGCGACCTATCACTCCGAGGCGAAACACTCGAACTCCCGCCAGCAGCAGACTTCCCTTTGGCCTTCTCCTTCTCCTTCTCCTTCTCCTTATTCTTAAAGGCTATCAACTCCGCGATGATGTAACTCTCCTCACCTGAAAAGCAATAAGAAGCAATATCTGAAAAGGAAGCAGTCAAAATGTACAAGTAAAATGGGAAGCAATGTAAAGAAGTTAAGCAAGATGGGATACCCAAGAACTCTCTAACATTTAGAAGATTTTTAAATAAGTCCCGAGACCTATAAGCTTCCACCATCTCTTTTCGGGAAGCGGGAGTAACTAGGACAGTCTTACCTCTAAAACCCACTCGTGAGGAAGCTCCCAACCATTATCCCTCACATAGAAGGAAATCCATCAAGAAACTTGCACTGATGACGTCAGAAGAAGTGCGAGAAGATGTCAATCGGAGACTTCCTAGCATAAAACAAGGAATGAAATCCACCTACAGTCGAAGTCAAGCCCAACTACCGCATCGCATGATGATAGCCTCGTATACATGCATAGGCTTGGGGAATCAACTGACAACACATGCTCCCTCAACCTAAGAATCAAGATGAGGAAGGCATTTGGAGGAATCACAAAGCCAACTGAGAAGTTGTAAAGGTATACTGTGATGAAGCCTCCATTGGATGAGTGAGTCTGTTGCCCGAAACTGGGGCCAACAACACAAACGTCGAAGAAAGCTTAAGTCACTCAGGCAACCTACGAACTCTCTCGGGACAACTGCTCGACTCTCGAGATGAGGCCTATGTTGATACTTGGTGGGGCGAATCTCTTCGGGACTATCTTTTCAGACTCTGCCTTAAAAGACTCACCACTTGAGCTCGAATATAGCTCAAGCTCTACCTCCTCATCACCATCAAAACACAACTCTGGAGCAATGGGAGGGATATCAAACTTTGGGGGGAAGCGTGGACATAGAATGACTGAACCGGAAACAGATTGCCCTGTAACACCTCGACCTCCAAGTGGGATGAAAAAGTACCGAAATCTGGGATATGTCTCGAAACATATGAAAACTCGAGAACAGATGGAGAAAAATGGGACGAAAAATGGACCGGGAGGTTCAGGACACCCACCAGGGGCGCGCCCTTATGGCCGCCAATGGGGTGCCCTTGCCCACTCTGAGGAAGTGCCCCTGGGCACCCTCTACGGCCCATAGTGCTCTCATCTCTCTCTCTCTCTCTCTCTCTCTCTCTCTTCGCTTGATGCACTCCACCTTTCCATGGATTCTCACCTCAAGTCTCACCTCACCTCTCACTTGTAAGAAATTTCCTAAGTTTTCTTTAAAGCAAAACTTTCAAAGTTGAGAGGTAGAGAGAGAGAGAGAGAGAGTTTACCTTTGGAAGACATGGCCACACGCTTTTCTCCAAGTGTCATTGTGCAAAAAGTGGTCAAAGATTCTCCAAGACAAGACAAGATATACTACAACATAAACTAGATATTTCTACACCGGATTAGCTCTCCCGGGAGAAAAAATAGTATTTAACAAATTAAATATATAATTTATTTTATATATGTTTATTTAATAATAATTCCCTGATGGTCTCTTAATAATTAAATCGGCCCAAAGAAGTCTGGGTTTAGCCCATCGGTCATTTTCTTCTACGCGGACTGACCCATAAGCCAAATTCTCCTACACGGCCCACGGGGCCCATCTCGTAATTAATTCATTATTCTCCTACGCATCATTTTACATTATTTGTTCACTGTTATTCTCTCGTTCACCATGTTGACTTGAGCGTCGGAGGGGCCTTCCTAGGACAACTGTCGGGGCCCTCTAACGTTTGTACGTATATGCAGGCAAGTTCCCATCAAATGATTTTCCATCTCAAGGATAAAAAGACGAGAAGACTTCCCCTTCAGAAAGAGGAAGAAGAGAAGACTTTCCCCTCGGAAAGAGTAGTGACATGAAGACTTCTTTCTCGAGAAGAGGATTTTGGTCAACCCAGTTGACTTGGGTGATTTGCCTTAAAAAAACAACATTAGTATATTAGTATTTGAGGTCTTTTCAAAGTCAAATATTTCTACTACTTTGAGATCAAACTTATTTAAACTGATCAAGTACAATGATTTGACTAAAAGCAACTAATTGAGTATTTTCCTATTTGGTTTAAGTGATTAGGCCCTTTATCTAATGTTTAGACCTTGCGTTTTCATTTTATTTTCTAAAGAAAGCATAAATTAACAAAAGCATAACATATTATTATTCAAAGCAAAACTAGAATTTCTTGCTCATTAAAATCAGAAAACCAACCATAGAGTTGGGGTATGTGATAATGTAAACGAGCGACAAAGCCATTACCAGTAGTATTTTTTGTGGTAATGGGCCAAAATGACCACTTCTATAATGAAAAAAATATAAGCTAGCCATCTTTTGAAAACAAATAACTTTTTAGCCATTTTCTTGTTGCTCTGTTTCGACTCTGTGTGGTCCACCTTGTGATGCTTCTGCTGACAAGTTCATTGTGTTCTCTGTGTACTTTGTGAATATCATGTGTCTTATCTCTGTGGTATACTCTTGTTTATATCTATGATAATGACTGGTGTTTCTGGCTATCACATGGAACCCTTCAATGGGAAAATTGATTTTTCTATTTGGCAATAAAAAATGAAAGGAATTTTGATTCAACAAAAATGTTTTAAAGCTGTTGAGCAAAAGTATACTGATAAAGATACTGCTGAAATTAAAGTTGAGCTTGATGAGTTTGCATATTCTTCCATTATCCTGAAATTTTCTGATTCTATTTTGAGAAAAGTTGGCAAGTTATCTAGTGCCAAGGATTTGTGGAATAAATTGGAAGAACTCTTTACTGAAACATCTTTACCTTCCAAACTCTTTCTACTTGAAACGTTCTTCAGATTTAAACTTGATTTGACAAAGGATATGGATGAAAACCTTGATGTTTTTACTAAATTAATGCAAGATATCAAGTTTACTGGTGATAAAAACATTGATAATTATACTCATATTATTTTGCTAAATGCTATTTCTGATTCTTATGTTGATGTTAAGTCTACCATTAAGTATGGCAGGGATTCTATTACCCTTGATACTATGATTAATGGCCTTAAGAGTAAGGAACCTAATCTGAAAATATCTAAGGGGAATGAACATGGATCAGGGAAAGTAATGCATGTAAGGGGTAGAAATCATAACAAAAGAAATGAGAATAACAATAATAATAAATCTGGTAGAAAGAAAGCAAAAGCAGAGGGAGGTCTAATTCTAGACCTAAGAATAACAGGAAGTGTTATAATTGTGGTGAGCATGGTCATTACATCAAAGAATGTACTAAACCCAGGAATAACCAGAACAATAACCATAATAATAAAACCAAGCCAATGACTCTATGAACTTGACTAGTTCTAATGATCATATGGGTGATGTGTTCATGGTGCATGAATTACTTGATTCTGTGAATTATGTGCCTTCAAATGCTTACAGTGACAATGAATGGCTAATTGATTTTGCATGTACATTCAATATGATACATTCTAAACATCTATTTAATACTTATGCTTCAGTGCAAAGTGGATCTGTTTCCATGGCTAATGATAAAAAGTGTCAAGTCTTCGGTGTTGGTACTGTGTGCTTGAAACTTGAAACTGGTTATGTGTTGAATCTCAATGATGTGAGACATGTTCCTAATTTGTCTAATAATTTATTCTCATGTGTTATGCTTAAATATGATGGCTATGAGGGAAGATGGGGGAAGGGTGTTATGAAACTCATGAGGGGTTCTATGATAATTGCTAAGGCTGAGAAAAACATAAACATGTATGTTTTACATGCTAAACATGATTTTTCTGTGCCTAATTCTGTGAATAAAGTTGCTAACCCTGTGTCTAATGATTTGACTGATCTATGGCATAAAAGATTTGGTCACATTATCTCTAAATGACTTGATTTTTTACAGAATAAGGGCTGTTTTGGTAAAGGCAAACTTGATGTTTTGTCCTTCTTTGAATCATGTGTGTATGGTAAACAACAAAGGGTTAAGTTTCCCTTCCCCACTTATCCAAAATCATTTGCTAGCTCTGAAATTCTCGAATACATGCATCCTGATGTTTGGGGTCTCCCTTCTATGCCTACTCATGGTGGAAATAGATATTTCTTGTCCATAATTGATGATTGTTCCAGAAAAGTTTGGGTGTTTTTAATGAAGAATAAATCTGATGTATTTGATAAGTCTAAAACTTGAAAATTTCTTATTGAAAACCAAACAGGCAAAAAGATAAAGATTTTAAGAACTGATAATGGTCTGGAATTTTGTAATCAATTAATGGACAATCTTTGTGATGAATTTGGCATTAAAAGACATAAGTTTGTGCCCTATTCACCTCAGCAAAATGGTGTTGCTGAGAGGATGAATAGAACACTTTTAGAAAGAGTGAGGAGCATGGTTGCTACCTCTAGACTTTCTAAAAGATTTTGGGGAGAAGCTATTGTAACAGCCTCTTATTTGATTAATAGATCCCCTTCAGTCCCATTGGAAGGGAAATACCCTGAAGAGGTTTGGACTGGAAAACCTGTTGATTTTTTTAACTTGAAAATATTTGGATGCACAACTTTTGTACACCAAAAAAATGATAAATTGGAACCAATGTCTATGAAATGTGTTTTTCTTGGCTACCCTGAAGGGGTTAAAGGCTAGAGACTTTGAAATAGAGGAGAATCTGGTTTTAAAACCATAATAAGTAGGGATGTTATGTTCAATGAACTTGAATTCCCTTGTTTTGTGCATCCTACTTCTCAAACTGTTTCTGAAAATGGTAATACTCCAACTAAGGTGGAGCCTTCTAATTTGTCTTCTACTATTGCTTTACCTGCTGATACTACTATCAATAATGCTTTACCTGATAACGTGGATAATCAAGATATGCATATTGATAATGATATCCAGCATGATGATGTGCATGATATGCATAATGATTTTCCTAATATTAACACTGATACTGAACCTGTGAATGATGCTCATGATAAAAATTGAGTGATTATGTGTTAACTAGGGATAGAAATAGGAGACATGTTAGAATCCCAAACAAATATGATAATTTTCACATGACATCTTATGTGTTTTATGTGTTTGAATCCATTGATGGTTCTGAGCCTAAAGCCTTTTCTGAAATTATGAATTCTGCTGAATCTACTAAGTGGCTGAGTGCTATGCATGATAAAATGACTTCACTGCATGTCAATAATACATGGTTCCTTTGTCAAAACCTCCTAATTGTTCAATTGTTGATTATAAATGTTTGTATAAGGTTAAACAAGAATCTGAAGGTGTTAGGTTTAACGCAAGATTAGTTGCTAAGGGTTTTACTCAGAAGAAAGAGATTGATTACACAGAAATGTTTGCTCCTGTTGTTAAATTTGTTAGTGTGAGAATCATGCTTGCTCTTGTTGCACAATTTGATTGGGAATTGAAACAGTTGGATGTTAAAACTGCTTTTTTACATGGTGACTTGGATGGAAAAAAAATTATGAAACAACCTGAGGGTTTTGAGGACAAATCCAAGCCTAATCATATTTGATTACTTTTATATGGTCTTAAACAGTCTCCAAGACAGTGGAACAAAAAATTTGATCAATGCATGATTGATTTAAAGTTTAGTAGAAGTCAATTTGATCATTGCATTTACTTTAAACTTGATGCTAATACTCCTGTGTTTCTACTGTTATATGTTGATGACATGTTGCTTGTTGGACCTTGCATCAAAGTTATTGATCATGTTAGAAATTGTTTAAGTGTTAAATTTGACATAAAATACTTGGGAGATGCTAAGAATATTTTGGGTATGAACATTGACATGTGGGGTTACTTTTATATTTGCTATTCAAATGCAAGTTGACTGTTTAATTAATCATGATTAGTATGTTTTGCATGAATCCCATATTGCGGTTGTACTGTACATGTTACATATTTATGTGTTGTGGTTAGAGCTGTCAAAAGACCGGGCCGGGCCGGCCTGGCCCGAGCCCACCGGGCTTTCCGAAAAATCGGGCGGCCGGGCAAACAGTTGTCATTTGCAAAAATGGGGAATTCAAATTTATCTAAAAACAAAAACTACACTAAAAAAATCGGGCTTTTCGGGCTAGCCCGATGGGCCGGGCTTTTGAGGCCCGACTTTTTTTGGGCCTTGAAAAATAGAGCCCAACCCATTAGAAAATTGGGCTGGTTCGGGCCGGCCCATCAGGCCGGGCCGGAATTGACAGCTCTAGTTGTGGTGATGATCACTTCACATTATGAGCTCGTACATATTACAAAGTTACGGTCCGTCCGTACAAATGCCACGTATGATGCATCTCTGCTAGTTGTAATTAATTATGCAGTCGCTTAAGTATACCCCGCTGAGTGTATTTTCATAGCACTCACCCCACATTATATTTTCAGATTGAGGCAAAGTACGGCACGAAGACTTGGGCATGATGAAATACTTTTGGAGTCCTAAAGTTCCTATTCCCCTCTTTCTTAAACTTTGAACTGATAAAATGAAGTCTGTAGATAAGCTTTCTTTTGTTTACTGTTGAGATGAGTTGTGACTCATCTACTTATATAATGCTTCCGCTGTATTTTGTAAATTGGGCTAACCCGCCTGTGAGCGTGGTTATTTGATGTTGATTTGAAATGCACTGTCCATGTTGAAAGTTATTTAAAGTTAGGTACACACTAATGTAGCGTTCCTTAAGCCCAAAACTACATTTTTCAAAATTGGGGCACTACAGAGGTGGTATCAGAGCAAGATTTTCGGACTATACTCTGTAAAATGATTTTATAGGTGTTGAGTTGATTTTTGAGTTGAAGTTTAATCTGAGGGACAATTGTTTTTGAAAACTTCATGCCCCAAGTTGAAGTGAAATGCTAAGCCTAAAGACATACGCATGATTTCCTCATAACGTTTACATGATTCATGATACAAGACATGTTACAAGATCAATGCTATGTTGGAGCCGTGCCTCCCATATTACACATGATATGAATGTTGTCATATAAACAGTTTCAACATGGTTACCATTTCTCGCAAATTACTGTTCAGGATATGATTTATGCTAAGTGCATATTACATGAAAACGTATTTCATGAAATGAATATTTATATTGTCATGCACTTCATGATTTTGACAAAGTCACTACACTTCATACATGATACTAGAGAACTAGCTCATAGGCTTTGATCACCTGAACTTTGAGTTGGATTGGACTTTTTAGGCAGACTGTTATTGTGTACATCTACTTATGTGCCTTAAATAGTTCGATGTAAGTTCATGATTATCAGGAACAATGAATAGTATTATTTTAGTCTATGATTGCTGATTCTAGATATATTTAGTTGTTGGAATTTTAGAATGGCCCGACGTGGTCATCGTAATCAAGAGAAACCGCCAGCTGAGGCTCCACCTGCCCCACATACTCCAGAGATGGCTAATCCTGGCGAAGATCTGATTACCGTGTTGTGTGGGTTGGCACACCATTTCACCACTGCTCAAAATCAACAACCACAACCCCTAAATCCACGTGATACTTTAACTCAAGTGGTAGAGCAATTTCGTCGATTCAACCCACTTGTTTTTAATGGAAGAGAAGAACCTGTAGTTGTCGAGGAGTGGCTTCGTGCTTTAGAGCGTATATTCACTCACATTGCCTGCACTGATGCTCAGAAGGTGTCTTATGCAATCTTTCAGATGACTGAAGATGCCGACCATTGGTGGGAATCGTATTGTAGGACTCGCACTCAACAACAAATTGGGGCTCTGACCTGGCAAGAATTTAAGGATGTGGTTATGCAAAACTACTTGCCATTATCTTACCGTGAAAAGAAAAGATGGGAATTCATACACTTGAAACAAGGATCAATGACAGTAATTGAGTATGAGAGAAAGTTTAACCAGTTATCTAGGTACGCTACTAGTTTGGTGAGCACTGAATATGATAAGGCTAGATGCTTTGAACAAGGGTTACGTCTTTGAGATCGTGATATCTTGGCAAAGAACGAAGACTACCACGTATGCGAATCTTTGTTGAAAGGGCTTTGGAGATTGCATCCTGACTGAATTTAGATCTTGGAAACAGAAAGGCTCAAATCGTACTGGAGAAAAGGAGATGGGACAATACTAATCGTGGAAAAGCTAATATCGGCCCACAAAACAAGCAAGCAAGAACTGGTGAATATACTGGAACAAGTACCCAGGGGGATAAACCTCGAGTGCCCAAAGTGTGGGAAGAATCACAGGGTGAATGTACGTATGGAAAAGGAATTTGTTACCGCTGTAAGAAACCAGGCCACACTATCCAAAATTGTCCAGAAGCAAAGAATCCAAGAGAAGATAATAAAGGAAAACAGAAGGCTGGAAAAACAAGAGTATTTGCTATGACTCAAGAGGAAGCAGCCAAGGATCCAGGCACTTTGACAGGTATGTTGACTATATCTAAGCTACCTGCTCTTGTTTTATTCGACACTGGGGCTACGAATTTGTTAAAGAATTTTCTAACCGCAAGTCTACGGTGTCAAGTTTTAATATAGAGAAGTAAGGTTGTCGAATCCATATGGAATAATTATCGAATTATTGCTAAGTACTATAATATAGTAGTCTAACTTTATTTAGAAATTCAATATATGATGGAGTTGATTATACTAAAAATACTAAAAATAAATCAAGAATATGAAAATATCAATGAGTTTATCCAAATGATTAAATGAATTCTAGAGGTATGATGAATCTAGTTATCCCTTATGTTGTCAATATGGTTTATCAATCATCAATTACCAATTTATAAGTCAAGATTTCTACAATAATCATTCCCTCTCTCAAGTGCCAAATGATTTTAGATTCAATTGGGAAATCAATATCTCTGTAAAAATCACCAATTAAAATCTCAATAAAAGATATGAATCTTGATAAATGACTTCAAAGGATTCACAAATCTCTCAATTCTATGAAATCCTAGGTTATGCTATTCCAAGGTCATGTATTCAATTACCTCTCTCAAGTGTCAAATCAAATACACCAAACAATCTAAATTATTGATCAAGTAATTTAGAAGCAATAGATCCAAATAGCACAAATAAATTGATAGATCTAGATTGACAAACCACAATCTCAAAACATAAGTTCAAACATATATTACATCATTCCTCTAGAATTATAGAGTTTAACTCATGATTAAAGAAAATGAATCCATGAGAATACAACAATACATCTTACAAGATATGAAGAAAGCAACAAAATAAGAACAAGAGTTGAGGGATCTTCTCTATTTTTAGATGATAGAAGCCTCCAATCTTCTTCTCCAAATTCTTCTCAAGATGCCCCAATCCTTCTTCCTTGTCTTGTAGCTGTTTTCTTGTCTTCCCAAGGGTTCCAAGATCCCTAATTTCAAGCCCCAAAGCTAGTATTTATAGTCCACAAAAATCCAAAAAAGGGGGTAGGTGAGCCTGGGAAATTCCGCCCCGGGCGCTGCGGCGCCCGGGCATGGGCACTGCGGCGCCCAAAACTTCCGCACGCAATTGACCGCCCGGGCGCTGCAGCGCCCAACCACATTGTCAAGTTCTTCCGCCCGGGCGCTGCAGCGCCCGCCCGTCCTTGGGCCAAAGTGCGATTTTTCATTTTTCAAACACGATTTCTTCTTTCTTCGCGCCGTTTTTCATTGTTTTCTTCATTTCTCGGCTACCAAATCTGTAGTGACTCTTCATCGACACTAATTGAAATAAATTGGACTCTAAAGACTCTAAAAACACCCAAAAATAAAACCAAATTCTAATCTAAAATACTCAATTAATTGGTAAAATACCAACTTAACAAATACCCCCAAACTTGAGCTATTGTTTGTCCTCAAACAATTATAACTCCAAAATGAAAAACAAACAATACAACAACACAAGCAACTACAAAACTCCACAAACCAATAAGATTTGTCTAAATACTCATTTCACTATCAATCAAGCATGCATTTTGACATTGTGATCAAAAGTGTTGAATATTCATGACAATTCCGTTATTATTCAAATATATTTACGCAATTGAACGTTATCAAGATGATCCACTTTTAGGTATCAAAAGATAATGATTACCGGATTCCATAGGCTTGTTATTCACACTAATCTCCACTAATGTAGGCTAATATAACACATGGATCAATAGGACTTTCAAAGCTTGTAATGTGGCTTAGGGTCGGGTAGGAAAATTTAGGATTAAGTGGCTCAACTCACCCAAACAGACAATTACCTCTTCAAATCACCAATTGCCAAACAAAATGGCTACCTTCACTTTTGTTGAATTTTCAATTATTCTCCCTTTACGAGCCTCTATTATCAACACATTTTTTTTTCAAATTTTTTTTTGTTTTTTGATTTTCGAAACCCCCAAACTTAATCTTTTGCATATTTTAACACATAGGGTTTCATATTTTCTTTTTTTCTCGGCAACTTCATGCGAGTGAACACATACCCTACTTGCCACATCCTCCTCAACCTTCAATCATTTTGTGTGTATGAGTGATGGGTAATTAGGATTTTCACATGTAAGCTCAAGGTAAAAGATTGGTTGCCAAAGAACAGGTTTAATAGGCTCAAAAGGGGACACTAGTGAAATTATATCGTACAAAGGTAGTCATTTTGGCTCTAGCTTATTCAAAGATGGCCTAAATCATTTCCTTATGTTATTTCGCCTAGGATTTCGCCTCAATTAGTGATCAAACAAGTTCTAGAATCCGGTGGGATCATACAAGCAACACTCAACTTCATTAATCATTTTCAAATAAGTTAACAGAATTATGCATGAATATGAAATCAATGAAGCAAAATATAGATCACCACTTAAAAGCATGCTCTCGTGACAGTTCAACTCGTGATCAACAAATCTACTTAGTTATGCAGTTCTATAGTTCAACAAACTACCTTACTCGACTCAACTTGATTTTATATTATTTTATTTTACTTTTTTTTTGACACGACTCTGACACGACTCAAAGACACAAATACAGATTACACCCCCCAAACTTAAATTGAACATTGTCCTCAATGGAGAGTGAGAAAACTTTCCTGGTAGCCGGAGTGCCTAGGGCTCCTCATCGGAGTCGTGTGGTGACAAATGAGCAATAGGACCCGGTGGTGGTGGTATTGGGAACTGGAACTGCGGGTGCGTCTGGCTATATATCTGGGCAAGTACTCGGTTGTGCTCATTCACGTATTCTTCTCGTCGCTTCGTAGCGTTGTTCAGCTACAAAAGACCTTTTCAATTCTCGTACTTCGCGAACTAGTGCGTCTGAAGGGTTGTTATCGTGATGTGAGCGTCTAGAACGAGAACGTCTTCTTGCCGAACTGGATGGAGCGTCGATATTCTGTGGTTGGGCATGAGTATCAAGCTCAATAGCTGGTAGGGCAAATTCAGGATCAAGGATATATCCCGCACCCTTCGGATTAGGCACACCACCTGCCCATTCGTCATAGGAAGCAATAGTAGCCGAATCTATAGGTCCCTTAGGATTTTCCAACGGCTCGGAGCTATCCCACTTAACACCCCTCTTCTTACATTACCCACAAATTAAACTCGGTAAGATTAGTCCCCCTGTTTTGGGGTGTAGCATTTTGTTATGAAGGGACGTTGCAATAATTACCGCTGGGTCGAATTGTATGTCAGTAACTAATGCATATAGAAGATGGGCTCGTTCCTTAGTTACATCACTGACATGCTTGGTTGGTATCAAATTGTTGCATATGAAGTGGTACCAATCTCGCCCATACCGACTAAGACTCGTGTGCGGAAAAGCAGTAGCACCTCCCACAACTTTAATATGACGTACCTCAGTTCCAGGCCGACATAAGGTATTACAAATCTCCTCCATACTCGGTGGTTGCGAGATAAATTCAACATATGGTGCATAAAATTCTTATCGCTTTTGTATGGGTGTATACCTTGTCTACTCCACGTATGAAAACCTCTGAGTTATAGCCAGTTTTGGACTTTGCATTCGCATAAAATTCTCGGACAATATTCGGTGCGAATGGTCTAGGTTGTGCACAAAGTTTTTTCCATTGCTTCTGATGTATCATTTGTGCAAGTTCACCATCATTCGGCCCCAGTTGTAACCCCCGTTCCGCCGTTATACTCTTCGGGCATAATGTGTCATAATACAACTATTGTGCTTCCAAGTTAAGAAAACGGTCTTCAACATTTTCCTCGGAAGTACTTGCCACCCTTTTGCCCTTGCTTGGTTTCTTTGTTCTTGGCATTGGAATTGATTTGAAAATCACCCAATTGATGAAGAATATGAAGATGATGAACAAGTTGCTCAATTGCCCACTTGAATGATGTATAAGTGAATACTAGGTGGGATTTTTGTAGAAGGAAGCAAGATTAGGCGTGAGGGTATGTGTGTGTTGTGTTTTAAAACACAAGGCTGCAGCAACCTTAAATTTAACTCCACCCGGTAAGGACTGCAAACTGCTTAGGGGACCAAAGCAAATACCGCATGCCCCAATTTCCTTCATCACCCTGTCACACGGCGCAGAATTAGTGCTGGTCGCATCGCTTTACCGACTTTTATTCTTTGCAATTTTTTTTTTATATAAATTAAAATCTCAATTTAACCAAAAATTTAAAATCACACACAAATTAATTCACACAAAAATCACACCAAAATTCAAATAAATACACACCAAACTAAAAGAAAATAAAATCACACAAAAAAATCGATCACACGAAAATCACTTGGGTTGCCTCCCAAGAAGCGCTAAATTTATAGTCGTTAGCCGGACTCAACTACTCGGGCTCAAGAATTTTTATCACCAAGTGGAAGATTTAAAACCTTCCTTGCTTCGTTCCCGAAATAATGTTTCAATCGTTGTCCGTTTACTTGGAACAAATTCCCATCGTTCCTCTCAACTCGACGGCACCATAAGGAAACACACGTTCAACCACAAATGGTCGGACCATCGCGACTTGAGTTTACGGAAAGAGTTTCAATCGAGAATTGAACAATAACACTGTTGGTAGGGTAAGAATTCACGTCGCAAAATCATTTGATCATGCCATTTTTTCGTTTTTTTCTTTATACATTTTGGCATTTTCATATGATTCTTGACGAAATTCTTCCATTTCGTTTAGTTGAAGTAATCGGTTTTCACCGGCCTCTTTCAAGTTAAAATTCAATTTCTTAATTGCCCAATAAGCTCGATGCTCAAGTTCAATCGGCAAATGGCACGCTTTACCAAACACCAATCGATATGGTGACATACCAATGGGTGTTTTATAAGCCGTGCGATAAGCCCACAAAGCATCATCTAGCTTTTGTGCCCAATCCTTTCGATTAAAACTCATCGTTTTTCAAGAATTTGTTTCACTTCACGATTGGAAATTTCGGCTTGACCATTGGATTGAGGATGGTAACCAAGCGCAATTTTATGGCGCACACCAAATTTAGCAAGAAGGTTATTAAATAATTTATTACAAAAATGCGTACCTTCATCACTTACCATAGCCCGAGGAGTACCAAACCGGGTGAAAATATGCTTGTGCAAGAATTTGAGTACTACCTTAGCATCATTCGTTGGTGTAGCAATCGCCTCAACCCACTTGGAGACGTAATCAACCGCAAGCAAAATGTACAAATTTCCATGGGGACGGGAAATGGCCCCATAAAGTCAATACCCCATACATCAAACAACTCCACCTCCATTATGTTTGTCAAAGGAAGCTCATGACGCCGTGAAATATTACCAACCCTTTGGCATCGATCACAAGTCTTTACAAAAGCATAACAATCTTTGAATAATGTTGGCCAATAAAAACCAGATTGTAGTACCTTTGCAAATTTGTTCGGGTTGGCCCGAAATGTCCCCCATAAGATGAGGAATGACAATGTTGAAGAATCTCTCAATTTCTTCCTTAGGAACACAACGGCGAATGATAGAAGTCGGTGCATCTCTTGAGCGATAACGGATCATCCCACAAATAAGACTTAACATCATGTAGGAATTTTTCTTTTGGTGTGAAGTCAAGTCCGTGGCAAAACTCCTCCATAAGGTAATTAACAAAATTTGCGTACCAAGGTAATGATATCTCGGCACGCATAATTTGTTCATCAGGAAATGATTCTTTTATTGGACTCTCAATCACCTCATGAGGTTGCTCAAGGCGGGATAGATGATCGGCAACCACATTTTCGCTTCCTTTTTTATCCCGAATCTCAATATCAAATGCTTGCAAAGAGTAAAATCCATCGAATTAACCGAGGTTTTGCATCCTTTTTGGAGAAAAGATATCGGATTGCCGCATGATTCGTATAAACAATCACCTTTGTACCCACCAAGTAAGCTTGGAATTTATCGAATGCAAAAACTACCGCCAACATCTCTTTTTCGTGGTGGTGTAGTTTTGTTGGCGTTGTCCATGGTCCGCTTGCGTAGTAAATTGCTTTAAAAATTATGTCTCGCCCTCGACAAAGAATGGCACCCTTTGCATAATCACTTGCATCGCATAAGCTCAAATGGTTGAGTCCAATCCGGCACTATCATAATAGGAGTCAAACGAGTGCCTTTTTTATCCTGTTCAAATGCCGCAAACAAGACTCATCAAAGCAAAAGATAACATCTTTTTCAAGGAGATTACAAAGTGGTTTAACAATTTTTGAAAAATCTTTTATAAATCTCCTATAAAATCCTGCATGCCCTAAAAAGCTTCTTATGCCTTTCACATTTGAAGGTGGGGGTAGCTTTTCAATAGCCACAACTTTCGCCTGTCAACTTCCAAACTCAGTACAAGAAATACGATGCCCAAGTACAATCCCTTCTTTGACCATAAAGTGACATTTTTCCCAATTAAGTACAAGATTAGTTTCCTCACAACGTTGCAAAACCAGGAGATAAGTTATGCAAACAATGGTCAAAAGAAGTACCAAAAGCAGAAAAATCGTCCATAAAAATCTCCATGATTTCCTCAACCATACCATGAAAAATCGCCATCATACATCTCTCGAAAAGTAGCGGTGCATTACATAATCCAAATGGCATCTGTGAAATGCAAAAGTACCATATGGACATGTAAAAGTGGTCTTTTCTTGATCCTCGGGGGCAATGGCGATTTGATTGTACTGGATAGCCATCAAGAAAACAATAGTATTCGTAACTGCCAACCTTTGCCCAACATTTGATCAATAAAGGGGAGGGAAAATGATCCTTACGAGTAGCTTTATTCAATTTCCTATAATCAATACATACTCGCCATCCTGTGACAGTTCGTGAAGAAATTAATTCATTGTTATCATTTTTCACAACTGTCATACCTCCTTTTTAGGAACAACTTTGTCTAGGACTCACCCATGAACTATCGAAATGGCATAAATGATACTGCCTTTAGCCACTTTAAAACCTCATTTCTCACAACTTCTTTCATTGTGGGATTAAGTCGTCTTTGGTGCTCAATAGATGGTTTATAAGATTCTTCCATTAAAATTTTGTGCATTACAATGGAAGGACTTATACCTTTCAAATTAGAAATATACCAACCCAAAGCCGACTTATGTTCACGAAGCACACGCAACAACTTATCCAATTCGGGTAAAGATAATGAAGCAGGAACAATTACCAGGTAAGTTTTATCTTTTCCCAAAAATGCATATTGAAGATGTTAGGAAGTTCCTTTAGTTCTAAAGTACCTTTGGAATATTTTCAATATTGACATTTTCTAATGCTTCCTTTTGTTTTTCTTTTACAATTTCTTTAGCCTCAAGGGAAAGAATAAACTCAAGCAAATCAATATCATCATTATCTTCCTCATCACATTTCATTATTGAATTAATCAAACAATGTTCTAGCGGATCTTTTAAATCTTGTTTTATAACTTCTGTTTGATCACATTGTTCGATCATATCAATAAAATGACATGTGTGAGGTTCTTCTTGAAATTTCATTGCTTTATAAATGTTAAACAGTACCTCATCATCATTTACCCGTAATGTTAACTCTCCTCGTTGCACGTCAATTAGAGCTCGTCCGTTGCTAGAAAAGGTCTTCCAAGAATCAATGGCATTTCATGATCTTCTTCCATATCCAACACCACAAAGTCCATAGGAAATATGAATTTATCCACTTTGATCAACACATCTTCAATCACTCTCTTGGGTAGGTGAGTGATCTATCGACTAATTGCAATGTGATGGTGGATGGCGTTATTTCTCTAAGGCCAAGTTTCCTAAAACCAGATAACGACATAAGATTAATGCTAGCACCTAAATCACAAAGAGCCTTATTAAAATAAGAATCACCAATAGTGCAAGGGATAGTGAAACTCCCGGATCTCTTAATTTTGTGGTAGCTTTCTTTGCAAAATGGCGCTACATTCTTCGTGAGATTAACCGTCTCGTATGCCTCCAACATTCTCTTTCTCGACATCACATCCTTCATGAATTTTGCATAATTTGGCATTTGCTCAAGTGCATCGGCAAAAGGGATGTTGATGTGAATTTTCTTGAATATTTCCAAAAACTTGGAAAATTGAGCGTCCAACTTTTTTCTTGAAATCTCGTGGAAAAGCAAGAGAATTTGGTAACACATTATCAGAATTGGAAATTGGTTTTACCTCATTTTTGCATTTTTCGATTGCTTATCAATGCCCTCTTCATTGTGGAGTGTTTGAGCTTGCTACAGTTCATTGGTGGCGTGAGTAGGCATCTTTGGTTCATCATATTCCATTCCACTTCTCAACTTAATGGCCTTGCAATGCTCCCGTGGGTTCACCTCGGTGTTACTTGGAAACGTTCAACTTTCATTTGTGAATTAATAGCCGTGGCCAATTGACCCACATGTGTCCCCAAAGATTTGAGATGACTTTCAATTGTTGTAACCTTTGAGCCCAAATTTTCTATGTTAGAATCGGCCTTGTTCATCCTTGCTCTTGATTCTACAAGGAATGAACTAAGTAATTCTTCCAAAGACGGCTTTTGTTCTCCCACGTGTGTACTCGTACTTGCTTAGTTTTGAATCCCGGAGGTGGTTGCAACACATTTTCGTATTGCTATACGAGAAATTTTCATGATTGCAAAGTCCTGGATGATAATGCGTCGGCAATTGATTCCTCGATTGTTGAAACCCGATTGTTCACATAATTCACTTGTTCCGTATCGGGATTCACAATTTCTTGACTTATCTCCATGACCGCCTCCGGTTGTTGTTTTCCACCCGAATTTAGAGTAGCAATTTGCTTTGACAAGGCGGAAATTTGAGAGGCCAATGCGGACATAGTATCAAGTTCAAGAACACTTTTCTTGGCGTAGATCTTTTAGCCATTGATAACTATTGGCAGCCATTTCTTGAGTAAAAGCATGGCTTCACTTGGAGTTTTAGCCATCAATGTACCTCCATTGCGGCATCTATAATAGTTCTCGAATGCCCATTCATACCATTGTAAAATCTTGAACTTTTTGCCAATCTGCGTGCCGTGTTGTGGACACCTCCTCAATAATTCTTTGAATCGCTCCCAAGCTTCGTAGAGTGGCTCAAAGTCGAGTTGATGAATTTGAGCAATCTCACTTTTCGGTTGAAGTGTCTTGCTAGGTGGAAAGAATTTTGCCATGAATTTTTCGGTGAGATCATTCCAACTAGTGATACTTCCCGGTGGGAAGGTTTGAAGCCATTGTCTAGCTTTATCACGAAGTAAAAACGGAAATAACCTCAATGAATAGCTTCATCGGGAACCCCATTCATTTTGATAGTGTCACATATCTCGAGAAAAATAGCCAAATAAGCATTCGGTCGTCTCGGACTACCCTCAAAGCGATTTTGTTTTACCATATTTATTAGGGCCGGCTTCAATTCAAAATTATTCGCAATGATAGGTTGGTGAACAATTCCCAAATAATTTTGATTCATGGTTGGTCGAAAATAGTCCCGAATGGCCCTTTCTGGTGGTGCAACAATAGGTATGCGTTCTTCATCATCACCGTTTCTTGCCATTTTTGCAAATTCAATTCTTCGTGCGGCTCTAATATTTCGAAATGTTCTTTCAATTTATGGATCAAATAAGATTAAATTAACACTTTTTTTTCGCATCAACAAGAGAATGCAAAAATGACAATAACCCTATTGTAAAAAAAAAAACCAATCTAAATTAAAGTAAAACTACTAAGTAATAATATTAGCGCAAATAAGATGAATTATTCCCCGGCAACGGTGCCAAAAATTTGTTAAAGAATTTTCTAAACGCAAGTCTACAGTGTCAAGTTTTAATATAGAGAAGTAAGGTTGTCGAATCCACAGGGAATAATTATCGAATTATTGCTAAGTACTATAATATAGTAGTCTAACTTTATTTAGAAATTCAATATATGATGGAGTTGATTATACTAAAAATACTAAAAATAAATCAAGAATATGAACATATCAATGAGTTTATCCAAATGATTAAATGAATTCTAGAGGTATGATTAATCTAGTTATCCCTTATGTTGTCAATATGGTTTATCAATCATCAATTACCAATTTATAAGTCAAGATTTCTACAATAATCATTCCCTCTCTCAAGTGCCAAATGATTTTAGATTCAATTGGGAAATCAATATCTCTATAAAAATCACCAATTAAAATCTCAATAAAAGATATGAATCTTGATAAATGACTTCAAAGGATTCACAAATCTCTCAATTCTAATGAAATCTAGGTTATGCTATTCCAAGGTCATGTATTCAATTACCTCTCTCAAGTGTCAAATCAAATACACCAAACAATCTAAATTATTGATCAAGTAATTTAGAAACAATAGATCCAAATAGCACAAATAAATTGATAGATCTAGATTGACAAACCACAATCTCAAAACATAAGTTCAAACATATATTACATCATTCTTCTAGAATTATAGAGTTTAGCTCATGATTAAAGAAAATAAATCCATGAAAATACAACAATACATCTTACAAGATATGAAGAAAGCAACAAAATAAGAACAAGAGTTAAGGGATCTTCTCTATTTCTAGATGATAGAAGCCTCCAATCTTCTTCTCCAAATTCTTCTCAAGATGCCCCAATCCTTCTTCCTTGTCTTGTAGATGTTTTCTTGTCTTCCCAAGGGTTCCAAGATCCCTAATTTCAAGCCCCAAGGTTAGTATTTATAGTCCACAAAAATCCAAAAAGGGGTAGGTGAGCACTGGGAAATTCCGCCCGGGCGGCTGGGGCTGGCATCGCGCAGCTGGCTGCGGCGCCAAAAATCACGCAGACGCAACTGACCGCCCGGGCGCTGCAAAGGGCCTAACCACATTGTCAATCTTCGCCCGCAACAATTTCCGCCCGGGCCCACATGCCTGCTCCCAACTTGCTAACCCTGTCGCGGGCGCCAGCGGGCAGCCTCGCCCGCCCGTCCTTGGGCCAAAGTGCGATTTTTCCTTTTTCAAACGTGATTTCTTCTTTCTTCGCGCCGTTTTTCATCGTTTTCTTCATTTCTCGGCTACTAAATCTGTAGTGACTCTTTATCAACACTAATTGAAATAAATTGGACTCTAAAGACTCTAAAAACACCCAAAAATAAAACCAAATTCTAATCTAAAATACTCAATTAATTGGTAAAATACCATCTTAACAAAGATCTTTATTTACCAGTGTTGCGTGGGTTTGTAGAAATTTGAGATGTGATCAAAAAAGTGTCACAATAGATAATGTATTGGAAGTTAGGATACCATATGGACAAACGATCAATATTGACCAAGTGTGTAGAGCAAGTGGAAATCAATGAATTGAAGAAGGAATCTATTTGCCAATTTACATGTGATAAATATGACGTATATTTTGATGTGATTTTGGGAATGGATTGTCTTGTGCAATCTTTGCAATAATTAGGTGTCACCATTGGTGGGAATGGAGTTCCCAAGTTATGATGGAAACAAATTCATTTTTCATGGGACAAAAGTGACATCTATACCCCATTGTAATTCTTTATGAAAAGAAAAGATTGAAAAGGATAAATGTGAGGCATCTTGGTAAATATAATGAGCAGATTTGAGAAAGTTTAAATTGATAAAGTGCCAGCTTGTGAGCACGAGAATATGAAAGATGATTTTTGAACAAGATTTACCGAGATGGCATTCCACCAAAGATAGACAAGTGGAATTTGTAAAGACTTTAGTGCCATGAGTAGGTTTAGATCAAAAGCACCATATAGAATGGCAGAAAGAATTGCAAGAACTAAAAGTGCGAAATCGTTCGAGAAAAAGAGTTGTTGGAAAAGCTAATAAGTTTAAACAAGCAAACAAGCAAGAACTAGTGAATATCTGGAACAAGTGGGGGGATAAATTATTTGTAAAGAAGAAGGATGGGTCATTAGGATGTGTATAGATTATGGAACTAAACAAGCTTACAATCAAGAATAAGTACCCACTATCCAAAGGATTATTTTGACCAGTTAAAGAATGCAAGAGAAGTTTAATAAAATTGACTTAAGGTCTGGATATCATCAGTGAAAGTTAAGGAAAATGACATACCCAAAAAGCGAAGTAACCAAGGATGGTCACTATGAATTTGTGGTGATGCCTTTTGACTTATATCTAAGTTACATGCTCTGTGTTTATGGATTTAATGAGCAGTATTCCATCCTTACTAAGACAATTTATAATTGTGTTCATAGATGATATTTTGATATATTTGGAACAAGAAGCAACATGAAGAACATTTGAGAATTGTGTTGGAGACATTACGTAAAGAACGACTATATGCTAAATTCAAGAAGTGTGAATTCTGGATGGAACAAGTGGTGTTTCTTGGACACATCGTCTCAGTTCGAGGGATTGAGGTTGACCCAGTTAAGGTAGAAGTTGTAAGGAACTGGAAGACGCCAACTAATGTGAATGAAGTATGAAGTTTTCTTGGTTTGGCGGGTTATTATAGGAGATTTATCGAGGGATTCTCGAAGATCGCATTACCTTTGACACAACTAACTCGTAAAGGTGTGAAGTTTTAATGGTCAGAAAAATGCGAGAAAAGCTTCCAAGAACTAAAGGAGAGGTTAATCATTGCTCCTGTTTTGATAATACCAGACGGATCAGAAGGATTTGTCATATACAGTGATGCGTCTAAGCAAGGATTGGGATGTGTTCTAATGCAACTCAACAAAGTGGTTGCTTATGCCTCCAGACAACTGAAGCCTCATGAGCAAAATTACCCGACTCATGACTTAGAGTTAGCAGCGGTAGTACACGCCTTGAAGATTTGGCGACATTATCTATATAGAGCAAAATGTGAAATATATACTGATCATAAGAGCTTGAAGTACTTCTTTGAGCAGAAGGAATTGAACATGAGACAAAGAAGATGGTTGGAATTGGTCAAGGATTATGATTGTACAATTTTGTATCACCCTGGAAAAGCAAACATAGTTGCCTACGCCTTGAGCAGAAATAATTATGAAGGTTTGAATTGCATGTTGACACGCCAAGAACAGCTAATCAAAGATTTTGCCAAGCTAAGAATCGATGTCATTGTCCCACCAAATACCACGAAGGCAGTAATAGCATCAATGATAGTCCAACCTACTCTCAGGAGCAGAATAGTGAATGCTCAAAAGAATGACAAGTTTCTGATGAAGTTGAGAAATCGAGCAAAAGATGGGAACATAAAAGGATTTGGCGTAGCAGATGATGGATCACTAATGTTTGGGAACCACTTATGCATGCCGAAGGATGAACAGTTAAGGAGAGAAATCATGGAAGAAGCACATTGCACGCCATATACCGCACATCCCGGAGGTACTAAGATGTATCAAGATCTAAGAAAGATATTTTGGTGGAGAAACATGAAGAGGAGTATAGGGTCGTTTGTGCAGAGACGCATGACGCGCCAACAAGTGAAAGCTGAACATCAACGACCATCAGGGTTGTTGAAACCTCTTGAAATACCTGAATGGAAATGGGAGCATATAACAATGGATTTTGTTACTGGATTGCCTAGAACTACACGAGGAAATGAAGCTATTTGGGTCATAGTGGATCGCATGACGAAGTCAGCGCATTTCTTGCCAGTAAAGATGACGTATAAGTTAGATAAATTAGCCCAGATATATCTAGCAGAGGTTGTAAGATTGCATGGAGTCCCAGTTACAATTGTATCAGACAGAGACACGAGATTAACCTCTAAGTTTTGGCAGAGCTTGCAGAGTGTCATGGGAACGAAGCTCAGCTTTAGTACCTCATTCCATCCACAAACAGATGGACAATCCAAAAGAACGATACAAACTCTGGAAGTCATGTTGAGAGCTGTAGTGTTAGATCTAGAAGGAAGCTGGGAAGAATATTTACCGTTAGTAGAATTTGCTTATAACAACAGTTATCAAGCGACGATCAAAATGGCACCGTATGAAGCACTATATGGACGTAAGTGCAGATCCCCTTTATACTGGGACAAGGTTGGAGAGAAAAGAATAATTGGACCAGATATTGTTGAGAAAACAGTGGAAAAGATTGATCTCATCAAAAACAGAATTAAGATTGCTCAGGATCGACAAAAGTCGTACGTCGATAAACGAAGAAAGGATTTGGTATTTCAGATTGGAGACAAAGTATTTCTAAAGATCCCCACAAATCCAACGTAACATGGTAGCAAGTCTATTTACTATTGTTCAAATCTTCAATTTCACATCACTATTACATTTTGTATTATGATTTATAGATATAAACTTAGTGTATAAAGCACTAAAAGAGAAAATGTCCAAGTCACATCAACTCGTCTGGCACACAACAAGGCTAATTAAGTGGACTGTATATGATCCTGCTTACATCCGCTGCGACATCTTACCACTCCCAAACCAAGAACAGGATAAGGCGAACATTCGAGGACACGATCCTATCAATGAACATTCTACAGACGAATAGCAAGAAGTACGGAAAATGCTAACACATTTAGAGAAAAAGCAGAAAACACATCATTCTAAATGGAAAAACATCGCCATGCCTCACGGAAGAGACAAATATCTCAAGTATAGACCAAAGACAAGCCCTAAATAGACGCCTGGAAAAGAGAAATTAATTTAGCTAATTGAAACAATAAAAGGCTTAAGTCGGGGTTGGAGGGCTCCATCATCATCATCATCCCCATCACCATCTCCACCGGTCGCACTCTCTAGAATATCGTGTGAGGCATCGATCTCACCCTTATCACCATCTGAGAGTCCATAGTCCAACAAATCCACCAACTCATTGGGATCCTTCCCACTTGTTAATTCAACTATTTGGCTCTCGTGCCTTCCACAGAATATATCAATTCCCTCGCATTATATCTACTACTCATGCCAAGATGGATATATCTACTCTACCAAGCTACTTCTTAACTGAAAAACAAGTTATCACATCCCAGAATCAGTATTCTCGCAAGAATCAACCATGTACTAGTTCGGAAGGTAAGTCCTAAAAGAGGGGATGCACGATATCCATGGCACTCTCCGAGACTAAGTCTTGTAAGAGATGACTACACGCTATCCAGAGCACTCATCAACTGCAAAGTCCCATGAGAAGTGGTTTCATGTACGCCACTCCAGGCAATGGGGTACGCTTCCCCACTCCAAGGCAAGCGGACGCCCTTCCTCACTCCTAAATGGATATTGTCCACTCTCACTCGCCAGTGAAATCCCCACCAAATAAGCTCATGAAAAAACTTTAAAGGTTTAAATGCCAAGAAGATTGGCAGTTTCAAAGAAAAATTAAGTCCCGTGGGAACTCTCAACTCTCAAGTTTCATGATGGCTACTCACTCACAAGAAGTATGTTGTCTCTCAAAAAGGCTAATTCCCATGAGGACTCATCCCATGCAAGAAACTCAACTCTCGTGCTCCACGCTCAGACCTCTCGTGTCTTGGATCTCTCAAACTTCGCTCATTCTGGAACTCCCGCTTTCCGGAGACTTACCCCTTTCAGGGACCTCCATCCTTCAAGGAACCTCCCCTCTCAAGCAGACATCCTCCTCAGCAAGAGATCAAATGCTTCACGGGCCACATATTCACAAAAAACTTAACTCTCGCACTACTCTGGTCCCCTTTGTAGCCCAGGAGTTGGGGGGCCTATTTTATGGCGTAAAATCATAATTATATATTTTTTATTTAATTACGTCATTATTTAATTATTCACTCATGAATATTCATCATTAGATCTGATTACTGTCAATTGGCCCATAAGGCTGAAACTATTATTGAGCAGCTCATGTGGCTCAGTGTGCTATATCCGGCCCACGCGGCCAACTTTATCCTACAAGGCCCATGCAATCCACTATCTCAGTTATAAAATATCCCTATATGTTCATTTGTAAGTAAGTTCAATTATTATTGTGAATTACATTCTCGCTCTGGATTTTTCTCTTTGATAGTCACAAATTGGAGCATCGAGAGGGGCCTCCCTGGGACTACCCAATGGACCCCCTAACCTTGGTCTGTGTGTTGCATGTTAGTTCATGTACGAAGATTCTACCAGCTCACGGAAAAAAAGTTGGACTTTTATCATAAACCTTAACTTAGAGTGATCTGCAGATTTTAGCATCATTAGTATAAAAAATTTGAAAAAAATGCTTGTTTTATATTTTAGTTTCAAAAGTCATTTCCTCATTTTATATTAACTCAAAAGTTAAAATCATGTTTTCTACTCAAAAACGTTAAAGTCATGTTTATTTAATCTTTTTTAATGAAAAGTTCAATTTACCTTCTCACACCTCTACTTCCAAGTTCCAACTTTTAGTCTATGCATAATTCTAGTCAATCACTTATTAATATTTAACACTATACCTTTTTCTTTTTTGACGAGAGAAATAATTTTATTAGTTAATTCAAACTAGCAACTCGATAGAAAATAGAAACAGATCTGTTAAAAATCATAAAAGAAGAGTCATAGCATCTTGGTTAATAACAAAAATCGGCTTAAAGCCTACAATCTTGAAGATCACAATATGAGTTATCTATGATCTAGATCTGCAACATTTGAAGACCATAATCTGATTTATCTATGTCTGATCGAAAACTTGTTTGTTTGAGTCGCCCCCACAAGAAAAATACCTCAACAAGATGACAACAAACCAAATGTCGCACCAACCGACGAAATCACAAATAACAAAAGAAACAAACAAGCTGTTGGAAATTTTGGTTTTGATAAAGTGGGTGTCGATCCGACTTTGACCAATTTTTCGGTGGCTAAATATTTACTTCTAGAGGAATTAAATTATATATTATTAATCTACGTTCCGAGTAGATGTTCGTAGTATTTGTTATTTCTCAAAACCGAACTTCGGTGAGTGAGAAATTAATATACGAAGATAGTCACATTAATGGGCATTATGTAAAGATTATGTAAAAAGAGATGAAAGGCTTTTGCCTTATCCCACTTGGAATACAAATCATTGTTTATCCTAGTTTATTTACTAGAAGGTGTTATATGTTGTATAAACTATAACACAAGTGAATGATCACAAGTGGGCCATACGGCCGCACGCGCGCCCGCCCGGCCCGGCCTCGGCCTCGGCCTGGGACTGGGCTTGGGCTGGCCCTATTGGGCCCGGGTCCAGGTCCACTAAAGTTTTGCCACTCGAAAATGGGCTTGGCCCAGATTCAAGTGGTTGTTGGACTGTTGGAGCCCAGTGAATCTGGACATTGTAGGTGTCCGATTATTCGTGTGATATTAGAGTGATCATTTGAAGAGAGCCCTCTACTTGTCTGTTATGGAGTAGTGGGGTGTAACATCTGGGATGTTACAATTGGATTAATGCCCACTACTTTGTTATCTCCTGCAGGTGTTGGTTGGCTATATATTCATTGTTGTGCATTGCAGATTTGACACAGAAAATTCATAGCATTTCATACACCTCAAAAAGCAATTTTCTGCATTCTACACATAAAGTCCAAAGAACTAGGTCTTCAACATCTTCTAGTTCGAAGGAGCTTCTGTGTTAGTGGTGCTACTACACAGAAGACGTAAGCCATTTCATCTTTGGAAGCAATACGTCAGACCGTGAGCACTAGCCGGGACGTAATTGCTTTGCGGAAAGAGATTCGTCTCGACTCGGCTTCTGAAAGTTCTACATTTGTAATAGCTAATTCAGTTTCTTATAATCTTCTGTTTCTGTAATTTGCCAGTTTGAAGGTATTCCCGATCCTGTAACATTGTAATCAACAATCGCAAAGCAATTATCGAACTTCACGATGCCAAGCACAAGCAGAACCCCGATCATCGCTTTTGCTCAAGCTGAGAAACCCGAAAAATTCATGGGTTTCGACTTCAAGAGGTGGTAGCAAAAAATGTTGTGTTACCTGACTACTCTGAGTCTGGCAACGTATCTGACCGAGGACGCTCCTGTTGTTGCTGAGAACGAAACGAATGCTGAAAAACGCGATGCGTTTGATGCATGGGGCCAAGGTGATTTCCTGTGCCGTAACTATGTCCTAAACGGACTTAGTGATGCACTTTACAGTGTGCATTGTGCTGTGAAATCCTCCAAAGAATTGTGGGATTCTTTGGAGAAGAAGTACAAAACCGAGGATGCCAGCACAAAGAAATTTGTTGTCGGTAAGTTCTTGGATTTTGTGATGGTGGATTCTAAAACTGTGATGGAACAAGTTCAGAAGTTCTAGTTGATCCTACATGAAATCTCTGCCGAGGGAATGGCTTTGCCAGAAGCATTCCAAGTGGCCGCCTTGATTGTGAAATTACCCCTAAGTTGGAGAGATTTCAAGAATTATCTCAAACATAAGCGAAAGGAGATGGGACTAGAGGATCTGATTGTCAAACTCAGAATTGAGGAAGACAATAGGAGGATTGACTCTAAGTCCAAGTTTGTCCCTATGGAGTCAAAGGACAACTTGATGGAGCACGACTCGTCAAGTAATTCGAAGAAAAGGCCTAACGATAAAGACAAGAAACCGGCAATTAGAAAATTCCAGGGAGTTTGCTACAACTGTGGGAAATCGAACCATATGGCAAAGGACTGCCGTCAACCAAAGAAAAAGAAAACAAAACCGCAGTCCAATGCTAATGTGGTTGAAGAAAGGAGCGGCGAGATGTTGACATGTCGGCGGTGGTGTTTGAAGCCAATTTGGTGGATAACCCGAAAAGAATAGTTTGTGGATACCGGTGCCACTTGCCATGTCCTGTTTCCGATCGGGATGCATTCTCTTCTTACATCCCATCGGCCGGAAGAAAGCTCCATATGGGGAATCACGCCTCTTATGATGTTCTTTGGCGTTGGGCGGTGGTGCTAATGCTTACTTCGGGAAAGGAGTTGAAGTGAAGGATGTGCTACATGTCCCAGGACATCCGCAAAAACGGTTTCAGGTTATTTCTTTGGTCAACCATGGGTTTAGACTAGTTTTGAGTCGAAAAGTTTGTACTTAGCAAATTTGGACAGTTCCTTGGTAGGGGTTATCTAGACAAAGGACTGTTCAAAATGAATGTAATGATTTCGTACGCCGTTTTGGCGAGAATATGAATAAGAATGAATCTTCTTCTTTTATATTCTTTGAGTGCTCTAATTTATGGCATATTAGATTAGGACATGTAAATCAATGCTATAAAAATATTGGTAAATTTAGAATTGATTAATTTACGAAGTAAACCCACAAAGAAAATGTGAAGTTTGTGTTGAAGCTAAAATGGCTAAATTACCGTTTCATTCGGTTGAAAGGAGCACTTCACCTTTAGAGTTGATACACTGTGTTTTGATGTGTGTGATCTAAAATTGGTGCAAACTAAAGGTGGTAAAAAATATTTCATAAATTTATTGATGATTGCACAAGGTTTTGCTACTTATACTTGTTAAGAAGCAAAGATGAAGCATTAAAAGCTTTTAAGAATTATAAAAATGAAGTTGAAAATCAACTTTGCAGCCGGATTAAAATAATTCGGAGTGATAGAGGTGGCGAATATGTTGCACCATTTGAATAACAATGTACCCAGTCGGGAATAATTCATCAAACAACAGCACCATATTCACCACAGTCAAACGGTGTTCTTGAATGCAAAAACCGGACTCTAAAAGAGATGATGAATGCCATGTTGATAAGTTCAGGATTGCCCCAGAATATGTGGGGGGGAGCTATTTTAACAGCCAACTACATATTGAATAAAATACCACTTAAAGGGAAAGATAAGACACCTTACGAATTGTGGAAAAATCGTAAGCCTTCTTATAAATACCTTAAAGTATGGGGGTGTTTGGCTAAGGTAGCAATACGAACCAAAACAAGTTAAAATTGGACCAAAGAGTTGATTGATTGTGTCTGTGGGATATGCATACCAAAGTAGTGCATATAGATTTATGATACATAAGTCGAAAATTCGGAAATGATTTGAAGGTGCCATAATCGAATCAAGGAATGTTGTATTCTTTGAGGATGTATACCCCCTTGAGAAAAATTACAAGTGAGTACTAATAAAAGAACTCACGAGCGCGCAAGTGGTTCAACACCAATTAGTGAAGAACCGAGACGAAGTAAGAGGTCTAAGACGGCTATGTATTTTGGGCGATTACATAACATTTATGTTAGATGGTGAGCCAAACTGGATTAAAGAGGCTCTAAGTAGTCTAGATGCTCCGCTCCGGCAAGAAGTCGCCGATTGAAATCGAGTCCATTCTCCGAACCATACTTGGGAGTTGGTTGATCTCCTGCTTTGGTCATAAACCTTTAGGATGTAAATGGATCCTAAAGAAAAAGTATAAGCGAGATGGAACTATGGATAAGTATAAAGCACGGCTTGTAGCCAAAGGCTTTAAACAAAAAGAAGGATATGACTTCTTTATACCTATTCTCCAGTAACGAGGATTGCGTCTATTCGGGTGCTTCTTGTGATTGCTGCTTTGCACAATCTAGAGATTCATCAGATGGACGTCAAGACATCGTTTTTGAATGGAGAAATAGATGCTGAAATATACATGGAACAACCTGAAGGGTTTGTTGCACCCGGTCAAGAAAAGAAGGTGTGCAAGTTAATAAGATCCTTGTATGGACTGAAACAAGCTCCAAAACAATGGCATCTTAAGTTTGGCAATACGATGTTGCCAAATGGATTTAAAATCAACGAGTGTGATAAATGTGTTTGATACATGTTTTTATCTTAATTTTGATGATTTTATTTTATCACCAAAACAATGTTTTTAAAGGTTGTCCAAATACTCCTAAATGATTTAAAATGGTTTTAATATTTTCCGGAGTATTTCCTCAAGTTTATTTTTGATAATAATGGACAACACTTTTAATGATTTTATGTCAATGGATTTTTACTCCTAAACAAGATTTCTAAATGTTGTCTAAATACTCTCGATTGGTTTAAAATGTTTTTACTAAATTTTCGGAGTATTTCTTGAGTTTTATTTTCGACAAAAATTGGACAACATTTTGTCTCGTGGTCGACCAGTCGCCCCCATAGGGCAACCCGTGACACGAAGATGATTTTGAAAGCGAGAAAATGAGACGAAGTAAAAACAGCAGTCGGCCGCATCTCGGCGTCGTCGGCCGGTCGGTCGATCGGTCGCCCAGTGGGTCGATTTGCAGACTGCATGTTTCATTTTGAAACAGAACATTTCTTCTTCGATTTTTTATTAAGGTGGACCGGTTGAGGCAGGGGTCGACCGGTGGCTTTATGTCGGCCGTCGCCTGTTGTAATTTCCAAAGTGTTCTTCAAATCTCTTATTTACGTGCGGCGGTCGCCTGTGCATTGACAAAAAAATATGACCGTTGAGACACATTTCCTTAAATTGTGGGATTGATTTCTAACAGCTATATTCTTGATTTTAATTGTATTTTTTGTAGATTTTCAATCCCCAAGAGGAGCCTATGCTTGATCAATCATCTCCTATAAATAGAGGAAGTTTTGGAGCAACCAAAACAACAATTGAGATACAACACAACAAGATACACTTCAAACAAATACTTGGTCTTTCATTGTTATTATTCTTGTTGTAAATTTGCCTAGCTTATCACTTTCACATCCTTGAGGTCTAGGCTATTCTTGATTACACTTTGCACTCAAATTGTAATATTCATTATTGAGTTGTAATCTTGATTTTTGGTTATCATTCAAACACAAGATATCCTTGTGAGTGTTCTTGTGGTAAGAGCACACTTGGATGATCTAGGTGATAGGTGCAAGAAGATTGTGGTGATCTTCTTATTGAGGTGTTGAAGAATTTGGTATTCTTCAAGGTTGAAGATTGTGGTAATCTTCACAAGGTGCCGTTGAAGGAAGATTGTGGTAATCTTCAAAGGGAGATTGTGGTAATCTCCAAAGATGTTGTTGAAGAAGAGTGTGGTGCTCTTCAAGGTGTTGTAAGTTTAATTTGTATTAATTTTGGTAATTAATAAAATTCTTTTTCTTTTTGAAATCCATCCCGAATATACTGGGGTGGTAGAGGATTAGGCCCTAGGTGGGTTGAACCTCTTTAAATCGACGAGTGTTGTTTACATTCCGCACCTTTATTATTGAGTTTGAGCATTCGGTTATAAAAAGAGGGCAAAATCGAAAAGATGGAGATAATCTATTCACCCCCTCTAGATTATCGTAGCGCTTGGACTTACAAAATGCGTATATGTCAAAGGGACATCGAAGCATTTGTCATAGTTTGTCTATACGTAGAGCGATTTGTTAATCATGGGCGTAGTCATGATACTATCATGGAGACTAAAAAGAATGTCAAAGAGGAACTTTGACATGAAGGATATGGGATTTAGCTTGATGTAATCCTTGGGATAAAAATCGTGAGAACTCGATGGAATTATCTTGTCACAATCCCACTATGTGGAGAAAGTGCTCAAGAAATTTAATGCTTTTGTGATTCCGTCAAAGACGCCCATTGATTTAAGTATAAATCTGGTTGCTAATAAAGCGAGAACCGAGTGGCTCGGATGGAATACTCACGTATAATAGGCGATCGATGTACATCACAAATTGTACACGTCCGGACTTGGCCTACCCTGTAAATATGTTGAGTAAGTTCACGAGCAATCCAAGCCATGAGCATTGAAAAGCGTTAACCAGGGTATTAAAATACTTGAAGTATACTTTGGATTATGGGCTATACTACTCAAGATATCTAGTTGTACTTGAAGGATATAGTGATGCTAGTTGGATTTCAGATTCGAAAGATTCTTATTCAACTAGTGGATACATATTCACCATTGGAGGTGGTACGGTATCGTGGAAGTCCACGAAGCAAACATGTATAGCTCGGTCCACCATGGAATACGAGTTTATAGCTTTGGATAAAATTTGGTGAAGAAGCGAGTGGCTTCAAACGTTTTGGAAGATATTCCATGTTGGAGGAAGCATGTGCCTTCTGTGATGATTCTTTGTGATAGCCAAGCGGCTATAGGAAGAGACGCAGAGCAATATGTATAACGGTAAGTCTAGACATATTCGTCGGAGACACAATACCGTTAGACAATTGATCTCAAATGGTGTGATGCCAATTGACTACGTAAAGTCAAAAGAAAATTTGGCAGATCCTTTAACGAAAGGACTGAATCGAGATCAATTAGGTAAATTGCTAGAGGGAATAGACTTAAAGTCCACAAAGTAAAAATAACCATCATAGTGGTAACCCAACCATGATGACTGGAGATCCCAAGAACTTGGTTCAATGGGAAAACTAAACTATGAAGGTTATGTTGTAACACTTGGAAACAATGTTATAACCCATCCCTAGAAAGCAATACCAAGTGTTGAAACACCTGCAAAGTTGTGGTGAGGCTAAGTCATTTGACTTTTAATGATTCCTACACCTCGTTGAGTATGGCAGGATACTCGGATAGGAGATCACCTATATAAGTAAGAAGTGCGGGCCGCTTCAAAGTAACACTTATGAATCCATAGTGGTGTCTATGGCTCAAACAGACACAAAACGTGAGAACAGAAGGTGTTGAGACCTTATTGTGTTAATATTGTTGACTCGGTATACACCATGGAGGAATAGTTCAATGCCAGGCATTGCGTCCACTAAGCCGCCAGTGTACCCGATGGTATTGACTACGGAAGGTTCAAAGCCATAAGCTACATTCCCGAATGCAATATTGTCTCTTGAGGATTGGTTTGCATGTCTGCATTCATGCATACATTAATTTCCACTCATGTGGGGGATTATTGGAAATTTTGGTTTTGATAAAGTGAGTGTCAACCCGACTTTGACCAATTTTCCGGTGGCTAAATATTTAATTCTGGAGGAATTAAATTATATATTATTAATCTACGTTCCGAGTAGATGTTCGTAGTATTTTTTATTTCTCAAAACCGAATTTTGGTTAGTGAGAAATTAATACACGAAAGTAGCCACATTAATGGTCATTATGTAAAGATTATGTAAAGGGAGATGAAAGGTTTTTGTCTTATCCCACATGGAATACAAATCATTGTTTATCCTAGTTTATTTACTAGAAGGTGTTATATGTTATATAAACTATAACACAAGTGAATGATCACAAGTGGGCCACACACGCGCGCGTGCGCCCTGGGCCAGGGCCTGGGCTTGGGCTTGGGCTTGGGCTTGGGACTGGGCTTGGGCCTTGGGCCGGTTCGGCCCTATTGGGCCCAGGTCCATTTGCCACTTGGAAATGGGTTTGGCCCAGATTCAAGTGGTTGTTGGACTGTTGGAGCCCAATGAATCTAGACATTGTAGTTGTCCAGATTCGTGTGACTGTTAGAGTGATCATCTGAAGAGAGCCCTCTACTTGTGTGTTATGGAGTAGTGGGGTGTAACATCTGGGATGTTACAATTGGATTAATGCCAACTATTTTGTTATCTCCTGCAGGTGTTGGTTGGCTATATATTCATTGTTGTGCATTGCAGATTTGACACAGAAAATTCATAGCATTTCATACACCTCAAAAAGTAATTTTCTGCATTCTACACATAAAGTCCAGCAACCAGTCTTCAACATCTTCTAGTTAGAAGGAGCTTCTGTATTAGTGGTGCTACTACACAGAAGACGTAAGCCGTTTCATCTTTGGAAGCAATACGTCATACCGTGAGCACTAGCCGGGACGTAATTGCTTTGCGGAAAGAGATTCATCTCGACTCGGCTTCTGAAAGTTCTACTTTTGTAATAGCTAATTCAGTTTCTTGTAATCTTCTGTTTCTGTAATTTGTCATTTTGAAGGTATTCCCGATCATGTAACATTGTAATCAACACAAGCAACCGAGATCTACGTGAAAAACCACTTATTAAGAAAATAAAAATGAAAAGATGTAGATGAGATAATTTCAGGCAAAAAATGATCAAAAATCACCCACTTAACAATGAAGAGCAAGAAAAAGAAGTAAAAAAAAAAACGAGTTTAAGAGAAAAAGAGGCTATGATTTTCTAAGTGGGGAATTAATTCATTTTATTATTTAACACTATACCTATTACTTCAATTCAAATATTATTCTAGGAATCACCAATATAAATTAGATTTATTTAATATGTGACTACTTTCGAACTATATATTCTAAGAGCATTCTCAATAGACTCTTTAAATTTAATGAGCATCTCTTGCAAAATAAAGAGCATCTTTAAATTTGAAGAGTGATACTTTTTTAAATCTTCCAACAATGTCTTTGTATTTTACTCTTTATTTTCTCTTACCCCAATATTAATTATTACACATTGGATATTGGAAGTAATTTAAGATATTTTTCAAAATTTATGTTATTTTTAGCAACTGCCATTCAAAAAAGTCACTCAAATTGCAAGAAATCCAATGTAACTAATTATAGAGATTTGTTTTGGCTCTCCGAATTTGGAGAGTGAAAACTCATTCTTTAAAATTAAATGTTAAAATAAAGAGTTTTTTGGAGATGATTTTTGGTGGATGAGTCTTTTCATTTGAAAAGTACCGTGGGGGTGTTCCAAAGCCTCTAACGGACCCACTACTATGACATGCATTAGCATATACAAACCAAAATTTTAAAATGGACTCATCAATCCTATTTTTCACAAATTATTATATTCATAAAATTCTAAAAATGATATTATAAATCATACAAGCAAAAATAATTTCATTTTCATCCCTTAATTTTGTGTTTAAAATACTTTCAAAACTATTCACTCAAACTTGGCCCGTTCGACGCTACCCATCGGGTAGTACCTTAACACACTAAAAAAATTAGGAGTGAACACGGTGCGGTTTTGCGGTTTTTTGAGTAAATTTCAAACCGAATTGCTATATGCGGTTTGGTTAAATAATATTTTCGAATCGTGGTTTTATGAAGTAAAACCGAAGGTGCGGTTTGAAGCGGTAGCGGGCGATTTTGCGGTTTTAATTAACAAAAATATTATATAATTGATAAATTAATATTATTTTGTTATGATCTTTTAAAGAAAAAGCCAAAGAAAAATATTATAATTGGAAAGTGGTTTTTTTTAAACAATTTGTATATTTGCGAATAAAATGCACATTGCAATATCTTTTATTTCAGTTACATTTAATATTTAATGCAATGTAATGTTGTTATTGAATAATACAGCTGTAAATAATAATTTTGTTAATGGTTAACGAATTGTACAATTAGATTGGTTAGGAAAATGTTGAGAGCATTTCACATTAGTCTTGGTGTATAAATACTGTTGGTGATAGTTCACGTGCGATATTATATTCGAGAATAAATCAGAAAACTTACTTGAAATCCAGAAATACGAAGTTACTGAAAATACTGAAAATTTAGACCGAGGCTAGAGTTTGACTCTATGTCTTTAAGACGAATTGCCCCGCTACGGTGCCCACAGTTGAATAGTAAACGTCTCCCAAGATACAACGGTCTTCTCTTGTTGTAGTAGCACTCCAAACAACAAGAGACGGCGAACTTCAAATGTTTTCTACTCTCTCTTTTACGGGAAGATTTTGACAGAATGTATGCTTGTGTTTGTATGCAAATATGAATTAATTAAATCTGCATATCTTAGGGATATTTATAGATTTCCAAAGGTTTCAAGTGAAACAACACAACTCTTGGAAGCACCTTTTCATTCCAAGAGTTATTATGAAGAGTTGCACTCTTTAGTTTGCAACTTTCCATGAAGAGTTGCACTCTTTGGTGAATTGCACCCTTTGGTTTGCAACTACATTTGTACAAGTGACAAATAATAGTCTAGATTCATTTTGAATATAAATTCATCCACAAATTCCATCTAGATTCATTGTCCACCTTGGAATACTAAAGTTCCACTAGTACCTCAAATTATCACCTTTAGGCAATAATTTTTCATTCACCCGAAAATATTCTTGTGAGCTCAAACATATTTCCAACAATCCCCACATGAATGATAAATTATGTGAATTAATGCAATGCACATGTGAATGCAGACACTAAAGAGAGTACAAACGGAAAGTTATTGCATCAGGTGAGGTAGCTTCTGGATTTGAACCTTCCCTAGTGGAGTACTATCGGATTTACTTGGCTAATCAGTGAACATGATGTCTTGAACTGTTCAGCCGTTGGTGTAAACCAAGACAACAACACCCACACAATAACCTCCCTAACATTTTCCAGTTCTCATGGTTGTGTTCATTTTGGCCTTGAACAACCTTGGGTTTCATAAGTGTTTTAGAGAATTCAAGCCTCAAAATTCTCATAGAAGCGGCCCCACTTCACACTTACATAGGTGACCTCCTATTAAAAGTATTCTGCCATACCCTACTTGGCTTAACCAAGCTATAGGAATCATTAAAAGTTGAACTTAACCTTATATACTCCTGCAGAAAACACTTTTGATCATAGGAATGGGTAGGAATTTATCCTAAGTGCTTAACTGAATCTTCATAACTTAGTTGTCCCATTAAACCAAGTTCTTGGGATCTCCAGTCATCATGGTTGGGTTACCATTACAAAGATTCATGCGTAATAGGCTTTAATCCCATTCCCTTTGATAATCAGTATACTTGATCTCTTGGTAAACCTTTGGTAAACGGATCCGCGAGATTCTCCTTAGATTTTACATAATCAATGGAGATAACACCACTTGAGATCAACTGTTTAATGGTATTGTGTCTACGACGTATATGTCTAGACTTACCATTATACATGTTATTTTGTGCCCTTCCTACGGCCGACTGACTATCACAATGTATACTGATAGCAGTGACTGGCTTTGGCCACCACGGAATATCCTCCAAAAAATTCCGAAGCCATTCCGCTTCTTCTCCAGCTTTATCCAAAGCTATAAACTCAGATTCTATCGTTGATCGAGCTATACAAGTTTGTTTTGAGGACTTCCAAGACACAGCTGCACCACCAACGGTAAAAACATAACCACTAGTGGATTTTGAATCCTTTGAATCTGATATCCAGTTGGCATCACAATATCCTTCCAAAACTGCTGGATATCTTGTATAATGTAATCCAAAGTTCAAAGTATATTTTTAATATCTCAAAACTTTATTGAGCTTTCAATGATCATCGCTTGATTACTAGTGAACTACTCGGTTTATTCAAAGACATGTTATATCGGGATGAGTACGAGTTTGTTATGTACATTAAACTGCCTATGACCTGTGAATATCTCAACTGAGACACTGGTTCGCCTTTATTCTTGACTAAGTGTAAGCTTGTGTCAATTGGAGTTTTAACTGGACTTTCATCATAAACGTCGAATTTTCTGAGAATAGACTCAACATAATGAGACTGAGATAAAACAAGTCCATCAGATGTCTTAGAGATTTTAATCCCTAGTATAACATTTGCCACTCCCATGTCTTTCATATCAAAGTTTTGTGTCAACATTCTCTTTGTATTCATGATAATATCATGATTACTGCCTATTATCAACATGTCGTCAACATATAGACATACAATAACATAGGCATTGGTGTGCTTTTAATGTAGACACATTTATCACACTCGTTAATTCTAAATACATTTGACAACATAGCTTTATCAAATTTCTGGTGCCACTGTTTTGGCGCCTGCTTCAATCCATACAAGGACTAACGAGCTTACACACCTTTTTCTCTTGTCCAGAAGTAACAAACCCTTCAGGTTGTTCCATGTATATTTCTTCTTCTAACTCACCATTTAAAAATATTGTTTTGACATCCATTTAACGAATCTCGAGATCGTATAGCGCAACAATTGCAACAAGAACTCTAATAGAAGTAATTCTTGTAACCGATGAGTATGTGTCAAAGAAATCAAGGCCTTTCTTTTGCTTATAGCCCTTAACTTCCTTTTGAAAATCCACTTACAACCTAGAGGCTTATTTTCAGGTGGGAGATCAACCAACTCCCAAGTGTGATTTTGCATAATGGATTCTATCTCACTGTTGATAGCTTCTTTCCAGAATGGTGCTTCTGGAGTTGACATTGCTTCTGCAAATGTCTTAGGTTCATTTTCTACCATGTAGGTTAGAAAATCAGGACCAAATGATGTAGACTTTTTGGTCCTCTTACTGCGCCTTGGTTCTTCATCATTTTCATGATCAAGGTTTGCAGTATCATAAGACCTCTTATGTGAATTTGTTTCTCCTTTATTCCTATCTTTACATGGAAAGACATTCTCAAAAAACACAGCATTCCTTGATTCAATAATTACATTTTCATGAATATCAGGAATGTCTGACTTGTGCACAAGGAATCGATATGCACTACTGTTATGTGCATATCCAAGAAATATGCAATCAACTGTTTTAGGCCCAATTTTTACTTGTTTAGGCTTAGGAACTTCAACCTTCGCCAAACAACCCCACACTTTCAAGTGTTTATAGCTAGGCTTATGTCCTTTCCACAATTCATATGGAGTTTCATCCATTTTCTTTAGTGGAATTCTATTAAGAATGACATTGGCCGAGAGAATTGCTTCTCCCCACAAGTTCTAGGGTAGTCCCGAACTTATCAACATAGCATTCATCATCTCTTTAAGAGTTCGATTATTGCGTTTAGCAATTCCATTTGATTGAGGTGAATATGGTGCAGTAGTTTGATGAATAATGCCATATTCTGAATAAAATCATCAAATGGAGCATCATATTCTCCACCTCTATCACTTCGAATCATTTTGATTCTTTTGCTAAGTTGATTTTCCACTTCATTCTTATAATGCTTAAAAGCATCCAAAGCCTCATCTTTGCTTCTCAGCAAATATACATAACAATATCTTGTGCAATCGTCTATAAAAGTAATAAAATACTTTTTACCACCTCTCGTTTGCACAAACTTCAAATCACAGATATCACTGTGAATTAATTCTAAAGGAGTGGTAGTCCTTTCAACAGAGTTATATGGTGTTTTAGCTAACTTAGCTTCAACACATATTTGACATTTATGATTAGGATCAAATTCTAAATTAGGCAACAAGTTCAAATTCATCATTCTATGAACAGATTTAAAATTTGCATGCCCTAATCTATTATGCCATAAACAAGAAGACTCAAGCATATAAGCAGAACTACTAGTAGTATTATTAATATTTGCTTTTGGTATAATAGTAAGAACGTTCATCTTGAACATTCCATCACAAAGATAACCTTTCCCCACATAAACATCATTTTTGGTGAGTACAAACTTATCAGCTACAAATACAAGCTTAAAGCCATTCTTGCTAAGCAGAGAACCCGATACAAGATTTTTGCGAATATCAGGCACATGTAGCACATTGTTGAGGATGAGCTCCTTTCCATAAGTCATTTTCAAGGTTATTTTCCCTTGTCCTTCAACCTTTGAGCTTGTGGAATTTCCCATGAACAGTAGTTCTCCACTGATTGGCTTGCAGTTGGAGAACATTGCCTTATCAACAGAAATATGGCTGGTAGCCACAGTATCTACCCACCACTCCCTGGGATTTCCAACATTGTTGCACTCAGAGACAACAACAGCTAAACTCATTTCTTGTACTCCATCCGAAAGTTCATCAACTTCAGTCACATTAGCTTGTGCTTTAAGTTTCTTCGGATTGCGACATTCACTCTTGCGATGTCCAGGTTTACCACAATTGTAGCAATTGCCTTTAAACCTCTTATCATTCTTCTTGTTGTCCTTCGGACCCTCACCAGAAAATTTCCTTTTCTTGTTATTGCTCTTTGAACTGGATTCAACCATGTTGGCCTTTGCTTGCCCAAATTGTCCTCCATTTTTCTTATCCGACTTTCTGTCATCTTCCTCAATCCTCAATCGGACAATCAGTTCCTCCAAGTTCATCTCCTTCCGTTTATGCTTGAGATAATTCTTAAAATCTCTCCATAATGGCAGAAGCTTTTCAATGATGGCAGCAACTTGGAATGACTCACTAAGAGTCATGTTTCCAGCATGAATGTCATGGAGAAGGACTTGCAATTCCTGAACCTGACTGATAACGGTTCTGGAATCCACCATCTTGAAATCAAGGAACTTTCCGACAATGAATTTCTTCGTGCCGGCATCCTCTGTTTTGTATTTCTTCTCCAAGGATTCCCATAACTCTTTTGATGTTTTCATAGTGCTATACACATTGTAAAGCGTATTGTCCAGTTCGTTAAAGATGTATTTTTTTCACAAAAAATCCGAATGCTTCCAAGCATCCAGAGCAATGAGAGATTCTCGATTATTCTCTCCTTCTTGTACAGTCGGAGGATCCTTCTTAAGAAACCTCGCCAAATTTAGTTTCGTGAGATAAAATAACATTTTATGTTGCCATCTCTTAAAGTCAACACCATTGAATTTTTCCGGCTTTTCTCCATGAGGAACATGAGCTGACTGAATAGGAACAGTAAGTGGTGGGGAAACAATGGTAGTTCCTTCCATTTCTGTTACGAGAACAGAAGATAAACAATTCATTACAATTTTAGATTATTAAAAACAAAGACAAACTAATTCACGCAAATCGAACAATTGAACAGTAGTGGTCGAAATATCACTAATCTTGATTTAATCACTAAAATATCAAAGTAAATATAACTAGACCAATAACTGATTATCAGCCTCGTGTGCAAGCACCAAAAACAAAATTTTATACTTTGACAGATTTGATTTGCACAAACTTAAATAGATAATGGCAATACACTAAGCAACTAAACAACATACATATATATATATATATATAAAGTTATTAAGTTATACTGAATAAGATTCACTTAAAAGTTTAGACAAGGAATATATAATATATTAAACAGAATCTATGTCTCGTGTTTCTATGCAAGTACAAATATATAATATGTATTGTATATCAATGAAGTAATTTAAGAAACTGAACCTTCTAAAGTTCTACGAAAATCCAATACAATTCAATTCAAAGGATTAACAGTTTTTAGATGCAAATCCAGAAAGTAATCTGACTAAATACATATATATATATAGTAAGCAATGAAGCAATATTCCAGATTATAACTGAATTATTCCACACAAGAATCCAAAACAGTATAATCTCCAACTTTGAATTAGAAACACAGATACTAAGGATCGCAGATAAAACTGATCATAAACTAACAAAATACATTCAGATTTTGTGAGTTTTAAAAACACGGGAAATGAACAATTTATAATCTGACTGACTTTGCAACAAAATGAAACCAATATTTAAACAAGGATGGGTACATGCACAGTCCAAAAGAAGACAACAATTTTCCAGGGCACTATGTAAATTGTAAGTTTGTAACTAATCAGATTAAGAACAAATTGAATTTGGAAACCTCGCGAAATTACCGAACAATATAAAATATAATATGCACGAAAATACGGGTGAAAATCGTCTTAAAATTGTTGGTGATAGTTCACGTGCGATATTATATTCGAGAATAAATCAGAAAACTTACTTGAAATCCAGAAATACGAAGTTACTGAAAATACTGAAAATTTAGACTGAGGCTAAAGTTTGACTCTATGTCTTTAAGATGAATTGCCCCGCTACGGTGCCCACGGTGTTGGTAAAAATAAAATGGAAGTCCGAAAAACAGTAGCGATTACACAAACTGGAATTTAAGTTATAGAAATGAACAGCCTGAGGCGTGTTGGATGGCACTGTCCTTAAGGAATTTACTTTCGTAATTCCCCCAGAATTCAACAGGTAAATAATGGCATAATTATTTTAGTAGCAACCCAGCAGACACGAGAGCAACACAAAAATGAAGAAGGAAGATGTATTTTCAAAGTTCTTTATTTTCAGCTATGTGAGGGGTATTTATCCACCCACTGCCAACCCAAAAAAATAGGAAGGATTATTTTCAGAAGAAAGAAAAGGAGAGCACGTTTGAACCAGGCGAAAAATCAGGAACAAAAAAGTACTGCACACGTTGTGCAACCTAAAGATTAGGAACAAGATTTTCTGTTTTTCAGAAAATAGGAACAAAGATTCAAATAAATAAGACCAATCTACCCACTTGCAAAATAGTAGGAACCGTTATTTTGATAAGGCTGAAAATGGTCAAACTTAGATAAGGCTTCAAAAGATTAATTTTGAAGTGGCAAAAAAAATCGGGTCGAGCCCGTATCGCCCGCGCGCAAGGAAGGCATATCGGCAATTTTACACTACAGTCTGTAAATTTGGCCCAAATTTTATGCGCGTGAGCCCACTTTCTTCTCAAGCCCATTTACAAGCCTAGTCAAGCTTTTCTATTAATAGGATGAACAAAACTTCATTCGGTCTCTATGTGGGATAGAAAATCTTTTAAAAACACTCACAAAATACAACAATCCCCCACATGTTTTTAAAAGATTTATGAAGGAAAAAAAAAAGGAATGATCTGCTGGGTTACAAAAAATAAGTGTAGAATACATCGAATCTGGTGTCTTTTGGACTATGAACCAGACCTAGAAAGATAAGATTTAAAATACAGAGTTTCGGTGAAGCTTGCAGCTTCTATGAACTAAAAACTCTTTATTGTAAGTTAAAATCTTACCAGTCACACTACACCATCTCAAAAATTTGCCATTCAATGCGGTGTTGCGCTAATAGGCCATGCGCGTGCCTGGTATTCATGAGTGCTCTAGAGACGTGCCAAAGTCTCATAGGAGCGGCCCCACTCCACACTCATATAGGTGAATCTCATCAAGTATATTTTGCAATTAAATATACCACCCTTAAGGGATATGAAATTCATTAAGAGCTTTAGTAACTCATCCTCACATAATTGCAATTTAGCACTTCTCACACCATAGGAAGGGACAATTAATTTTGGTGCTAACAGAATTAACAAGTGACTTGTTATTACCCATATGAACCTCATTCATGGGATCTCCAATCACAGAGGTTGGGTTACTATCACTGTTAATTTATCAATCGGCTTAAGTCTCATTCCCCTCGATGTCTCAATAATTAATTTCTTCCCAAAGGTTTAGTCAGAGAATCGGCCAAATTCATTTCTGACTTCACATAATAAATGGATATAACCCCATCTTCTAACAGTTGTTTAATCACATTATGTCTCAGACAAACATGTCTTTTGCATTTAAAGGTTTTATTCTTTGCAATTGCAATTGCGATTTGACAATCACAATGCATAGACACTGAAGGTGTTGGTTTTGAACCCAACAAGATATCTGCTAAGAAGTTTTTCAACCACTCAGTTTCATTGCAGCTAATTCTAAGGCAGAAAACTCAAACTCGATAGTAGATTTTGCTACGATAGTTTGTTTAGCTAACTTCCAAATAATTTCACCCCCACCAAGGTTAATGTATAAACACTAGTGGATTTTATCTCATCTAAATCAGAGATCCACTTAGCATCACGAAATCCCTCTAATACGGAGGAAAATCCACAATAAAGAATACCATAATTCATGGTACCTCTCAAATATTTCATTAGCCTGACTAAAGCAGTCCAATGATCACGGTTGGGATTATATGTATATATGCTCAATCGACACACAAAATAAACTATGTCAAGTCGTGAAAAATTCACCAAATGCAACAAACTCCCAATAATTTGTGCATAATCAGATTGAGCTACAGGATCACAAAAAAAATTCTTTAATTAAGTGTTAGCATCATAAGGAGTACTCACAGTTTTGACATTAAAATGTCCAAACTTCTTAACTCATAGTTTTGACATCGAAATGTCCAAACTTCTTAAGAAGTTTCTCAACATAATGTTCTTGAGATAACATTATGATATCATCTTCTCTTATGATTTTAACATTCAATATTACACTTGCTTCGCTCATATCCCTCACATCAAATTTTGAAGCAAGAAACTCTTTGGTTTTATATATTAAATCGAGGTTGCTACCAAATATGAGCATGTCATCCACATATAAAGAAATAATCACACTCATCATCAACAAGTTTTGTATAAACACATCTATCAACTTCAACAGAAGTAAAACCATCAGATAACAAAACTTGATTAAATTTCTCATGCCACTACTTAGGTGCTTGTTTTAAACCATATAATGATTTAAGTAATTTACAAAGTTTATTTTCATTTCCAGAAACAACGCACCCTTTGTTTGATACATGTTTTTATCTTAATTTTGATGATTTTATTTTGTCACCAAAACATTGTTTTTAAAGGTTGTCCAAATACTCCTAAATGATTTAAAATGGTTTTAATATTTTCCGGAGTATTTCCTCAAGTTTATTTTTTGATAATAATAGACAACACTTTTTGATTTTATGTCAATAGGTTTTTACTCCTATAACAAGATTTCTAAATGTTGTCTAAATACTCCCGATTGGTTTAAAATGTTTTTACTAAATTTTTGGAGTATTTCTTGAGTTTTATTTTCGACATATATTGGACAACATTTCTGTCTCGTGGTCGACCGGTCACCCTATAGGGCAACCCGTACCCGAAGATGATTTTGAAGCGAGAAAATGAGACGGAAGGAAAATCGGCAGTCGGCCGGTCACCCAGGCGTCGGCCGGCCGACGGTCGGCCGTGCCGATCGCCGTGGTCGGCCTGTACTGCATGTTTCATGTTGAAACAGAACAAAACCTCTTCGTTTTAAGTTAGGGGACCGGTTGAAGCAGGGTCGACCTGGTCGAAGCCTATGTCGGCCGGTCGCCTGTTGAAATTTTCAAAGTGTTCTTAATTCTCTTATTTATGTGCGGCCGGTCGCCTGTGTATTAATGACAAAAATATGACCATTTGACAAATGAGACACATTTCCTTAAATTGTGGGATTGATTTCTAACAGACTATATTCTTGATTTTAATTGTATTTTTCTGTAGATTTTCAATCCCCAAAAGGAGCCTATGCTTGATCAATCATCTCCTATAAATAGAGGTAGTTTTGGAGCAACCAAAATACAACAATTGAGATACAACACAACAAGATACACTTCAAGCATATACTTGGTCTTTCATTGTTATTATTCTTGTTGTAAATTTGCCTAGCTTATCACTTTCACATCCTTGAGGTCTAGGCTATTCTTGATTACACTTTGCACTCAAATTGTATTATTCATTATTGAGTTGTAATCTTGATTTTTGGTTATCATTCAAACACAAGATATCCTTGTGTGAGTGTTCTTGTGGTAAGAACACACTTGGATGATCTAGGTGATAGGTGCAAGAAGATTGTGGTGATCTTCTTATTGAGGTGTTGAAGAATTTGGTATTCTTCAAGGTTGAAGATTGTGGTAATCTTCACAAGGTGCCATTGGAGATTGTGGTAATCTTCAAGAAGAGATTGTGGTAATCTCAAAGGTGGTGTTGAAGAAGAGTGTGGTGCTCTTCAAGGTGTTGTAAGTTGAATTTGTATTAATTTTGGTAATTAATAAAATTCTTTTTCTTTGAAATCCATCCCGGATATCTTGGGGTGGTACAGATTAGGCCCTAGGTGGGTTGAACCTCTTTAAATCGACGTGTGTTGTTTATATTCCGCACCTTTATTATTGTGTTTGAGCATTTGGTTAGAAAAAGAGGGCGAAATCGAAAAGATGGAGATAATCTATTCACCCCCCCTCTAGATTATCGTAGCCGCTTGGACTTACAAGTGGTATCAGAGCCAAACTCTTTGGCAAGCTCGTTTCACATCGCGAGTGAAGAGAAACGATCGTCGGCTACGAACGAAGCTCATCTATCCGGCACCTCCACCACCAAGCCACCACTATTTGATTCCAAAAATTTTAATTTTTGGAAAGAAAGAATGGAATGCTATCTACAAGGTTGCGGGTTCGACATTTTGAACACCGTCATTAATGGAGAATCCATTCCGATGAAAGATACACCACACACCTCAAAAGGCTTCAAAAAGCTCAATGATGAAGAAAAGAAAATCATCTCCTTAAACGGTAAGGCTTTAAATATTTTGTATTGTTCATTTACTAATATAGAATATGAACATATTGTAGGAATAAAATCGGCACATGAAGTATGGCAAAAATTAGAAGCCATCTATGGAGTATTTGCAAATGAAAGGAGTCAAACAAAAGCATCTACTTCTCAAGGTCATAAAAGCTCAAATCTAAGGGATAAGCCTCCTACAACTTCCAACTATGAAGAAGTTGAATATTGTTTTATGGGCATCAAAGAAGAAAATGAGGTATGTCTAAAACCCTCCACTTCCTATGATATTGTCATTCAAAATGATTATAGTGATTTGCAAAATGATTATGATGAACTTCAAAATGAATTCCAAAGCTTACTTGTTAAATACAAAAATTTGAAAAAGGAATTCAAAATTTTGAAAAATGATAAGGATAGTTTATTTACTTCCTATGAATCACTATCATGTGCTCACACCACCACACTTGACAAGGTTAGAAACCTTGAAAAAGAAAATAGTACTCTTGTTGAGAATATTGTTTGCACGAAAAGTGATTTATCTAAATCCAACTTGAGTACCGATAAAATGACCAAGATTGTTGATTGTTCGATACTAGAACTTGATCATAAGACTAAGGGTGTAAATCACATGAAAAAGAATCAAGTCTCTAAGCATGTTGGTCATTATGCTCCTAGAATTATTACATGTTTCTATTGCGGTAAAAAAGGTCATACGGCTAATTTTTGTCGAGCTAGAAATAGCTCTAATTATTGTTGGAGACCTAAAAGTCTCAAGACTAATCCCAAAGGACCCAAACACATGAGGGTACCACAAAATAATGTCATATTAGGTACCCGGCGAAATAATGATCGAAATAAATTCATACCGCCAAGAAGACATCAAATGACCGTTTCATTTGATCAAAGAAGGAGAAACTATTCTCAACAAAGCCAATTTCCAAGAAGAGGATATAATCAAAATTGGGAAGAACATAGTCCTTGGAAATGGCAAAGACATCATCAAGATAATTTTCAAAGAAGAAGAGATCATCAACAACGGGAAGGTAACAAACCTTGGAAATGGAGTAATCAAAGAAGTCATCATCAACAAAGTGACTTCTCAATGGGAAGATATCATCAACAATGGGAAAGACACAACCCATGGAAACGGCGTAATTGGTAAACCGTATCTCTCCATTTATATATGCATTTTATTTTAATTCTATGCATGTTTTTAATTGTGTCTTAATTGCAAAATGAGTTTTCAAGTATTTATTTTTAATGTAGGTCTTTTATATATTTGTGAGTTTCAAAATTTTTAAAAGAAGACCTTGCATGATTTTCTAAAACTCTTGAGCATTTAATTAGACTTATGTGGTTTATTATCTCTTATATAATCTTATAGCATAAGCTTCTTTTTGATATCTCCTATTACTTGCCTACACTTGTATTTTCTATGCAAATTTTGTCTAAGAATTGTGTAGGATACATATCTCATTGGCTATTACGTCATCAAGTTTCTTAAACTATCGAGGTACGTCTACTCGTATTTTTCCTTAAACTCGATATTATGCACATATCTTTCAAGATATTTTATTTTAACCCCTTAAGTGCCCCTAAATGATTTTGCAAATATTTTCTTTAAAAAGGCACTACTTGTTAAGTCTCGATTTTATCGAATATATGTTTTCCCGAAACCCATATTTGTTGGATATAGTCCAAATTTATCTTTTTGCAAAGTTTTAAAACTTTTGGGGTGAAAAATAGAGTTTTGAAAAACTGCGGAAAAAGAAAAATTACAGGACGGTCAAGCCGGGCGGCCGTGCCGCGTCGACGTCGCCGGTCGTACCTACCTCGGCCGTCGCCCGGCCATTTTTGCAACTTAAAAACATTCTGTCTTCTTCGCAAAAGCAGACGCAAAATATATTTCTCAAACCCTTAACAATGAACTTTTTCCCCTTTTCTTATATTCCTCAATTCTTCATCATTTTTCACGATTCTTGTTGCTAATCTTCTTATTTTCACAAGAATCTTACATATATGGCTCCTCCTAGAAATTCTAATGGTCGAAATCCCATCTCCAAGCGTAGAAGGGGGGAGAGGGTTCTTCGAGAAATCGCAAAGGAAGCCGAACAAAGGGATATTCGAGCCGCTCAAAGAAGCGTGGCTCAAGAAGGTGATGATGTTCAAAATCCCATTCTCTCTCGGGCCCAAATTACCGAGCTACAGCGGAACAATTTCGCTCCAAAATTGCCGTTGGGCGAAAGGTAAAAAATCCTTTGTTACTCAAGCTCCTAATTCCCACAATGTTCTTAATTTCATCAATAAGTATGCGGAATGGTATTATGAGGATTCGGGAATGGGAGGAAAATCTATTGCTCGGACTAAAATGTGTCGTTTTAGTTCATTTACAAATGAGTATCCTACTATTAGAGGATTTTTTGAGGAGCAAGGTTGGATGTATCTATGGGAGCATGCTTATGTTTTGTATGATGATGATATTATCCAACACTTTTATGCTAATATGTGGGTGCAATATGATAATGAAAGGAAGTCGATTGCCGTTAATTAAGCTTGTAAAGGGTCGCCATTTTAGATGGACTCCCAATGATATTTGCCGGCTTTTACATGTTAGAGAAGGTGGTTGGGATTATTTCTCTTGTGGGACTTGGAATGATGAAATGTTGGGGGTGTCAATGAAAGAAGTGAAGACGTATTTGGGAGTATGGCCAAAGTATTCTTTGTTGGCAATGACAACTTGAGCATCGTATTTTGTCGGTCATTGTCTCATATTGCATTTGTGGTAAGTCGGGAAAGATGCCTAGCAACATGGATTACTTTTTGACTTATAAGATTGCTAGGAGGGAACCACTTAACTTTGGTGCCATACTTATTCAATGTCTAATCGAGTCCATCACTCGAGGTAATAAGAAGTTGGTTATGGGAAATTGGATTTGTAAACTTCTTATTCAATCGGGACTACCTTCGTCGGAGTGTAACTCGGAAGTATTTCAAAATGACTTCGACATTGATAACATCTCCCAAATGGTCACGATCGCAAGAATATGGACATCCGACCAACCAAAATGGCTAGAGGAAGAGGTCAAGAGTCCCCGATCCTAATGACTACTTTGATGACGCCGAGGCCGCAAGATTGGCGGAAGAAGGCGAACCGAGCAATCCGGAGGGTATCCGGTGCTCAACCGCCTAGAGGTATACTCAAGCCGAATTTGATGAGATGAGGGCTTTTCATGAGACGAGGTATGAGGCTTTGGAGCAAAAGACCTCCAAAATGCAAAAGTCTATCAGGAAATTGAATAAATTCATCAAGGACTTTATTCCCGGATCTTGCTTCTCCTCGGATGAGGAATGATGTCCCCACCCCCTTTACTTTCTAGCATTTTCATTAATGTTGCTTTGTATTTTGATGAACTTTTGTAAAACTCATTTGTACTAATGATATTTGCTTGTTTTTCTTAAAAGGGTTAAAATTGCAAGTTGATAATGACTTGTGGATGATCATGATTTTGATGGAGTATTTGATGGTAAAAATACTCTATTTTAAGCATTGTTTGATAATTGGTATGAAGTACTTGATGGTAAAAGTGCTTCTTTTGATACTTTGATCATTATGCTTAGTTAGATATGTTGGGACTTTTGACATTTGATACATGTATTGTTTAAGGCATGACTTATTACTTGATAGATGTTCTATTTTTTGGCATTTGTAATGCCTTGATCATTCTTAGCTTATATTATCTCAATTGGGTTGAACCCTTGAGATTCTCTTTGTTGAGCCTCCTATTTGATGAACAAATGTTGCATATGTTGCATATGATCTTTTTGAGCTTTGGAATGAGGTTGATTGATGATATGAAAATTTTTGGCTTGAAACCTTTACAAGGACTATATACAACCTCTTTTATTTTTCATGCACACTAGGTATTTGATGAAATGTCGCAATGAAACTTTCAACTTCTACATGATTCTCTTGCTTCAAAATATCTTAAAATCTTTTTGTAATCATGTTTTTAGCTAACTAATGAGCTCATGGATCTCTTATGTTACAATTCTCCCATTTTCCTTAGACTCTATGTATAAATTGCTCGATGGTTGAAAAACCGTCTCGTTTGCGCACTTTGATATATTTGTATGATGTTTTTATCATCCTAACATTTTTTTTTGATGATTCCAAAGGGGGAGAAACAGGATATTGGCTCATTAGCTCAAAGAAGCTAATAAAAGCTTGTCACAAAAGCTATAAGCTATGGATCATAAAAGCCATAAGTTGTGATTTTTTTAGTCCAATTGTTGCTTGATGGACTTATATAATTGTTTAATGATGTTTTGTGACAGGGGAGCTTATAAGCTCTTGAACAAATGTAAAAGCTAAAAGCTAAAGCTTTTAGCTTATGGAAAATTGCTTTTACATTATTCTTGATATGCTTGTTGATAGGGGAGCTTGTGCTTATTATTGAAAATATTTTCTCCTTATTGGTTGCTTTAATATTTTGGAAATTTTGGTTGCTTCCAAACGGTCAAATGTTTTTCTTAGGAAAATCATTTCTAAAATTGCTCTCTTAGTTGGTGTAAAAATTGTTTTGGTTTGTAATCATCAAAAAGGGGAGATTGTTTGATACATGTTTTTATCTTAATTTTGATGATTTTATTTTGTCACCAAAACATTGTTTTTAAAGGTTGTCCAAATACTCCTAAATGATTTAAAATGGTTTTAATATTTTAGGAGTATTTCCTCAAGTTTATTTTTTGATAATAATGGACAACACTTTTTGATTTTATGTCAATAGGTTTTACTCCTATAACAAGATTTCTAAATGTTGTCTAAATACTCCCGATTGGTTTAAAATGTTTTACTAAATTTTCGGAGTATTTCTTGAGTTTTATTTTCGACATATATTGGACAACATTTTGTCTCGTGGTCGACCGGTCGTCATCTATAGGGCAACCCGTGACGAAGATGATTTTTGAAAGCAGAAAATGAGACGGAAGGAAAATCGGCAGGTCGGCCGGTCACCCTCAAGGCGTCGCCGGTCCGATCGGCCGGACTACTGCATGTTTCATGTTGAAAGCAGAACAAAACCTCTTCGTTTTTAAGTTAGTGGGACCGGTTGAAGCAGGTCGGGTCGATTGGTCGAAGCCTATGTCGACCGGTCGCGCCTGTTGAAATTTTCAATGTGTTCTTAATTCTCTTATTTCGTGCGACCAGTGCATGCCTGCGTGTATTAATGAAAAAAATATGACCGTTTGACAAGAGACACATTTCCTTAAATTGTGGGATTGATTTCTAACACTATATTCTTGATTTTAATTGTATTTTTTTAGATTTTCAATCCCCAAAAGGAGCCTATGCTTGATCAATCATCTCCTATAAATAGAGGTAGTTTTGGAGCAACCAAAATACAACAATTGAGATACAACACAACAAGATACACTTCAAGCATATACTTGGTCTTTCATTGTTATTATTCTTGTTGTAAATTTGCCTAGCTTATCACTTTCACATCCTTGAGGTCTAGGCTATTCTTGATTACACTTTGCACTCAAATTGTATTATTCATTATTGAGTTGTAATCTTGATTTTTGGTTATCATTCAAACACAAGATATCCTTGTGAGTGTTCTTGTGGTAAGAACACACTTGGATGATCTAGGTGATAGGTGCAAGAAGATTGTGGTGATCTTCTTATTGAGGTGTTGAAGAATTTGGTATTCTTCAAGGTTGAAGATTGTGGTAATCTTCACAAGGTGCCATTGGAGATTGTGGTAATCTTCAAGAAGAGATTGTGGTAATCTCAAAGGTGGTGTTGAAGAAGAGTGTGGTGCTCTTCAAGGTGTTGTAAGTTGAATTTGTATTAATTTTGGTAATTAATAAAATTCTTTTTCTTTGAAATCCATCCCAGGATATCTTTGGGGTGGTAGAGGATTAGGCCCTAGGTGGGTTGAACCTCTTTAAATCGACGTGTGTTGTTTATATTCCACACCTTTATTATTGTGTTTGAGCATTTGGTTAGAAAAAGAGGGCGAAATCGAAAAGATGGAGATAATCTATTCACCCACCCTCTAGATTATCGTAGCCGCTTGGACTTACACCCTTCTGGTTGCACCATATAAATCTCTTCTTCCAAATCACCATTTAAGAAAGCAGTTTTTACATCCATTTGGTGAATAAAAAGTTTATGGATAAAAGCCAAATCAATCAAAACTCGGATAGAAGAAATTCTAGTTACTGGTGCAAAAGTATCAAAATAATCCATATTTTGTTTTTGAGTAAAACTTTTGCAACCAATCTAGCTTTGTATTTTTCAATAGTTCCATCGGGATAATATTTCTTCTTAAAAAATCCATTTGCAACCTATAGGTTTAGTTCCAGGTGGCAAAATCAACTAAAATCCAAGTTTTATTTTGTTCAATAGAATCATTTTTAGTTTTGATGGCTTCTTTCCAGTATAAAGAATCAGAAAAAGAAATAGCTTCGGGAAATGTTAAAGGGTCATTTTGTACAAGATATGTATAAAAATCATTTCCAAAGAAAGTTTCTTCTCTTTGTCTCTTACTCCTTCTTAACTCCTCAAAAGAGTTCTCATTATTATATTCAATAGGAGCATAAGAAGTAGATTCAACAAATGCACGAGAAATTGACTCAGTTTTTGAAGGAAAAATATGCTCAAAAAATCCAGCATTTTTGTTCAATAATCATATTAACATCTAGCACATCATTTTTCAAAACAAGAAACCTATATACAGCACTATGATCAGCATAACCAATAAATAGGCAATCAGAAATTTTAGAAGCCTTTTTTTCTCTTTTTAGGATCAGGCAACATAACTTTAGGAAGACACCCCCACACTTTTAAATATTTCAGATTAGGTTGATAGCCTTTTCATAAACACATGGTATATTTTCTGTTTTCTCATAAAGCATTTATTTGTAAGTGTTAAGCAAATAAATAGCTTCACTCTAAAAAAATATCAACAACTCCATGATTTCCCTTTCAACTGTACCATTTAATGCAAAATATTATTCCATCCACTGATTTGATGCTAATAACAGAGCCGGTGAATCGAAAGGGATTCACTGAGATTTTAGCTAAAGTTCCATCTCATAGAGTATAATCTAATCCCATCAACAAGCATACATTAAATCATACCCAAAAATAAAACCTCTGTTCCATCATCCAAGAAAACACATAATTTCTATAAATGCATACACCAAAAACATCCCAGGAGAAAAAGACTAAAAAGTTGAATGAACCATAAGACATGCATCATAAAAAATAATGAAACTACACACAGAAGCTCAGAAGCTCATGAACACAGATGAATACACTTTCAAAATACAAATTTCCACGTTCTTTAACGGATGCCAAAAAGGTAAAAATAACTGAAAATTACCAGGTCACATTTGTAGCCATCTCCGAAACTGTCCAGGAATAACAGAGGAGATGCGCTCCGGTAGCTCTGTTAAGACGCCATCAATCATATCCATCTCGGGCGTAGCACCGCCATTCGCCTCCTCCTCGAGCGGTCTCTTCACCGGCAATTCATAGACTGGCCCCGTCTCCATACCCTCTAGCGGCTACTTATATATACTATATATTTTCGGAATGCTCCCCCCACATGAAATTAAGGTCCCGTTTGGCGCTCTCAAAAACCACTTTAATGGTGGAAGCATCGGATTGAAATTTGTATACAGTAAGCAAAATTTGGTTTTGGTTAGAGGAGAAGGGGCAGTAATGTTTGTTCGAACCCCAATAAATTCCTTAAGATTGTTGGTAAAAATAAAATGGAAGTCCGAAAAACAGTAGTGATTACACAAACTGGAATTTAAGTTATAGAAATGAACAGCCTGAGGCGTGCTGGATGGCACTGTCCTTAAGGAATTTACTTTCGTAATTCCTCCAGGATTCAACAGGTAAATAATGGCATAATTATTTTAGTAGCAACCCAGCAGACATGAGAGCAACACAAAAATGAAGAAGGAAGATGTATTTTCAAAGTTCTTTATTTTCAGCTATGTGAGGGGTATTTATCCACCCACTGCCAACCCAAAAAAATAGGAAGGATTATTTTCAGAAGAAAGAAAAGGAGAGCACGTTTGAACCAGACGAAAAATCAGGAACAGAAAAATACTACACACGTTGTGCAACCTAAAGATTAGGAACAAGATTTTCTGTTTTTCAGAAAATAGGAACAAAGATTCAAATAAATAAGACCAATCTACCCACTTGCAAAATAGTAGGAACCGTTATTTTGATAAGGCTGAAAATGGTCAAACTTAGATAAGGCTTCAAAAGATTAATTTTGAAGTGGCAAAAAAAATCGGGTCGAGCCCGTATCGCTCGCGCGCAAGGAAGGCATATCGGCAATTTTACACTACAGTCTGTAAATTTGGCCCAAATTTTATGCGCGTGAGCCCACTTTCTTCTCAAGCCCATTTACAAGCCTAATCAAGCTTTTCTATTAATAAGATGAACAAAACTTCATTCGGTCTCTATGTGGGATAGAAAATCTTTTAAAAACACTCACAAAATACAACACACGGTTGAATAGCAAACGTCTCCCAAGATACAACGGTCTCCTCTTGTTGTAGTAGCACTCCAAACAATAAGAGACGGCGAACTTCAAATGTTTTCTACTCTCTCTTTTACGGGAAGATTTTGAAAGAATGTATGCTTATGTTTGTATGCAAATATGAATTAATTAAATCTGCAGATCTTAGGGATATTTATAGATTGCCAAAGGTTTCAAGTGAAACAACACAACTCTTGGAAACACCTTTTCATTTCAAGAGTTATTATGAAGAGTTGCACTCTTTAGTTTGCAACTTTCCATGAAGAGTTGCACTCTTTGGTGAATTGCACCCTTTGGTTTGCAACTACATTTGTACTAGTGACAAATAATAGTCTAGATGCATTTTGAATATAAAGTCATCCACAAATTTCATCTAGATTCATTGTCCACCTTGGAATAATAAAGTTCCACTAGTACCTCAACTTGTCACCTTTAGGCAATAATTTTTCATTCACCCGGAAATATTCTTGTGAGCTCAAACATATTTCCAACAAATACACCCTTCATGTGTAAATCACAATAATTCTGAAAATGAAATCTATCATATTCCTCTTTCCATATTTAGCTCTTAACAGTTGTTCATATATTAATGCAAAACATAATGCATTGTAACAACATTAAAAGAATATAATATGTGTTATAATTTAGTATACAAAGTGCGAAGGTAATTATATTATTCATAAAATTAGTTCTTAATATATTTATTGTCTAACTATTTGACTAAAGAACAATATTTTATTTCACCCGCAATTATAGAGGTGCGGTGCGGTTTTGGCGGTTTTTCAAAATCTAAAACCATAACTGCATCAACAAAGCGGTACGGTTTCTATCTAATATTTTAAATCGCGGTTTTTATCGTAAATTATTATAAACGGTGCGGTTCGGGCGGTTATTTAATTTTTATGATCACCCCTAAAAAAATAGTATGTGGCAAAGTGGGCCATTTTTCTTTTTCCTATTCTATGTTTTTCTCTTACTTTTAGCTACCTTTTCTAATTTTTCCTTCTGCAACATTAAAATTTATCAACAAACTCTTTTTTTTTCAATTTTAAATGAAAGTAATATTTTTAATTTAAACCACTGAATTTTATGAGTAAGTAATTTCCTTTATATTCTCATTAAATAAAAAATTTCCAAAAATTTAAATTGCAAAAAAAATGATTAAATTCTCATTAGCAACATAAAAACCACCTTTAAACTAATTTTTTGTTTTTATTTGTAAATTTCAATTTATGAGATTTAAATAACCTTTGTGGGTTGTGATCTCTGTTGTAAAAATCCCCGCCTAGCCCCGATTAATCCCCGCCTAGGCGCTAGGCCTCCCTTGTCCGTCTATGATATTTTTTCCGATTAGGCCCGCCTAATCCCGTCCAGGTCCCGCCTAACCCCGCCTAGGCGCTAGGCCCCAGTCTGCCGCCTAGCGAGCGCCTAGCGCTTTTTACAACATTGGTTGTGAATGATAATTTTATGAAATTGTTGCAATTTAAATTTCTGAAGTTTTCTAGAATAATTTTTTTATTTAATTATTTTGTGTTGTGGACAAAAAATATAAAGAAAAATTAATAACTTATAAAGTTCTGTAATTTAAAATTGCAAATATTACTTTTGATTTAAAATTGAAAAAAAAGAAGAAAAAAAGTTTGTTGTTAAGTTAATATTGCAAAAGAAGTTTTCCGAAATTTTATGAAATCTTTGCAATTTGAATTTCTGAAATTTTCTAAAATAACTTTTTTATTTTATTTTGTGTGTAATTTAAAATTGAAAATATTAATTATGAGTTAAAACAGAAAAAATAGAGTGCCAAAAAGAAAAAAACAAAAAACAAAAAAGGGCCATTAATTTAAGAGTGAAACTATGAAAGTAAGGAAAATAAAATAGAAAAGAAAAAAATTAAAAGGCCCACTTGTCATATGTTTTCAAATTTATTTTCCTGCCTATTTGCATTTACTAAAAATAAAATTAGATAATTTTTTTTATGAAAAACAAAAAAACAAAATGGATATATATATATATATATCCAATATCTTAGTAATTATATCATTAATTTTGTTAGCCTTATGGTATGCATTGGTATTTTAATTTAGGTATGTCTAATTAGAATTAAATACTATGCGTGAATTTGGAAAGATTTTTAAATAGAAAAAGAAAGATAGTTTGTTGTCGAAATTATTGTAACTAGAACAACACCCGTGTGTTACACGGATTTGTCAAAAAATAAAATTTGTGTCGCAAACTCTAATAGTTATAAGAGATTCAAAATACTAATTAAAAATACTAAAAAAGAAATTCAAAATTTAGAAGAGTATCATACAATCGTTCACTTCAATTTCTAAAAAACTTCTTTGTAAACCACATTATTTATTCTATTTGAAAGTGTAACATCCTCGTCACAACAACGAATTTTCAAGCCGTATTAGTTTTAAATGGTTGAGAGAGTGCAATTTCAATCTTTGAATGTTTTCAGGAAAGGGAAAAAATCTCTATAAAATTATTTATTTGTGCTAATTTCAAATATTTGGCCATAGTTTTCTTTTGCACAAAAGCTAATAAATTAGTTATGGTAAAAATAATGAATCATTGACATGCTTAAAAAATATATTTAATATAATTGTTATGCCCCCGTAAATGATTTAAATCACAATTAAAATTATAATAAGTATGAGAGATAATAATTAAAATTATATCCTTGTTTTTTGTATCATAATAATATTTAAATCATAATTAATTTGCAAACTCATAAAATAACTTCCTAATTTTATATATTAAATGTCTGATTGGATTTTAATAGTTATATATGGAAATAGAAAATTTAATTATTAAGTTGATGATAAATTCATAGTAAACTCATATAGTAAATCAATTTATAGTTGGAAGAATAAGGTGGTGGCATGGTTTGCCACGTGGCTAAATATGAAGGTGACACATGGATTTGGAAGAATAAGGTGTTGACACGTGTACCAAATTGCTTACGAGAAGACATGTGGCAACTTGTTTTTTTTTTTTTAGTATATAGGGTTGATATTGTATTAAAAAAATCAAAAAGATCTAAACGAAAATATAAAACAAACCAACATTTTTGGCTATAATATTATTTCTTTTGTTTTTTACGATCAATTAAATATGATTTTATAATTTTAATAAAATTCTTAATTGTAATGAGAATTTATATATTTTCGAAAATAGTTTTAAAATCATAATTTGGTATTACAATATACATCATTAGAGTTTAAACTTTTAATTGTATTATTTATAGATAAATTTAAATTGAATTTATTTTTTAAAATGTTTAAAATTTATAAACAATACTGGAAACACATGTTTGGAGTATGATATCATATTTTAACTTAAATGAATTATCTTAGAACAATTCGGATAACTTACAAACTCTAAATTATTTTATATATTTTAATATTTTGATATAGCTCAAGTTTTCAATATATAATTCATAATATATGTTGAAAAAAGAATATAATGTCATTTTAAAACTAAAAAAAATATTTACGGAGTGTGCTAAATTTTAAAATATATTAATGAGTCATTATAAATGGAAATCATACATTTTAATTGTATTGTAATATAATTTTTAAAGTACATTCTTCTAATTGTATTATTATATTTATATATAAAGTTGGATTTAATTTATTTTTAACAATGTATAAATACTATCGTAAATATGTTTGAAGTGTAATATAATATTGTTATTTAAATTTAAAATAAATAAAACATCCTAAAAATATGTGTTCATATATATTTTAAAATAGAGTATAGTGTAATTTCAAAAATTATAAAAAAAATTGATTCATTGGCTTCACTATTAAATTATTTAAACACAAAAATATTAATTAATATTTTTTAATGACATACATATTTTTTATTATTGTAAAATCATTAGTATAAAATGATAAATATTTGTTTATTTTAAAATGTGCTAAAAATTTAAATTAGGTCTACAAAGTCGGACGGCCCGATCGGGCCAACCATTTCATGGGAGGAGTAGGTCGTACCGATCTCAAAAATAGATTAGATGGAGTTTTGGCCTGACTCAACCCCAATTTTTTCTTTAGCCAATTAGCCCAGCGGGCCAGGATCAGACTGGCTCATTTGACAGCTGTACTTATTATTAGGATAGCCAGTGCATCGTACAGGGACTCCATCTAGTTCATATTTTTAACACTGAATAAATTTAAAAAAATACATATTTTTCTTGAGAGAAAATAATACTTATCTCCATAACATGTAAAATACAAATGAAAAATATTATTCAGCAATAATAAATACAAAGTTGAGGTAATAATTAACATTGCTATGATTTATTTGTCGTCATTTACACGTGTAGTAATCGAACTTATATTTAAGATTTAATTTTTAAAAAACACTTATATTCAAGATAATTCAAATGAATTCTTAAAATTGTAAATGAATTAATGTAAAAAATTTCTGTTAACGAATGAGATGCTGTAAAGCTCTGAACTTCGCCGGCTTCCCAGCAAATCCCTAACCACGACTCCCTAAAACCTCAAACTCAGTACTCGCCACCGCTACCGCCACCGCTACCGCCACCGATCATGGCGGCGACCACTCAACGCCTCCTCCGTCTCCGCCCAGTGCACCGTATCCACCCATATTCCCTCCATCACTTCTCCTCATCCTCCGACACCGGACCTCCCTCCGACATTCCCCAACCAAAACCCGAATCCGAATCGCAATCCCAACCCTCATTCTCCTCATACTTGACCGACGTAAAAGCCTCTCTCCAAAGAGAACCTCCACCACAGAATCGTCCCCAACTCCGCAAACCCCTCTCATTTTCCAACTCTCCTCCTCCTCAAACCCCCCGCCTTCCAGAATCGCTTATTTAGAAGAAATCCGCCGCAACCTCTCCGAATTCCGCAGCCGCTCCGCCCCGTCTCCGCCTTCTTCCGCCTCCGGTCAGACCGTCTCACTTCAAGAACTCTACAAAAGAAATGTTCCTAGTAACGACGACTCTGCCACTTCCTCCAATTCCTCCGCAGTAAAAACGCCCATAGGCCCCTCGTTTGGCCCCATAAGGGAGAGCCTTCAACAACTGCGATCCTCTTCTGCGAAGAATCAAACTGATTCTCGTGGGAAGACAATTGATCCGTTGTCACTTGCGCGATTTAAGGAGAGTTTGAAGCTGAAACCTGGCGAGAAGGTAGTCCAGGAATCCTCGATTAAAATTGGAGGAAGTGATGGTTTGCCCTCTTTTTTCGAAAAGGAGATGAATAAGAGTGAGGATGATAATGTGGGTAGCAGTGCAGCAACGAGGACGCAGTTTGTGAAGATGTATAATTATTCGGAGTTGGGGACGAAGCTGAAGATGTTGAGGCCAGAGCAGAAGAAAGGGAAATGGTTTTCATTGCATGAATTGAATGAGAGGCTTGCCAAACTGAGGCAGATAGAGGAGATGGAGAGTCAGGTGGAGATTGGAGGTTTCTCGTTTTCGGATTTGAGACAGACTTTAGTAAAGTTGAGTCAATCTACAGCGGAGAAGAAAAGGAATACAAAGGGTAAGTCGATATTTTGACATAACAGTTTGTTTTATGATATGAGGCTTGCTATATTGGAGATGGATTTATGGTTTGACATTGTTCTCTACAGTTGGAGTTGAATTTACCAGTTGATTTGAAAAGAAAAACTACATACATGTAGCCTGAAAAGTTAGGAGATGGACTTTACTGCTCACAATTCACAGATTTTATCTCCTTTACTTGCAGCCTGAAAAGTTTCAAAACAAATTTTTTTACAAATTTATACTAAGAGAGACGGGGGGCATTGGAGTTTCATGCTGAGATATATCTTAGTTATATCTAGGGAAATGGTAAAATATCCACTGGACAGACAAACCAAACAATTGATGATAAGTTTCTATTCTGTTGCTGTGTTTGTTAAGTGATACCTCTCATTTGATTCCTGTTTCTCAAAATTTGGGCATATTTTCGAGTTGACAATTTTTGGGCAGCAATTTCAGGCATTATACAGTTTTGTTGAGCTCCAGAAGCAGAATACTGCAGCCCTTGCCTGTATATGTACATGCTTTTATGTAGATATATTTGATGTCCGTCTGTGCTCGGTTGAAATGGTTGAAATGCAAAACGATTGTGAGTTGTATATGCAGTTAAATTTCTCTTAGATTGCTACATGTAGAATTAGTGCAGAAAAACATGATGGAAGGAAATCAAGAATCAGCATTTCATTTTCTGCAGTGGATTACTTTGCAGAAGGAATAGTGAAGATGGATTATGAGTGTTTAAGATGATATTTAAGCTTCTTGAGCAATATTATATCTTTGATAGCTTATAAGCATGATACATTGAAAATAATTTGTCTGCTACTATAAGGGTGTCCATGGAGACTCAGGACATATGTTGCCCTTAAATGACAAAAAGATAACAGTTCCGTCAATGAGCCGCATGGAAACACTGTTTAGGAACATGGAAACATGGTAAAACATTTATAAACTACATAAATAAATTTCTTCTAGAAATCTAAACGGATAACAAGGGAACAACTAATGAGATGGAGCTAATAATAACAAGGGGTCTGGTTTGGGGTCCAAACCTTAAAATAATGTCTTTTTTGGGTCGTGAGTCACAGTATTATCTGCTTGTTTGTTTTCTCTGAAGTAGAACACTTTTTCCCCCTAATTCTCAACAACCCAGAATGTTCATGTTAACTCTTGTTGATTTGGTTTTTATATGCTTCAAACTTTGTCTTGATTTCTGTCCCGTCTCATTGGCTCAATGAAAAAGGATGAAGAATCTGAGCTTTCTCAAATATATTCATTATGAAATCTAAAGGCATATACTTGCAACCTCTTGCTGACACATACTTAGAACTGATTCCTTTTTTCTATCTGGATTTTTTCTCATGAGCAATGATGAAAATATGGGGTAAATCTTACTTTACGCCGTACTTTCAATTGTATCACTTCACCCCCTTGTACTATAAATTTGTATCACTTTACCCCCTTATACAAAATGTCATTTAATCATCCTATTCCTTTAAATGACTTAATTGTCCCTACTATTATTTTAATTTAACAATGACATCAAATACATATAAATTTTATTGGTAAACTTATTTGCTATTTATTTATTTTAATATAGTTCTTATTAAATAATTATATTGTACGTTATTTTCTATAAACTAATATATTCATACATTTTTTCAATAATAAATCTAAAAATTATGTATTATATTGTAAAATAATATTTTGTATTCAAAAAATTAACCATCAAAATGATTATTTTTTTTTCTATTTCACATAGTTTTATTTTGATTATTCAATCAATAATTGAAAAATTACTAATAATATTTCACATCTTTAGTAAAAATTGTATTATATATATATATATATTATAATTTTAATGAATAATAATAAATTAAAAGTATACATGTATTAGCTAATAGAAATATCCTATTCTATATTTATTTAATAGGGATTATAATAAAGTTAAATAATTAGCAACTAAATGTAATATAATAGATTTAATATTAAGCACTAATTAATCAAGTTGTGAAAGTTAATTTTGAAAATAAGTACAAGTTAATAATAATAAATGCTTTTAAAATGCTTTTGTTATTTTAATAAAACTAATAGGTAAGGATAAAATGGTCATTGTTTTGTGTATATGAGTATAAAATAATATTCGAAAAGCATAAGGGGTTAAAGTGATACTAAAGAGTATAAGGGGTTAAAGTGATATAATTGAGAGTACAAGGGGGTAAGTGATACTCAATGAGAGTATAGGGGGGGAAAGTGAGATTTACCCAAAAATATACTCCATAAGGACCATAGCACACTTATCTATTTAATCTATTGTTAACAAATCAACTGTTACAGTGCAGAGACTTGATGTTTTGGGCCAGCTAGGTGGAACCCCAAGCTTTATGTTGTCACCTCCAAAGGACCAGTTAGTTGAGAAGGCAAGTGTTGCTTTCTTGGTTTAATCTTGTTTTTCGCATTGTTGACGTCACAACTCGAACCATGTATCACAGTTTAGAATAATAGAAATGTCCCTCCCCCCCCCCACACACACACATACTGTTTATGTATTTTGCTTATTTGCATTGAAAATATCTCTGAAATGCTTGGGGAATGATGTTACCTGGTTTTGGTTCTGCAATTAACATAAACCATGTTTTCTAAGATTTAAGCTGCATGTTTGATACTGTTACTCTAATACAGATGTTGATTTGTCATTTGTGCACTAACAATTTATCTTTAATATGCATTTACTAAAACTGGGCCCAGTCGAACTGTATTACTGGTGGTTTGGGCGATTTTATTAAATAAAATAATTGATGTTCACGTGGAAAAATAAACTGCAGCACAGTTATTATATTACTGTTTTTGTGTGTTGATATTTCTTAATTATTGCAGTATTTTCATCCTGACAACATGTCCTCTGCTGAGAAACTAAAGTTGGAGCTCAAGAAAGTAAGAGATGAATTTAAAATGTCGGAGTCTGATTGTGGTTCTGCTCGCGTTCAAGGTAAAGTTTTTTTCCGCTCTTATCAATGTAGTCTGACTTTAGATAAACCATATCAATGATGCCAAAAAAATTTTAGTTTTCTGAATCAATAACTGCAGGATGTAATTAATTTCGTAAACGAGGTCATTCTTTTCCCAGATGATGGAATCGTTATGGATATAAAGTTATAATTCTCTTATTTATTTTAACAATCTATCCCAATTTAGATTTCATTATTAACTGTTCTGAATGTGGCATAAAACAAGTCTAATTACATTAAATCTATGATTTATCATGAAGGGACGCCCTGGAAGAGCAGAGCAAATATTCTAATTTTTCTCCTCTATCCATGCTTTGGGCCTATTTATGTTTTATAAATTGTCTGAGATCTTCTAGTTCTATTCTTGAAACACTGATCTTCACTTTCCATGTATCAATAAGACTTGCACTGGAAATTCTCTCTGCAGTTGAAGCATATGAAATGTGGCTACAGCTGTTTTAAATAACAATTTTTCTTCCCTGAAAATTCGTACATGGAAACTTTCATCATGATTCAATATCTGACAGAACAACGTTTAGAGGCAATTTTTGAAATCAATCTAGAAGAGAAACGACAGTGCGTAATACAATTTTCATTCTTGTTCAATGTGAAATGTTTTCCAAGTCAAATGTCATGGGAAAAAAGGTTTTTATTCTTTGACCCATTTTACTTTCTAGTCTCATGGGAGGTAAGTATAAGATTAATGGCGTCTTAACTAATTCTCTTGAGAAAAAATAAATGAGAGTCCCAGTAAGCCATGAACTTAGTAGTATAAAAGTTCCAATTATGAAAGCTTTTATATTTGGCTACCAGACTCTTTCTTGACAAGCCAAAATTAACATACCTTATCACCAAATAGCAACCCTGATGTTCTGGAAAACATGACATGATCGTAATTACTGGACTGTATGTGTTAAAATACTATAAAAGGAAAACAAATGAGTGTAACTTTAGCATGGATGCTATTAAGTGGGCTCTGATACAGCATCTTCAAAAAGTGGACTGTTCTAGAAAGTGTCCCTTCTCACTTAGTTCTTGACCCTTCTATTACCTGCCTATGGAGTGAGTTGCCATCATGAGAACTTGGCTAATAATATGCTCTTGATTTTATTTCTTGGCAGCAAAGTTCACTTCTTTGATAGTGGCAAATCTTGCATTTTAGTGATATTATATTAAGTTCCTGTTCTTCTTGACAGCCTCTAAATAAAAACGTAATTTTGCTAGGAAGATAGGATTTGAACCAATCTCGTAGAGTAGGGATTTGGAGAGTCATGCTCGTATTTCCTGGTTTCCTTCTAGAGTTCTAAGCCACTGGAAGTGAAGATGTTAAATGACAATATAATAGTTGTGACTTGTGATGTAGTATCAAATTACATCAACCTTTTTTTTAGCGATAATAATGGCTCTCACTGCTAAATAGTGACAATAATTAGACTAGTTTTCACT
>JABTTQ020000408.1:0-271422 GCA_016081115.2 Rehmannia glutinosa
GTTAAGAATTAAAAATTAAAACGTATGTGTTGTCTATGTTGTTTCTATTAACAAATAGTGATATATGTATAGTAACAGCAAAAAAAATCTCTAATTATTTGCTATTAAAGTTCTGTTTTCATTACTTGTATCACGCCGCAAATTATTTGCATTGAGATTTTTAAAAAGAAATCTTGTTGAAAATAGTTATTTTGACCCAAAACAATGTCACTAATATCTGTAAGTGGTGACAACTTTCAGGTTGTCAGTTCTCATCGTGTCAACTAATATTTATTTTGTTGGTAGCTTACGAAGAATACCGAATTGAGTCTCTCTCCCCTGCTCTTTTTGTGTTTATGTATGTTGTAGTATTTACCACTAACGAATTTAACCATGTGTTCTCGGATTTGTTTAGACAAATTATTAATATGATCTTTGTTCTTTTTGCAGTAGCTCAGCTGACTACAAAGATTAAGCATCTCTCAACTGTTTTACAGAAAAAGGTCAGCAATATATATATGTTTTTTGTGAATCTGCAATGAGTATCTTACAAATTTTGATTAGTTGTTTTCTTGCCTTGTATTTATTAAAAGTGTGGACATGTTTCATTGTGTAACTGTTGTAGGACAAGCATTCTAGGAGGGGCCTACAAGCAATGGTTCAGAGGAGGAAGAAGCTGTTAAAATATCTCCGATTTAACTGACTGGGATTCTTACAGCCTTGTTCTTTCAAAGCTTGGCCTGCGTGACAACCCAGACATTAAAGCTTAAGACATTTGCTGCTAGGTTTGGTTAGAACTAGAATACGTGTAGTTAAATCCTTGTAGTAAGCTTAAGTTTCAGCTGGGATTTTGCTATTTGCTTTATGACATAGTGAGTTTTTGTCATCTACATTTGGATCACAAGAATGGACTGGGAAAATTGGGAGTATCTTTTCGGCTCCAAAACTTTAGTACTTTTTGATGTCGCAATAATGTAATTTAAATTTTTTTTTTATTTTTTATTTATATATATTTTTTTTTTATACTTTGGCTCTTGGTTTTAAGTTATTAACTTGTACCTTTCAAAAGGAAAAATGTTGTTAGCTTGTAATGCCATTTTTGGTTGCTTTTACATATGGGATGCTCTCCGAGGAGAATGGAATTAGGCAATGTTTAGTGTTGTTTTGGGAAATATTTTGGAAAAAAAGTATTCAGAAATGTGAAGTTTATTTGTTTTTTTTTTATTTTTATTATAAGAATTCTTGGTAGGCGTAGTTTCGGAAGAAGTTCGGTTTTGTATTATTGGGGATATTGTTTCTGCTACTTGTATGGTAATTTTTGTTTGGTTACTAGCGTAATATTTTTTTTAAAGTTTAATATTTTTGTTATTTAATTTGAAGGCTGTGTGATATATTTTTATAATGTAATGATTAAGATGCAATAATATATAAAACATATTTTAGTGATATCGTGATATGAGATTTTAAGTACTCCAAAGTCAAACTCGACAATTTGCATAAATTAACTTATTAGGTTTATGTTTATAATTGACCTCTTTTTGAATTTGCCTATAATTTTAAAAATTCATTCAAAACAAGATGGGTTAAAATTTATAGTCTTTCTATCATAATGCCTGGTGGGTAATTGTCAATTCCAAATGTATTGTTAGAATTTATTTGTGCATGTGGTTGAGTTTAAATTACACAAAGTAGGCGAGAGGTGAAAAAACAAATATTTTCGGAAAGTGTTACGGAAAAATGACTGAATATATACTAGCTAATTGTAACATGTTTTTAGATTTTGAGAAAAAAATATTCCAATGTCAAAGGTTAAATAAATTCTCTAAAATGAGATAACCACATTAATGATTAATCTAAAGTGTTATCAGATACGACACAGGATTGATTATCCAGAAGGTTTGAAATAGAGACCGTATGCATGAAACAACGAATTAAAAAAAAAAACACAAAAAACAGCAGTTAAATTCTTAATTAAATGGAGGTGAATCAGGGTCTGGCGCCGTGAACTGAACCGGAGGAATGAAAGGAAGCGGCGGAGGCAAAGGTTGCTCTTCCTCTGTCGGCGGTGCAGTTATAAACGGTATTGGATTCTCCGGCATATCTGGCGGGAAGAACTCCGGTGTCTGAGGGATCGGAAATTGTGGAGACTCAATTACACCAGGGTCCGGAGGATTTGAAATAGGCGGAGGTAAAAACGTGAACGGAAATTCAGGTGAAAGCGGCGGAGTTTCAGGCGGAGTGACCGGGAAAAATGGCGGTGCTGGTAGAACGTCATCATCTGCCGGCGGTGTGAGGAATAAGTCAGGTGGGGAATCAGGTAAGGGTGGTGGGAATATAAGGTCCGGCAGCGATGGCGGAGGAGAAAAAACTAGAGGTGGGGTGTCTGTGTTTGTTTCAGGCGGCGTTAACCATGGAAATACTGGTTCATCGTCTGCCGGAGGCGGTGAAGGAACCAACGGCGGCGGGTATATTATAGGAATTACTTCCGGCGGCGGAGGTGACGGTGGCGAGGGTGGCGGAGGAGACGGAACTAAGGGAGGTGGAGGAGGCGACGGAGACGGTGGCGGAGGTGACGGCGTTTCAGGCGGAGGGGCGGCCGGCGGCGGTGAAGAAACTAAAGGCGGAGGGGACGCCGGCGGCGGCGAAGAAACTACTGGCGGCGGAGAAGACGGAGCAACTGGGGGCGGGAGAGTTATTACTGGAGGTGGAGAAGGTATTAAAGGTGGTGGAAATACTATTTGCGGCGGAGTAGGGGCCAGAGGTGGCGGCAAGGGAATGAGAGGCGACGGTCTCGGCGGAGCGCGGCGGGGAGACGGCGGCGCTCTTGGTAGAAAAGGGTTGTTAGGAGAGGTCCGTGGAAATGGCCATTGCCCACAATTTCCAAATAGATACAAATACAAAGGGTCACAATTTGATGATGACCCTCCCGATCTTCTCCCGCCACCACCACCGCCGGCGGCGCCGCCTCTTCTACTTCTATGTCCGCCGCTTCTTCTTTTCTCCTCTTGTACTTTGTTTTTGTGATGAGTGGTTCTTGATTCAGCCAAGGTTGAAGTAATTACAAGTAATGCAAAGAGAGACACTAAAACTAAATTGGTTTTCATTTTTCTACTTCATTTGATCACTTGATTTTCCAAGACGGCCATACCAATTTATATACTAGTTATTGAATTGATAAAGATAGCAGTAAAATTGAAGAGGGGGTGTGGTGGGGATTGGGGAAGAGATTGATATCATTTATTAAGGGTGCGAATTTCAATAGAGTGGACTTATTTCTTTGTGTTGGATTTGTAGAGGAACAGTTCGTAAATGATCTGATCATATTGATGGTTTCAATTGAATTGAAACGAATTGAAACGCGCGCGAACCTGCTGCATTCTCACTGTTAATCTTTGCTGTTATATTTATTCTTTTTATTCTAAATTAATGCTATACATCATATTATACATATATACATGTATAATGGCTTCTTGAGTGGACTAGTGGAGTATAATGGATTTTTGATGCCAAATATCTCAAGTTCGAACTTTGAATCCCTACCTATGTCAACATAAGGCTTGTCTCATACGGTTTATCTGATTGTAGTGGTTTGCAGGCTACTCATTCAATTCCAAGAACTTACCTGGTGCAAACCTGAAAAGTAGTGGTTGCAAGCTTCCAGTTTCTATTTATATATATATATATATATGTGTGTGTGTGTGTTAAATAATCTTCATTTTAAACACTGGTCGAATCAATTATTTCATATTATGTTCCATATCGTGTTTCAATAAATTAGACAAATACGACGCTTATAACAACGACATTTATACATGTAATATATTCACTCATATATTGGAAACATGACAGCAAACAAATAGGAAATCTCGTATGATTTCAACATGGTATATCATATCATGCCAAACATCACGAAAGATTTTCTAATCAATTTTTTTTTAAATAAATAGAAATATATAAAAATAAAGGACAAAATCCTGATCACAAGCCGATCAGGTAGTAAAGAAAATTGCAGAAAAAAACAATAACTTAAGTGTATTGATAATATCAAAACTTTAATCATTTTGTATTTCAAATATCATCACTACAGTCCAAGTGTATTGATAATATCATTAATGTTCACTTGGCATTTATTTAAAATATTTAGAATACAAAATGAAACATAGTTTGAAACAAAGGATCTAGAGTGTGATTACATATACATTTGATTTCAATTAATGTAACTGGTAATAAGCCAAATTGACTACTTATGTTTTGTGAAAATGAAAAATGGTCATGCTTTTTAAATACATGTTTTTTTAGCTATTTAACTAAAAACTGACAGCCATACCATTTGTCTATTCTCTAATGAGGTACTTGGCCATTTTTGTAACTTGACATTTAGTCATGTGTCTCGATGATCTGAGTTATGTACTAGGTCCATAGAAATGAAAAAGGCAAAGTGAGACATTTGAATTCAAAATGGTTAAAACACGTGCTTTTTAAAAGCTCCGACTAAAAAATATTTTTGCTATAGAGAAAAAACCAAAAATCGATTTGGACTCTAAATCTCATCTTAGACACATGTTATTTAGAAATTTTCTTTTTAATTTAGTGTTGCATCTTATATTATCATCATGGTATACAAGAGGGTATGGTTGTCAACTTCTAGTCAAAATGACTAAAAAACATAATTTTGAAAAACATGGCTATTATTCATTTTCATAAAACATTAGGGGCCAATTTGACAAATTACCACTATTTATTAGGGGTGTCAATTTGAGTTGGGTCCGGGTTCATGGGTCTGGGTTCACAGGTTCGCGTGTCAGAAACAGTCGACTCGGACCCGACCTGTTTAATTATTCGTATCAGAATCTTGAACTCAGACCCGACCTGCTTATTTCACAGTAACCCGGACCCGACCCACTTAACTCGTCTAATAAAATTATTTTATATACATTTAATAGTTTTAATTGAATAATTTTTTTTAAAATCAATCACTATCATACACTATTCAATCAATAAAATATCACAATTCACAACATACAAAAAGAAATAATATAATTGCATAAATAACATAACATACTAATCATATTTTGAGGACAATATTCAAAAAGACATGCATAATAATAACAAATACATAATTAAGGAGGTTTTATCAATTAAATTTTAAGGATATGTCTTGTTTGTTCTTTTTCTTACAATTAATTTACTTAATTTTTTAAAATTCACAAACGGGTTGAAACGGGTTTAAATGGGTCATAGTAGGTTGACCCAGGACCGACTGTTTAATTAGCTAGGTTATTCGGGTTCAACCCATTTCGATCCGGACCCATGAAGTTCTCGGACCCATACCCATTAATTTCGTGTTAGATTTGCGTCGGGTTTATCTGTCGGATCCGAAATTGACACCCCTACCATTTATTATGTACAATACAAAATACAAAGCAAATTAGAACATAGTATCCCAAATACCCCGCCTAGTACTACGTGCCATTTCTTTACGTCTATCCAACAAACCTTAAATGCAGCTACTACCCTACTACTACTACTACTTGTGTTCATTCATGATTCAGTCATGGCTCTACTTGCCATAAATGTTCTGTAAACTCTTTCCCCTAAAACCTATCCTGGGAGATTTTACGTCGTCGTTTTAACTCAAACTATGCTCAACTATTTTTTATTTCTCTACTTTTTGCCCAACCGGTTTATCCGTTTATGTAATCGTATATTTGATTTGAAGAAAATTAGCATTGTATATCTTATTTATAAATTAAAAACGATTATTGTCGACACATGAAATTCAACATTGTTTATCAATGAACTTCACGTTTTGAATAGAAGATTGAAAATTATGATAATAATTATTTCAAGTTGAACATGACGATGTACAGTTATGTTCCATGTATTTTATGTGTATTTCTGACAATTTAATAGGCACCTAAACTGCTAAACAAGGACCGAACTAGGAATAAAAATGGGGTGAACCAATACACGAAAATGGGGTAGACCGATACACGAAAATCATAATTGTTTTTAAAAAATTTCTAATGTAATTTTTGTTTTTTAAAAACTGGGGGTGGGGGGCGTCGGATTGGCCCCTACCTCCGCCCTTGCACCTAAAGACACTTATTACAGGCGAGAAGTAACAGGATTCAACACTGAGGGGGGCAACAAATGAAAATATATATATATATATATATATATAACAGCAAAATGCTGTCTATAAATGTTTTCCCGCCCAAAGTCTATTGCTAAAAATTTTCGATTTACTTTTTTTTTTTGGTCGATTTGTTGTTTTTGCGTTTAATAAGGAATAATTTTTACAAAATGGTAATGTTTGGCTTTGTTTTTGCAGATTTTTTTCATACACAGATTTACTAAAGATGTCCGATTAAAAGGAATAATATCAAATGGTAAGATTTGGTCCTTTGGTTGCAGATTTTTTTGGAATAATATCAAAATTACCGATTTTAATTTACCAAATTGGAATGTTTGACCTTTTCTTTCAATTCTTTGCTTATCTAAATATGTATTATATATTTTATAAATATATATAGAATGTTTGACCTTTTGTTGCCCTTTTTTGTTTCAGAAATTTGGTAAAGTATCTATATGCACTGATTTTTCCTGAGAAAAAATATGTGCACCGATTTTTTGTTACAAAAAAGAATCAATATTTTTTGGAATCAAAAATTCGATTCTAATTAAATCATTAATGAATGTAAAAATTCTGATATGCAATCAAAAATTCGATTCTAATTATATCATGTATGATTCTAAAATTTATGAATTGGAATTTTATATTACTCTATTTAAAAATTATGTTGTCTTTTTTTACAAAATTTTGCATACTAAAAAATTGACCAAAATATCTTGCAAAATTATACTATTGTATTTAATTTTTTTGCACCTAAAAACGACAGAAATAAAATTTTTTAAAAAAGGAAGATTTTCACCTATAAATATTAGATGCCTATGCTGAGCTATTTTCACATTCATTCAAGCATCTTTAGTGCAGAACTAAAAGCATAAAATACATAAACATACATTCTTCCCTTCATACATTCATATCATCATACAAGTTACAATGGCCCCAATTTTCAGCCTGATACGCGAACTCAATAACAACAAAACTCTATGGGCGATTAAGCTTAGGCTCGTGCGATTGTACGAAAAACCAGCTTTCAACGATAATAAACAAATATCCAAAGATTGAATGTGTTTTTCACGATTTCCAGATTTATACCTTACATTTATATATTTTTTCGACGTTTTTTAGATTCAGTTTAAATTTCAATTTATCGAAATTCTTCTATTATTATATTAATGATGATTTTAATGTTATAAATTACAGGGAGATCGAATAAGGGGTACAGTTCGTAAATATCAGATTCAAAATTTTAAACGAACTCTTAAAAAAGGGCATGTTTGTGCCATAAAGGATTTTGTTGTCAAGAAAGAAACCGATAAATACAGAACATCAGCTACAAAAGTAAAAATTCTTTTCTATGGAAAGACACATGTTTTCGAAATGTTTGACGAGACTTTCCCGAGGTTCATGTATAATTTTAAAAAGTTTACTGAACTGGCCGACAAGGAGAAAGTTGACGACACAATGTTGATTGGTATATTCAAAATTCTTATATTCTTACAAATATTTTTTTTTAAATTCATTTTATGTACTAATGATTCGATTTGTATTTTTTAGATATTATTGGTAAGGTTATTTCAATGCATTCTGCAAAAAACAAGAACATAAACGATCGTTTTACGAGGTTTTTGGATTTAACGTTGGAGGATCTTAAGTAAGATAATATATATGATATTATAACTAATTCATTTTGTTAAATTATGTTTCTATGCATATTTTTAATAAAATTATATTTGCAGAAACAATAGGCTTACATTCACGCTTTGGGAAAACTATGCGGAACAGATTATGCCTCACTTGGAGCATCAACTTTTTGAACCGGTGGTTATTATTCTACAAATAGGTCGTGCAAAGTTTTTCAAAGGTTGTAAGTATTATTTTTTATTTTTTGTATGTATTATTTTTACTAATATTTTATTATTCAGTATTGTTTATTACTTTATTTGATATTGAAATGTAATATTTTTATATTTTTTGAATATTGATAAGATCAAGTGAAGGTATCTAACAGCTTTCATGTCACAAAGTTACTTGTGAATGAAAAAGTGCAAGAGATTGAAGACTTCAAGAAAAGGTAGTATTTGTTTTAATATTTTCAGATTTCGGATTTATTAATACATATATTATGTTAGTTCACACTTTTTGTTTTTATATCTAAAATAGGATTATGAGTAGCAACAATCCTACGTATTCCATCAGTCACGTGAGTTTGCCCTCTGCCCGGACAGCCCGAGAAGAGCTTGAAGCTCCGGACGCATCCGTGAAAAACTGTCGATTATTTGTATGATAGTCAAAAGGTAAATATTTTATTTAATATCTTTAAACACATCATTTAATAAAATAGTCAATATTTATTATTTCATTAATTATATTCTAATTTATTAATAAAACATATGCAGAGTGGCAGTTTTTGGATTTGTGCAAGAGTGGTATCAATTTCGGATGAATGGTGGTACCTTGCTTGCACTAATTGTACCAAAAAAATGCATCCAGCAGCTGATAATTTCTTTTGTGGAAAGTGTGACTCATTGTTTGAAACTGGAATTTTGAGGTAACATTTTAATATTAGTTAATTCATAATTATGTTATATTTATTTTCTTTGATTTTAATATTTTTTCTTTTATTAATTTTTTTTTTCGATTTGTTGCTTGAATAGGTACATGGCACATGTACAAGTTGTTTTTGAATCGCTTAGCATAACCTTACTTTGTTGGGATAGGGACTTGGAAAAATTAATCGGGAAGTCATGTTTTAGATTTGAGGAAGGAGCATCTTGAGGTTTTATTTAAATAGTTTTTAATAATTTATATATTTTCGAAACTCAATTTTAAAATTTGTTTGAATTTTAATGTTTTATTTTTTTAACAAACATTGTAGCGTGGAGGCAAGAATTTACCCCCAGAGCTATCGTGTTTCATTAATAAGAAACTTCTTTTTAAACTTCTAAGATGTCGGCAGATCCGAATTTAATTTGGAAGTATGGAGTGATCAATCTTGAGAGTCAGGTAATTAATTTTTTTTTATATTTTTTTTATTGACAAATAATTAAATATTTTTAAATTTACTTTGGATGTACAGGAATCTGATTTTTTGTCGAGGCTACAACCGGATGATGTTTGTGACGATAAGGTTTTATTTCTTAAATATTTAATATTATTTTTTTTGAAATTATCAAAAGTTCACAATTACTTATAATCCACTATTTTTTTGTAGGACGAATCTTCCTCGGAATCCGAGGTCAATACACCAATCAAGAATCTTAAAAAGAGGTCCTCTACGTCTGAATCTCCTCTTTGCAAACGTAGATTGAATGAGGATTTCTCTTCATCAACAACGTCAATGAAGTTAAAAAGTGTCATAAAAATCGAAGATGAGAAGAGAGATGGGGATTGATTTAGATAGTTTTTGGACAATGTTTTTATAAGTTTCTATTACTTTCTGCTAAGTAGTTTATTAAGCGAGTTTCAGTTAGGTGATTGTTTTTCTTTTTATGATTTTGGAAGTAGTATTTATTTTTTGTTTAATGGGTTTGTTAGCCAACTATGAATATTAATTTGGCATTTACATATATGAATTTCGATTGTTTTTTTATATCAATTAGTGTGAATAATTTATTTTTACATTGCTTCTGAATTTTTATGTTACAAATTATAATACACCGAGAATAATTATATTCTTAATTGTTTTTGGTAATTGTATTTTTTTTTTTTGTAAAATACTTTGTAATTATAAATCTTAAAATTAATTAATGTAATTTAAATACATTGTAATTTTTGCTTTCAACTATCTGAACTATTTATAACTGATTACAAATAATTGCATAATGTACCATTCTGAAAAATTAACTAAAATCACGTTCAAACATTTCAACCAACAGGATTCCACTACAATCGTGTTGTAGGGTCAAGTTGTATAATATAGAACCATTCATAAGACTTCAAAAGAATAATCACACCTCCATAAGACAACAACAAGATTTGAGCTTCACTTTACAATAATTAAACAAATCTATTACTTTTTAGACAGTTTTAAAATTTAGCAGTTTATAAAAAATGAACAGTTTTAACCAACGGGATTCCAATACAATTTTAGTGTACGGTCAAGTGGTTTTTTACTAAGAGTTTTCTTTATATTTTTCTTATAATAATGAAAACTCTGTAAATGAAAAAAAATACTACAGAAACAGGGAAATATCATAACATAGGTGAACAAAAATTTGAACAAACAGGGCATTATCAATTTAAATGAATAGCAGACAAGCATGAACACATAAAAAAATAATCTGGTACATAGAGTAAGCACCAACTGCCACCAGTTACACATAATAGAGGAGTGTAAACAATTATTGGACAAACACAATACATTTCGTTTTTTTAAAATTCTCAGAATTTTTATTTTTCTAATCAAAAAACAGAATTCAAATTACAACATACAACACTGATTTAAATTTACAGAAAAAACTGAATTTATATGTACAATTTTTATTTTTAAAAAATAAATTATGAAAATATGACTGCATTTTTTTTACATAAAACATACATCTGATATTCTGATGCATCTTTCTTATAATAATTTTTTATTTATTTTTAAAAATCCTAATTATCTAAATATGTAAATATATTGAACTAATAAAGATAGATTTATTTTGCGAAAGGAAGATTTAGTATGTATGGAAATATGTATCATATATTTTATTTTATACGTTTTCTTTTTTATTTTAACAATTTAAAAGAGGATTATATCTCCAATAATTCACATGCCTAATATAATTGTCAGGTCAAACCTTATTCTAATTATTTTTCAGTATACAGATCTTATAAAATCGATTTCAATAATATTAGATAAATACATTTATTTAATTCGATTGACATACCAAAAACACATAAATTTTCAATGTATAAGTAGTTCTCACTTATCAGAACGTAGCACAATATTATATCACTATCCATCTTAGCAAAAATTCAGAATAAACTTGAATCAAAAATTATTACACACTTGACACTGGTGCATCACCACAATGAGAAAACTTTCGGGTCACCATATAATTAGCAGTAAAAGAAAAATTTCAAGCGTATACGAACAAGGTGATATGTGTTTTCTGTTTCTTATATTTATAATATAAATCTGTTTCTTTTGCATATTAGTTTTAAAAATATCATTAATGTCTGTTCATTTTTGTATATATATATAAGTTTCCTAAATTTATGTATTCTTATTGTCTAGATAAAATGTAAAAACTTATCTTTTGATGCTGAATTCCACGAACATATGTTTGTTTTTTGTTTGATTAATCACATAGTTAGAACCTGCATCAATAAAAAAAACTATAGTTAGGTGATTGTTTTTATAAAAATTCTTTAACAAAAAAAAATGTATATAGGTTGAATACTTATCTTTTCAAACTTCTGTTATTGAAGTTTGTTATCACCACCATTCATTATCATGTAACCTGTAAATGCATTTTTTCACAAAAAATCAGTTAGCAATGATCATATTAAAATGCAAAAAGCCTGATAAATATCAATGAAGCATTTCAGTAAAATTTTAAACAAATATCAATCAAGGAAGCATTTCACTAACCCGAAAACAATAAAGAAAATTTGAAATACTTATCTTTTTTCATACTTTGTGTTCTGGATTTTTGTATATTTTCTCCAGAGATTCAACTTTTGGATTTCAGAACAACAAATTTATATAAATGAACATTTCCTTACAAACAACAAGATTCCACTACAATCATGTTGTAGGGTCAAGTTGTTTTGGGTTTACACATGTTCCGGATGTACAACAGTATCTACAGCTTTTTACCCGGAACTTCAAGGTTCTGAGCATCAAACATGCAACATACATATAGTATTCACTGGTATAAGACCTACTTTTACAAACACCCTAAATGGTAGAACAGGGTGTTTTTGCACAACACACCATTTTTTTTTTTTATAAAAATCCACATTTCGATTACAGAAAACTATTTTTTTAAAAACACCATGTTCTACCATTAAACTATCAAACACCATCTTCAATTAGAGTTATGAAAACTAATAAAAAAATTAGAAAAATACTGAAAACTCTTTTTTAATATCTATTAATATTAAAAAAAATTCACTCGCCTCGTACCAGTGAATACTAAAAATATAATCGTTTAAAAATTCATTTTCACCATTTCAAACACAACTTTAGGGTTTCTGATTTACAGACAACCATTTTTCCAAAAATGAAATCGTTTAAGGCAAGAAGACACTGGTTTTTTTTTCTTTTCGAAAAACCCCTTTTCACCGTTAAAACCTAAGTAACACAGAGAGTCTTTCTTACACCTATAAAAATGTATGAAAAATTAAAAAAAAAATTGAAATTCTTTTGTATCTGTTAATTAAAAATAAAATTTTGATATAAATTGATCCAAAAAATGAAGCAGTGGAAGGGTTTAAAACCCCATTTCCACCATAAGAAATACAGATCTAGGGTTTTCAAATTTTTCAAAACCCTAGATCTACCAAATTTTTTTTCCAGAAAATAGGTCATTTAACGGGTAAAATCAAAAAATGACTTCAGTTTTTTTAAAATGAAAAACAAATCGGTCAATATGAAGAATAAACACAGATCTGTGATTCTTCTTCAAATACATAAAAAAATAAAAAAAAAATCGAATTTTTGGAACTCCTGGAAATATAACCCAGATCCTTTCAAAACCTAACATAAATCAAGAAAAACTGAAAGAAATCGGATAGTATTCCGAACATCTTAAAAAAATTCAGATTTTCGAAACTTTTTCCGATTTTCTCTTCGGAAAAATCGCGTAGTCTGAAAGTTCCTAATTTTTTTTTAAAAAAAACAAAAGACATTTCGATCTAAATGGTAAGATCGAAAGAGAAGATGTTTTTTTCCATTCGAAAGCAGTGAGCAAATCATCGGGAAAAAATGAAAGTTGAGAGAAAATGTGATAGAGACATGAGAGGATAGGGATAGAGAAAGAAAATATCGGATGATTTTTCAGATGATAGGGATAGAATGAGAAATGTTTCATCTGACAAATGAAACCCTAAGAGACACCTCATACATCGTGTTTTAATCACAACCGTCCATATTGACACGTGTCAATATCCTGATCGTTTATTTTGTAAACCAAATCTGATAGAAGGTTCTAGATTTGGGCTTTGGGCCGATTTTTTTGGACCCCTATATTTCAAATGGGCTTGGATTTAAACACAAAATAAAATTTATTAATGGGCTATATATATATATAGATTTGGGCTTTAATGTTTGTTTTGATTAATGATTTTCTATGTTTTTTTATTTCTTAATAATTTGATTTATTTAAAATATTTAATATAATTAATCAATAATTTTCATTATTATTTTAATTATTATCATTATTATTATTATTATTATTATTATTATTATTATTATTAGATATGCAATTTAATAATAATTCAGTTTTTCGTATTATATATATAAGTTTATTTATTATTTATATACATAGATACAATTAATATATTAATATTAATTATTAATATTAAATATATTATTATCAATATTACGGTTATGATATTATTTATATATATCTTTAATAATTATTAATTTTTAAGTGGTATGTTACTTTATTTATTACATATATTTTTAATATAATAATATTAATATTTGTTATATTATATTATTATAACTTTATTTTAAAATATAAAATATATTATTATCAATATTACGGTTATGATATTATTTATATATTTATCGAAAGAAGCTGTAATTATTGATCTCATAGAAGATGAACCAAACGGAGCCCATGTGACTTCAAATGAACCGACAACCGATGAAATTTCTGGTTTTAACATAACTGAGATTGATTTCAGTGAAGTATTAAATCCTTCAAATGCTGGTTAGTGAATTTTTTTATATATGTTCATTTCATATATGCGTTTATTAATATTATTTAATATATTTCTATTAATTGAAGCAATTTTTATTTTTTCAGAGTATTGGGATATAAGAGAATTTGAGTTATAAATGCGAATTTTGTGGAGCATTATTTTGGTTAGAAGAAAGACTATCCTCCTTTCCAAAATCAAAGCCTCGATATTCTTTGTGTTGTGGCCATGGAAATATTCAACTTCCGCCAATCAGACCACCACCAAGTGTTCTTCAAGATCTATTGTTTGGAAATGAAAATAAAAGCAAACACTTTCAAGAGAATATACGATCTTATAACAATATGTTTTGTTTTACATCTATGGGAGGAAAGATTGACATAGATGTAAACAAAGGTCGAGGTCCTCCGGTTTTTCGAATGTATGGTCAAAATTACCACTTGATTGGAAGTTTGTTGCATCCGGATGGATCGACACCCAAATTCGCTCAGCTATACATATACGATACGGAGAATGAAATAAGTCATAGGTTGAATTCCGTTAGGTTTGTTTTTGTTATTATTATTTTGTGTCTCTTTATTATATTTTTGTTTAAATTTTTTAACTCAATTTTTTTAATTTTTTTAAAACAATGTTTAAATTTGTAGGCAAGTGGAGTGATACTAATAATTTGCACGGGTTATCGTATCCGAATTGAAGAGAATGTTGGATTAGAACAATGTCTTGGTAAAATCTTTCAATGGTAAAAGAAAAGATTCGAGAATGGGATATTCGACGTAAAATTACGTTTGATTGGTAGAAGAAAGTACGAATGCTAGGAGATATAATATGCCAACGAGCGGTGAAGTCGCGGCTTTGATTGTAGGTGATTTTGATCGTGCTTTTAAAGCGATCGGGATATTGTTGTTGAAACAAGATCTAGACTTTTGCAAATGGATAAATGAATTGAATGCCTCTTATTTGGCGCTGCGCAAGATCCATTATTATTACCGTATGGTGAGGATGGTTTTAGAGAAGATATACCATTTTCAATAAATAAGACTAATATCTGGTTCTAGGAGAACAATTAGTGTCCGTGAATACTTTGCGTACAGATTACACGACAGAGACCATGAATCAGCGACTATTTTGTCTTCTCGGAGATTGTTTCAACAGTTTGTTGTCGATGCATACACAATGGTTGAGTCCGCTCGATTGAAATATATCTGTTTGAATCAGAAAAAAATTCGCTGTGATATATATAAAGGCTTGACTGATGTTGTTTTGCGTGGTGATATTGATCCGAGTACTCAGGGTAAACGCATTATATTACCTTCAACATTCACCAGAGGTGCTCGATATATGATACATAATTATCAAGATGCGATGGCTATATGTCGATGGGCGGGTTATCCGGATTTGTTCATAACATTTACTTGCAATCCCAAATGGCCAGAGATCATTCGTTTTCTCCAGAAAAAGAATCTAAATCCTGAAGATCGTCCGGATATTGTTTGCAGAGTCTTTAAACTGAAGTTAGATTCTTTGATTAAAGACCTTCGGCAAAATAAATTATTTGGAAAAGTAAATGCAAGTTAGCATTTGTTTTTTAAATATTTTTAATATATTTTGTATAATATAGTAAATATTTATTTACTTAGTTTATATTCTCAAATGCTTATTATTTTTTTATTATTATATTGCAGTTATTTATACGATAGAATTTCAAAAGCGGGGTTTGCCTCATGTCCATATATTGTTGTTTCTGGCTAAGGAAGACAGATATCCAACTGCAGATGACATAGATCGAATTATATCAGCCGAAATACCTAACGAGAGAATTGATCCATGTTATTATGCTGTAGTAAGGGATCATATGATTCATGGTCCATGTGGTGATGTCAGGAAAAACTCTTCATGTATGGCTGATGGTCGCTGCACTAAATATTTTCCCAAAAAATTTGTGGATGCGACTACTATTGATAAGAAGGTTATCCGCGTTACAGACGCAGAAATGACGGAAGAATAGTTGAGAAAAGTGGTGTGCCGTTGGACAACAGATATGTGGTGCCTCATAATCGTAAGTTGTTACTCAAATATGGAGCTCACATAAATGTGGAAAGGTGTAACCAGGCCAGATCTATTAAGTATCTATTCAAGTATGTAAACAAAGGAAATGATCGTGTGACAGCGTCGTTTTATACAAGCACCAACGATGAGGAGTCAGGGAAAACCGTTGATGAAGTGAGCATGTATTATGATTGTAGCTATATATCGTCATGTGAAGCTGCGTGGAGGTTATTGGGGTTTGAGATTCAATATATATCCTTGATAACGACGATTTCACCTTTCATCTTCCGAATGAGCAGAGTGTTATTTTTGATGATAATGAGAGAATAGACGATGTGCTTAGTAAAGATTCAGTTAAGGAGAGCATGTTTTTAGCATGGATGGAAGCAAACAAAATATATCCCGAAGCCCATGAGCTAACCTATGTTGAAGCCCCAACAAAATTCACATGGAAGAAAGACCTCAGGAAGTGGATGCCAAGAAAAATTGGGAAATCAATAGGTCGAGTATTTTTCGTCCCTCCAGGGGCTGGTGATATGTATTATCTGCATTGTCTTCTCAATATTGTCCGTGGGGCTACGTGCCATGATGACACAAGAAGGTCAACGGTATTCAGCACGCTTCGTACTGTGACGCTTGCTATGCTCTTGGTCCGTTAGAAGATGATAGAGAATATGTTGATGCAATCACTGAGGCGAGCCATTGGGCTCTCGCAGAGTCTCGAAGTCTTTTTGCGTCGTTACTATCTATCATCGAATCTTTGAGCAGGCGAAGTAGTATGGGACAAGTGTTGGCAATATCTTTCGGATGATAGTCTACATAGACGGCGACGTCTTCTCCAACATCAAGGTATTATTATTATATGTTAAATGTCATATTTTTATTTCTAATAACATTATTTTGTATATCTTATTATTTATTGAATGCCATATTATTTCTCTTTCAGAATTGGCATTGAGTGAGAATGCGATAAAAATCTTGCTTTGTTAGAGATTGAAAGAATTTTGAGAAGTCGTGGCACGAGTCTACGTGATTTTGATTCGATGCCATTTCCTGATTCTGACAATACTGGGACTAGCCGAAACAAATTGATATATGACGAGCTGCGTTATGATCGTAAGGCTCTTCTGGTAGAGCACAAGAACCTCATTTCGGACTCAATGAGGAACAAAAATGGTTTACTCTAAAAAATAATGAGCGGTGGAATCAAATAAAGGTGGTATGTTCTTTGTATACGGATATGGGGGAACGGGCAAAACATTCTTGTGGAGAGCTTTATCTGCGGCTTTGAGATCGAAAGGAGAAATTGTTTTGAACGTGGCATCGAGTGGAATAGCGTCCCTATTGCTGCCTGGTGGAAGGACTGCCCATTCCCGTTTTGTTATTCCTTTAAACCCAAATCAAGAGTTAACTTGCAATATCAAACAGGGGAGTCCACTTGCTGAGTTGATTATTCGTTCTAAACTTAAAATCTGGGATGAAGCCCCAATGATGCACAAGCATTGCTTTCAAGCCGTGGATGAAACTTTAAAATCTCTTTTAAAATTAGTCAACCCACAGAATGAATCAAAACCTTTTGGAGGGAAAACTATTGTGTTCGGTGGGGACTTCATACAGATATTGCCTGTTATACCAAAGGAAAGTCGACAGGATGTAGTCAATGCCACTATAAATTCATCGTACTTGTGGAAAGATTGTACAGTACTGAGATTGACTAAAAATATGCATCTTCAAAGCCTCGATCAGGCAGATGATTATGCAGTTTTGGTCCAATTCTCAGAGTGGATAGCAAGTATCGGAGATGGAACAATCGGAGGATCTAATGATGGTTGTACCACTATTGATATACCTGAAGACATTCTTTTGGAATCATCTGGTGATCCGATTGCAACCATTATAGAGAATACATATCCAATGTTTAAAGACGCCATTGATGATCCTACTTATTTGAAAGATAGGGCGATACTCGCACCGACTCTTGATGTTGTTGAGTCGATCAATTAAATATGACGTCTTTAAATTTATCTGAGGGGCATACTTATTTGAGCTCATATAGCACGAGTAAATCTGATGCTAATGTTGATTTCTTGCATGATCTGCATACGCTAGAATTTTTGAATGGTATAAAATGTTCCGACATTCCCAATCATGAGCTATATTTGAAGGTTGGGACTCTAGTTATGCTCTTGAAGAACATGGATCACTCGATTGAATTGTGTAGCGGGACTAGATTGGTGATTACGAGGCTCTCTAGACATGTACTTGAAGCTAAAATTCTCATTGGAATGCATGAAGGTCATAAGGTGTTGATACCGCAAATGACACTAACACCGTCGGACCTCAGAATTCCATTCAAGTCTCAATGTAGACAGTTTTCTCTTATCGTGTCTTATGCAATGACCATAAACAAGAGCCAAGGCCAATCTCTCTCAAATGTTGGTCTGTATTTGAAGAATCCAGTATTCAGTCACGGTCAATTATACGTTGCTGTTTCACGAGTCACCAATCGGAAGGGACTAAAAATATTAGTCTGTGGCGAAGATGAATCAAAAAATAAACAAACGCAAAATGTGGTGTACAAAGAAGTTTTTCAAAATCTATAGTTATTAATATGTTCGATATGATATCTGTACATTTTCTATTTTTATTAATATATAATAAATTATATAGACATCCAATCTATACGTTTGAACCCAACAAACCCAAAATCGTAAAACACCATAAACTTCATATTTTCCCACATTACACTTGTCGTGCATCGCACGGGTAAAGCACTAGTTTATTTTTATATAGTAATCAAATTCAAAATATATTATGTATTTTCATCAAATAAAATATCAATATTCATGATCATTAAGCATCCCAAAATACATAACTGCAATCCAAAATTAACATACTTTTTCTTTTGAAAAAAATTTGGGGGACGTGCCCAAAATCTATATATATATATAAACAAATCCCTTTCTAAATCTGTTTTCCCCCCTAAACACCTATTTCTAAAAAACATTTCGGTGTGTCTTTATAATAGTTGATCAATTTGTCTAATTTTGGTTATATAATCAGTCCTCTTTTTTTAATTTGTTAAGTGACCATTTTAGTTATTTATGGCATAATTAAAAGTTGGACCGCAAAATCTGTTAAACTTAGTTTTAAAAAAATTTGCTGATTCAAAGAGAGTTGACTTTGTTTAAACTAAATTAAGCAATATGAAAAAATTTATTGCAAATTCGCTGAATTTTTTTGGGAAATTTTCGTTGGTTCATATATAGTCCAAATACCGATTTTAATGAAAGTTGACTTCTTAAAATATAAAAAACACATATTTATATTTCTGGCAGGTTTTCTCTGCAAAAACAGAAAAAATTGATTGTCATATTTTTAATTCTGGAAAACGATTAATAACTGCTTAAATAAGAAAATATAGTGATTAATATGGTCTTTTTTTCACCAAAAGAATTTAATTTGATATCTATTTACATAGAAAAAAATTGATATGAATTTACATTGTTCTATTTTTGCAGTAAATTGTTGAACTTTGGTAAACAAATCAACGAAAACAATATGTTGTTTAATAAACCCAAATCTCTGAATTTATGAATTGGCATTCATAACAATATATGGTAAAAATCATACAGCTAATAACAGTAACAATATCTAATCCCAAATATTTTGTTGCAATTTTCTTACAACTTCATTCCATCACCAGTATAAATACGGAACCATAGCAGTAAAAAATTTCTGAGAATTTAAAAATTCTTTTCAAAGATCTTTCCGAAATTTTCGTTCAACACAAAAAACAGATGGAACCATTCGTCACTCTAATTCGCGACCTCAACAATAGCCAAACATTGTGGGTTGTCAAATTGAGGCTTATTCGAGCATATGAGAAGGCATCTTTCCGGATAAAAATCAGATCTCGACACTAGAATGTGTTTTCCATGACAGTGTAGTAAGTTATTTTTCTTTCTTTATTGTCTTTTTTTTTCATTTGAATTGTTCAGAAATTTAGTATTCTAATTTTTGTATTGAAATATACCAGGGTGATCGAATTCATGACAAAATACGTAAATTTCAGATTACAAACTTCAAAAGGATGCTAAAGGAGGGACATGTTTATGTGATCAAAGATTTTTTGGTCACAAAACAAACTGACAAGTACAAGACCACTGCCACAAAACAAAAAAAAATTGTTTTATGGGAAAACTCATGTTTTTGAAATGTTTGAGCAGTCTTTTCCCCGATTTATTTTTTATTTTAAGAATTTTGTTGATTTAACGAATCCTGATAAGGTGGACGATACAATGTTGTTAGGTACTGTTACTGTTTTTTTTTTTTTGCTTTTAATGTTTTTTTAAATTAGTTTGTTGAATGATATCTGAATTTTAATGTTTCTTTTTTCTTTTCAGATGTTATTGGCAGAGTTGTTTCAATGCACAATGCTCAGAATAAAGACATTGATCGAAGGATTACAAGATTCATCGAGATAACACTCGAAGATTTAGAGTAATAATTTATTTTTTTCTGTATTATTTATCATAATGTAAACTAACAATTAAATTTGTATAGGAATAGGCGTCTGTCGTGCACTCTTTGGGAAGATTATGTCGAACAAATACTACCTCATTTGGAGAATAACATTGTCGACTCGGTTGTGGTGATTTTACAAATGGGACGTGCAAAAGTATTTAAAGGTATTTGTTTGTTAAATTAATATTTTTAATAATATTTCTATTCTCCATAATAATTTATTTAAAATTATTTTTGTAAAAGTTTTTCTGAGCAAGTCAAGGTTTCAAGGTTTCAACATTTGTTACAAATTTGTATGTGAATGGTCCATTGAGGAAATTCAAGACTTTAAGAGAAGGTTTGTGTAACTAAATGGTTTATATTATAATTAATCTTTTATTAAATTGTTTCTGGTTATTATTTTTATAATTAATATTTTATTAATTTTTTACTGATAATTATTTCATTTTTTAGACTTTTGAACAACAATAATCCAACATTTTCGATAAGCCATGTGTCAAATCCACGATCAACAACCGTGTTGGAGGACCTAGAATCTCCAAATTTCTCAATCAAGCCTTTAGAACATCTGTATGCGAATAGAAGCGGTAATATAAATATTTTTGACATTTAATTTTTCATTCTAAACTTTAGATTATATCTTCTGATGTTTTAAAGTTGTCACTTATATAGGCCGGGAGTTTTTGGTTTTGTGCAAGGATAGTGGGTGGTTCGGATGAATGGTGTTATATTTCGTGCATACGATGTACCAAAAAACTACATTCAGCTGTTGATCAGCTTTACTGCATAAAATGTGACCATTTGCAGGAAACGGGACGTATACGGTAATTTGTTTTATGTTTATTACAAGTGGAGATAATAAAAAAAATTCTTTGAATTGTTTTACTGATTATAACTTTTTTATATGAAAATATATATGATTCACTTCCAAGTGGTAGATGAATCTGCAAGTGCAACCCTGCTTTGTTGGGATAGAGAGTGTGAGTTGTTGATTGGGAGACCTTGTGCAGATTTGAGGAATGAAACTATTAAGGTGTATTTTTTTTGATAAGCTATAAATATATTATCTATATTAATATATTGAAATGCAGTTTTCACGAAAGAAGGAGGTGTGTGATTCGCGGTGGAGTTGCAATTTTGAGTTGCAAGCCCTTTTCGCAAGATGGTGCTTTTCAAAGTTCAAATTAAAGAGGAACAATTACGCAACTATCTTTGGAGCTTTTTCGATGGTAAAACTTGCAAAGCAGATCGAGGATTTAGTGTGGAAACATGGGGCTACTTCTCAGAGAGTCAAGTAATATTTCAAAAAATATCGAGTATATAATTATTTAATTTTTTTATATTTATTTATAAATTTAATTTTATATTTTGTAGGAATCGGACTATTTATCAAAGCTTCAAGGAGAAGCCGCCGTGAAAATGTAATACTCTGATCTTTATGTTTTGTTTATATTCATTTTGTGAAATTAAAAACATAAAATTTGTTATTTTTTGTTCAAAGGAATTAGACGATAGTTCATCGGGGGATGCAGTTAGCGCACCTAGCAAGCTGCTTGGCAAACGCAATCGGAATGATGTGTCGCCACTTGCTAAGAGGACTTTGAATGAGCAATTTTCGTCGTCTTCGACGAGCATGAAGATGAAGAGCGTTATTAAAAAGGAAGAAGATTAGATAGGCATTAAGTAGTGTTTTTGTTCAAGAATTAGTTTTTGGGTATTTAAACTCCCACATTATAAGTAGTTGTCTATTTTGAATATTGGTTAAATTCAGTTTTTATTTTTATTGTTGCGATTAAGGTTAATAAAATTTTCTATTCAACTTATATAATAATGTCTTACATTTTATTTCAATCTTTGCTTTCACAATATTTTCTTTAATTAAAATTAAACTAATATTTATTTTAATATTTAAATTAACAAATTAATATTTGATAAAAGGATTTATTAATTAATTTAATTACTATTTAAATAGAAATAGATTATATAAATTAATATTTTAATTAATATATAAATAATCAAATTACTATTGAATAAAAGAGTTGATTAATGATTTAAATTAATATTTAAATTATATGGATTTATGTAATTTTATAAAAAAGTTTATTAATTCGTGAAAAACAGTTCTATTTTTTTATTGGTTCTATTTTTTTCAGATATTAATTTTTTTTTATTTTCAATTAAAATTGCAAAATACATATTTCATATCTAAAATTGTGATTATCCAACAGGATTCCACTGCTTTCTAGGAGTAGGGTCAAGTTGGTTTCAAGTTCAGAATACAATCAACTGATATACTAAATTAGAATCATAAAAACAGTGTTACAAATAACCATGTAAACCATGTGGGACATTTTTGAAATATGATATTCCTAATTAGCAAAATAACCATGTAAACTAACAATACACAATCATCCTTTGAGAGCCCTACAGATTCCACCACTCTCAGAGAGGAGCGGTCAAGAGGGTTTAATTCTCAAATTTCAATATAGATAACAATTCTAACATAAAACATAATCAACAATTTAATTTGAGCCATTTAAATCACGGGTAATTTAAACAATAACTGACATGAAATAACTACAAAGTTAAATTAATATAGGATATACTATCCTATTCCTGTACAATTATTAAGCTTTTTCAACTCTGAAGAAATATCCCAACATTGTTCCAATAAACAAATCTATGGCCAAATACATACAGTTTGAAAATATCTTTACCATTTCTGTAATTTTAATCGAGTGATTTTATAAAAAGTGATTTCATTCATTCATCATTTTATGGAACATTTTAAACATGTAAAAATATATCCAATATACACATGTCATGTATAGTTGTAATTAATTTTACCTAAATTGCAAGATATTATTTAACATATCACAACCATCCCATATTTGGCCATCCATAGTCTATATAAACCATTTCAATCAAGCCAAATGGATTTGCAGATAAAAAATTATACTATCACAATACATCTCATAGTTGAACACTGAAAACTGTACATTCTTGAGAGTTGAAGATGAGAAAGCTAACAGGACATTGTTTTGTTGGAAGTAAGAGGAACATGAACTCAAAAAATGAAAAGGGTATGTTGCTTCTATATATTTTTTATGCTGTGAACATATACTTCGGATTTTTAACAATCAATTGTATTTCATTTACACAATAATCATTGTTTTCTGTATACTAGATTAAGTACTTAAGTATGATAACTATCCCTAACTTTAATATGTATAGTGGTTTGCTGAGATGCTTGTCATATTTTTGTAAATTTTTCCTAACTTTTTTCTGTATTTAATGTAAGCTACAAGTCACATACCTAGATTTTATGTTCAAACATACTAAATGAGTCTATATAAAGCTAAATGTATTCAAATAATCCAAAAATAATTTGTTTTAAAAAAAATAGATTCAGAAGAAAATATATGTTATTACCTTAGTTGTTGGCTTGGTCACTCAATAACCATTTTTCATTACCTGCCAACAGAAAGAATGTGGTCAGAATTGTTCATATAAAAATTGAATGAAAATTGAAACTTAAAATTAATAAAAGTATAATACTTATCTTTTTTGATGATGTGAGTGAAAATTTGTTCCATACACGAAAGAAGCTAAGCACCAGCCTTCCTCTAATATTTATTTATTTTCACATAGATTTTACATCCCATAAATCAACAAAAATCAACAAAAATACAGTTAAAAATACATTGAGTCTCCAACAGGATTCCACTACTTTATGAGAGTAGGGTCAAGTTGGTGTTAACCTCAAAGTTGTACCAAACTATATTTAGACAATTAGGATTTAAAAATAAACAATAAAATTAAAAAAAAAATAAAACTGCGAAATTATAATGTATTTTTTTTATTTTTCTGAGTATCTTTTTTTATATTCTGTATGAATAACTATATAACAGAAACATTTAAAAAGTATAATTACAGTAATTTATATGTTAGTTTAAAAAACATTATATACAATAATTTTTATCATCTGATTTTCTCAAAAAATTGAATTAATAATATTTTTTAAATAACTGATTATAAAACTTAGATAATCCAAAAAAAAAAATATATCTAATATTAATTTTTATAACTGACTATCTTATTTGCTAAAATAATATTTTCTGACTTTTATTTTTTATCTTACTAACAGTAGACAAACATAATATCGTACACTAATGAAAATACAAATGAAGATTTAAGTAAAATAAAATTCCAGTTTAATCTTTTGTATTTTTTTACTAAAATATCAATAAAAAAATTTTAACAGTTAGGTTTTAATTTAAAAAAAAAAGTTTTCACGTACTGTTTAACATATCTGGAAATAACTTTTAAAAAAGACCAAAACAAATTACAATTTAAGTGAAAAAAAGAATTAGTGTTACGCCCCAAAACGGAAGCAGTGACACAATTTACCAAACTTATACCAGTTTACCAATCCGGCTTAACTATCCTCCAACATACATCAATATAACGCATAAATACGGAAATAACTAAGTCAGAGTATGGTTGCAGCGGAATCCAGAAAAATAAAAATACAACACAATAATTGTTTCTCAGGGTCCTACGCCCTGCTATTACAATAAACGAGTCCAAAGTCTAAATCACCATAACTAAAATTCATCGTCTTAATAAAATTCATCACACAGTACAAAACTAAGCCATGTCTTGGGGTCCGTCGTTGTCTTCATTCGGATACAACTCTTCATCCTCTGGTTGATAAAAGAGGTGGGTGAGAACAAAAATCCTCAGTCGGTGGGTGCCGGTGTGTGAGTCTGGCTGGTTTTTATGCATGAAAATTGTTTTCATGGAAATCAATGCATGAAGTGCATATGACTTAGTCTCGTTGTTTGTATAAAGATTTCCATTAACCATTATGTTAGATTAGTCAGAATCAGTCAAGCACTATTATTGTCTTACTAAATTTACTTCCACTCTTAATTGGATAAGACCGTAGCCAATATCCCACTTCACTTGGATAGGGTCGTAGCCGATATCCCACTTGGATAAGGTCGTAGCCAATATCCCACTTCACTTGGATAGGACCGTAGCCGTTATCCCACTTAATTTGGATAAGACCATAGCCAATATCCCACTTCACTTGGATAGGGCCGTAGCCGGTATCCCACTTAATTTGGATAAGGCCTTAGCCAATATCCCACTTCACTTGGATAGGGCCGTAGCCAATATCCCACTTAATTTGGATAAGGCCGTAGCTAATATCCCACTTCACTTGGATGGGGCCGTAGCTGATATCCCACTTTAAGTTTTCACTTTACTTTTCACTTTCATTCTCATTTTCACTTCCACTTATCATTTCATTTCACGTTTCATTTCACTTTACATTTCACTTCACTTCACATTTCACTTCAATCTTCACTTCACATTTCACTTTAAGTTTCACTTCACTTCATTTAATTCCACTTCACGTGCACTTAAATTTTCACGTCAAAATTTCTCTTCCAAGTACTATCTTGCTCGTTCAAAAATTTGACTAAATTAGTTAGCAAGTCCGGAATGATCTTGGTCACACAATATTCGGTATTTATTTCAAAACAAAACTCGCGGTCTAGTTATCGGGTGGATAATCTAGCCGGTTTTAATATTCGGTTTGGTGCATTATGTTCAAGCTCGCTATTTTTATTAGATAAGTATGAAATACATATCTTAAAATATTTATAAGGTAACCGAGTAAGAAAATCTCAACTTCAAGGTCCTTAGCAAATTTTAAAAAAAATAAAAATTATTTTTACTAAGGAAAACATTCTCTTACCGGGTTCTAAAATTCGATAAGTTTCAATTCCGGAATTTGAAATGGATAAAGTCAGTTCCAAAAATTTTCAAATTCCCAGAGGGTTATATTTTCCAGAGGCTTGAGAAATATTTTATAAAATTTGCATATTCGCCCTCTAGTTTCCAAAATTTTGATTTTTGACTTGATATTTTAAAATTAGGTAACTCTTAAACCGGGAAGTATTTTTAGGTGATTCCAAGTTTCAAATACTTCTTTGGACAGTAATAATTTGTGGTTAAAATATTTTTGAAAAATTCGAAAGTTAGGTACCTCATTTTTGAAATTTACAATTTTGGCCCAAAAGCGATTTTTTGTCGTTAAAGGCTCGTTTCAAATCGGATTGTTATGAAATTTGAACTAAAGGTTTAAAATACCATATTAAATAAATTTGCAAGTTTTCGAGATACCTTGACTGCCCCAGTTTCAAAAATTACATTTTTTATCCTTTAAGTTTTACAATTTTACATTTTGATATTAAACTTGTTCCTTATTGTATTTTCTTGCCCGGAAGGGGTACCAATCTTTCAAGTCACTTCATATATGAAATTTACAGATTATTGGGTCCAATATTTCGAATTTTCAGAGGTGGCCTTCATAGTTTTTTATATTTACACTTTTGGCCCAATATTTCACAATAATTGCAAAAATAACCCAAGCTTCGATTTTTCTTGCACAAGTTACAAGTCCTGAATTCCAATAATATATAAAAACTCATTTTAAACATTTCTAAAATATATTTGAACATTCATAGCATCATAAATCATAAAAGCATAATGATGAGCAATTTTATCAACATTTTTTGCAAAAAAATATCATACTCATCTTTTTATTTTCTCAAAATTTCATTAAAACATAAATCTCATAAATACTTGATAAAATTCATAAAATATCATATTATCACATGAACATGCATTTTCGTGCACTAGTATAAAGAATGATGCATTGTTGTAGAAACATTTTCCACCCACCTCATAGTAGTTTTTCGGGTTGATCTAAAATAGAGTCTTCTTCATGGTATCAACTGTTTGATAAATGGTATATCATGATTTTGATGATTTTGATTTTACACCAAAACAATGGTTTTAAAGGTTGTCCAAATACTCCTAAATGATTTAAAATGGTTTTAATATTTTTCGGAGTATTTCCTCAAGTTTATTTTCGATATAAAATTGGACAACACATTTAATGTTTTTAAGTCAATGGGTTTTTACATTGAAACTATGTTGTCCTAATACTCCCAATAGATCTAAAATGTCTCTACTATTTTTGAGTATTTATGGAATTTATATCGAACAACACTTTTTGTGTAAATGTTTTATTTCTTCAAAACTATATTTCTAATGTTGTCCTAAATACTCCCGATCGGTTTAAAATGTTTTTACGAATTTTTCGGAGTATTTCTTGAGGTTTATTTTCGTCAAAAATCGGACAACATTGCATTTGGCGGTCGACGGTCGACAAAAGAGGCGACGTGCACCGGGAGCAAAACATCGAAACGTAAACTTTGTTCGCCGGTTTTGGTCGGTGCAACCGGCCGCTAGCCTTGACCGGTCGAGGTGCACTTCGACCGTCGTCGCCTGTGTTAATTTCTTTGCGATATGTTTCAAACTTCTATTTTTGTGCGGCCAAGTCGCCCTATGCTTTGACAAACAAAATTCTAACCGTTGTGCAATGAGACAACTTTTCCTTAAATTGTGGAATTGATTTCTAACAGCTATAATCTTGATTTTAATTGCAATTTTTTGTAGAAATCAGATTCCAAGAGGAGCCTATCAAGTATCAATCATCTCCTATAAATAGAGGAAGATTTGAAGCACAACAATAAGAGAGAAAACTACAACACAACAAGATACACTCAAGAATACACTTGTTCTTACATTGTCTTATTTCTTGTTGTAATTTGCCTAGCTATTCACTTTCACATCCTTGAGGTCTAGGCTATTCTTGATTACACTTGCACTCAATTGTATAATTCATTATCGAGTTGTAATCTTGAATTTTTGGGTTATCATTCAACACAAGATATCCTTGTGAGTGTTCTTGTGGTAAGAACATACTTGGGTGATCTAGGTGTTAGGTGTGAGAAGATTGTGGTAATCTTCTTGTTGAGGTGTTGAAGAATTTGGTATTCTTCAAGGTTGAAGATTGTGGTAATCTTCACAAGGTGCCGTTGGAGATTGTGGTGATCTTCAAAGGGAGATTGTGGTAATCTCCAAAGGTGGTGTTGAAGAAGAGTGTGGTGCTCTTCAAGGTGTTGTAAGTTGAATTTGTATTAATTGTGGTAATTAATAAAATTCTTTTTTTTTGAAATCCATCCAGGATATCTTTGGGGTGGTAGAGGATTAGGCCCTAGGTGGGTTGAACCTCTTTAAATCGACGTGTGTTGTTTACATTCTGCACCTTTATTATTTTTTGAGCATTTGGTTCGAAAAAGAGGGCGAAATCGAAAAGATGGAGATAATCTATTCACCCCCCTCTAGATTATCGTAGCCGCTTGGACTTACAAGTGGTATCAAAGCCAAACTCTTTGGCAAGCTCGTTTCAAATCGCGAGTGAAGAGAAACGATCGTCGGCTACGCTCGAAGCTCATTTTTCCGGCACCTCCACCACCAAGCCACCTCGGTTTGATTCCAAAAATTTTATATTTTGGAAAGAAAGAATGGAATGCTACTTACAAGGTTGCGGGTTCGACATTTGGAACACCGTCATTAATGGAGAATCCATTCCGATGAAAGATACACCACACACCTCAAAAGGCTTCAAAAAGCTCAATGATGAAGAGAAGAAAATCATCTCTTTAAATGGTAAAGCTCTTAATATTTTACTTTGTTCACTTACCACTTTGGAATTTGATCATGTTGTAGGTATTCAATCGGCACATGAAGTATGGCAAAAATTAGAAGCCATCTATGAAGTATAGGCAAATGAAAGGAGCAACTCAAAAGCATCTACTTCACAAATGGATACAACATCAAATCCAACAACATGGGATAAGCCTTCTACAACCTCCCATGATGAACAAGTTGAACAATGCCTCATGGGCATCGAAGAAGAAAACGAGGTAAGTTTTAAACCCTCTACTTCTTATGACCATGAATTGCAAAATGAATATAGTGATTTACAAAATGATTATGATGAGCTACAAGATGAATTCCAAAACTTACTTGTTAAATACAAAAATTTGAAAAAGGAATTCATTGTTTTGAAAAATGATAAGGATAGTTTATTTACTTCCTATGAATCACTATCATGTGCTCACACCACCACTCTTGACAAGGTTAGAAACCTTGAGAAAGAAAATAGTACTCTTGTTGAGGATATAAATTGCTCGAAAAATGATTTATCTAAATCTAACTTGAGTACCGATAGAATGACCAATATTGTTGATTGTTGTGATAATTCGAAACTAGAACTTGATCATAAGCCTAAAGGTGTCAATCACATGAAAAAGAATCAAGTCTTTAAGCACGTTGGTCATTATGCTCCTAGAATTATTACATGTTTTTATTGCGGTAAAAAAGGTCATACGGTAAATAATTGTCGGGCTAGAAATAGCTCTAATTATTGTTGGAGACCTAAAAGTCTCAAGACTAATCCCAAAGGACCCAAACACATGAGGGTACCACAAAACAATGTCATATTAGGTACCCGGCAAAATAATGATCGAAGAAAATTTATACCGCCAAGAAGACATCAAATGACCGTTTCATTTGACCAAAGAAGGAGAAACTATTTTCGACAAAGCCAATTTCCAAGAAGAGGATATAATCAAAAATGGGAAGAATACAATCCTTGGAAATGGCAAAGACATCATCAACAAGATGATTTTCAAAGAAGAAGAGACTTTGAACAATGGGAAGGCAACAAACCTTGGAAATGGAGTAATCAAAGAAGTCATCATCAACAAAGTGACTTCTCAAAGGGAAGATATCATCAACAATGGGAACGGCACAACCCATTGAAATGGCGTAATTGGTAACCCGTATCTCCCTAGTTAAATATGCATTTTTTTTATTATGCATGCTTTTATTTGTGTCTTAATTGCAAAATGAGTTTTCAAGTATTTATTTTTTTTAAGGTCCTCAATATATATTTGTGCTTTTAAATTTTTTTTTAAAAAAGAAGACCTTATATGATATTTTTAAAACTCTTGTCCATTTTTGTAGACTAAAGTGTGTTATCATCTCTTATGGATTTTTATGGCATGAGCTTACTTGTGATATCTCTTAGCCTACACTCTTATCATTATGATTTGTGCTAGATTCGTTTTAAGAATTGTGTAGGATTTACATATTTTCACAAATGGCCATTTACGTCATTATTTGTCAAGAAAGGCATAAATTATCGAGGTACGTTTACTTGTGTTATTCTTCTTATAGACTCGATATATGTATTTTCATGTGCCTGTGTGCTTGTTTTTCATAGTATTTCATACAAGTTCTATTAAGAGGATTTTTTAGATTTTTTTGAAAGACACTATTCGATATTTGATTGCACATATTTGCTTTGTCAACTCTTGTTCAAATACTTCCTTTAAATGAGGTCTCAACTATATGCTATCGAATTTTCAAATTTCAAAAGAGACCTTTTTTGTAGCTTTCTTAAGCTTATTTGAACTTGCATGATTTATTAGACTCTTGATGATATTCTAAATGCATAGTATGTGTTTCTTGCTTCATGGTCTATATATATAGTATCTATTTCTACTATGCTCTTATGCAAGATATTTTGTGATTGATGATTGAAGCATGTTTTTACACTTGGGCTATTTTTTCTTGCTTATATAAGCGATGCCGGTAATGAGTTTGTTAAGTTGTGTAGATGAGAAATGAAGTACTCGAAATATTAGTTACCTCAAAATATTTGGATGTATATGTTCTTTTGTGAACACCTTAGACAAATTGGATGCCCTATGATGATAGTAATGAAGTAGACAAAAAGGGTATTCTGGAACAAACTCGATGACCAAGGCAACATTGGTCGAACTAAGACGAGGTTAGTAGCTCGAAGGTATTTTCAAGAAAAAGGTAATTGATTTTGGTGTAACATTTGCACTCATAGCACATTTTGTAGCTATTTGCATTTTACTTGCCCATTCTTGCTTTAAGAAAATTTCAAGCTTTACCAAATGGATGTTGAATCCAATTTTCTAAATGGTTTTATTCAAGTAGAAGTCTATCGGGGTTTAAAATTTTTTTTTCTAGGCCAAATGTTTTTTATAAAAGGCCTTGTACGGTTGATAGACTTAGCTATTTTTGCTAAATGATTTTACAAGAGGTAAAGTTGATACTACTCTCTTTATTTTTGAAAAAGGGCAAGATTATTTACTTGTGCATATTTATGAGAATATTTTTGGTACTACTAATGAATATTTGTGCAAGATATTTTTCCAAGTTGATGCAAGGTGTACTTGAAATGAGCATGATGGGGGAGCTCAATTTATTGCTTGGACTTCAAATTATTCAATGCCAAGAAGATGGTTATATTGAACTCTTGAAGGAGTTAGGCATTGAAGAAAGAAGAAATATCTCAACCTCTATGACTAAAGATTAACAAAGGTTGAGAAAGGCATGTCGGTCGACAAACAAATTCGAGGTATGTTTTCTTGTATTATTCCTATAGACTCGACATTCCATATGCCTTATGTCTATATGCTCGACTTCAAAAACTATCCCAACGAATCTCATTAAAGTGCCATTAAAAGAAATTTTCAAATATTTGAAAGGCACTTCTTCTTATGACTTGTTGTATCCAAAGCTTTAAAATGTTCTTATTTTTTCAGGATAACAAGTTTGGTATCTATTATACGGTTATTCGTATTCAAAATTTGGTTCGTCATAATCGAACTAAACATATTGAGATTCGATATATTTTTTAAGGGATTGCGTTTCTTAACAAATACTTGAGATGTGTTTAAATCCCGTCTCAAAGTTAACTCGCGGACATTTGTTCATTTACCGCCGAGTATTTTATCTCATTTCGAGCTTGATTATGACATAATGCATATTGAATGAAGCTTACGTTTGCATTTTACACGTTTTTAAAACTTAGGGGCGAAAAATCGGATTTTTGGTTGAAAATTCGGATTTTTGGAAAAACTGACAGACAGTGGGCTGAAGGGGTTGAGGGCAACCGGTCGCCCTCAACGTCGACCGGTCGCCCTCAACCACGACCGGTCGCCCTAAGCAAAATCTTGGATAAAAATGGTTCTGTCTTCAGCATTCGCAACTCTAACATATTTTGGCCATTTTTCGTCCCCTTTGCAAATTTCACACACAATTCACTTCAAATGAGCTTTGATGCATGAATTATATATTTTGGGGATTATCTAGCTCGACTATCATCATCATTGCTCGTCTTTACCGATTGAATGGTAAGAATTTCACTATCTTTAGCTCAATTGGGTTGAACCCTTGAGTTTGTGGCTTATATGTATTTTTCTTGATGTAATTCATATATGTTTGTGATGAGCTTATTGATTGTTGATGAATGATATTTGTTAAATTGTATTTGGTGATGAAAAACTTGGCTTGATTTCACTTACAAGGGCTATATATAAATTTTTCTATTTTTAACGCCCGCCAAGTGTTCGATAAAACGTTTCAATGAAAAATTCATCACCTACATGACTCTCTCGATTTCAAAAGTCTCATATATTTATAGAAATCATGTTTTTGCAAATCAAATGATTTTTCATAAGCTTCTACAAGTCGTGTGATTCGACTCTTCTATTTGGTTTAAAAGCTTCAATGTTCAAATGGCTCGATACATCGGTTTACTTGCGCACTTTGATAAGAATATATGATGTATTTATCGTGCTAACATTCTTTTTGATGATTCCAAAGGGGGAGAAACAGGTTATTAGCTCATTAGCTCAATAAAAGCTAAGATAAGCTTAACGAAAAGAAGCTATAAGCTATGGCTTCATAAAGCCATAAGTTGTGGATCATATTTAGTCCACTTGGTGCATTATGGTTATGTATGAATCATGGTCCATTGGTTGTAGTATGGACTTATATACGGTTCTAATGATGTATCTTTTGAGGGGAGCTTTTAAGTTATTGATACTTAAGCTCAATATCGAAAAGCTAATATTTTAGCTTATGTTTAAGTTGCTTCTATATAACTCTTGTTGTGCATGTTGATAGGGGAGCATTTGCTATATGTGTTTGAATATCTCTACTCCCATCCTTGTGTTTTTATTGCATGGAATGTTGTCGCTCACAACGGATAGTTCTCTTTAACTTAGGTAAAATTGTTTTGTTTTCAAAATCGACCTCATTAAAATTGTTTTGGTTTGTAATCATCAAAAAGGGAGATTGTTTGATAAATGGTTTATCATGATTTTGATGATTTTGATTTTACACCAAAACAATGGTTTTAAAGGTTGTCCAAATACTCCTAAATGATTTAAAATGGTTTTAATATTTTTGGAGTATTTCCTCAAGTTTATTTTCGATATAAAATTGGACAACACATTTAATGTTTTTAAGTCAATGGGTTTTTACATTGAAACTATGTTGTCCTAATACTCCCAATAGATCTAAATTGTCTCTACTATTTTTGGAGTATTTATGGAATTTATATCGAACAACACTTTTTGTGTAAATGTTTTATTTCTTCAAAACTATATTTCTAATGTTGTCCTAAATACTCCCGATCGGTTTAAAATATTTTACGAATTTTTTGGAGTATTTCTTGAGGTTTATTTTCGTCAAAAATCGGACAACATTGCATTTAGGCGATCGGCCGGTCGAAAAGAGGCGTCGGTGCACTGGGAGCAAAACATCGAAAACGAAACTTTGTTACGCGGTTTTGGTCGGTCTGCAACCGGTCGCCCTAGCCTTCGACGGTCGAGGTGCACTTGACCGCCGCCTGTGTTAATTTGCTTTGCGATATGTTTCAAACTTCTATTTACGTGCGGCCGCCTCTATGCTTTGACAAAGACAAAATTCTAACCGTTGTGCGTGAGACAACTTTTCCTTAAATTGTGGAATTGATTTCTAACAGCTATAATCTTGATTTTAATTGCAATTTTTTTGTAGAAATCGATTCCAAGAGGAGCCTATCAAGTATCAATCATCTCCTATAAATAGAGGAAGATTTGAAGCACAACAATAAGAGAGAAAACTACAACACAACAAGATACACTCAAGAATACACTTGTTCATACATTGTCTTATTTCTTGTTGTAATTTGCCTAGCTATTCACTTTCACATCCTTGAGGTCTAGGCTATTCTTGATTACACTTGCACTCAATTGTATAATTCATTATCGAGTTGTAATCTTGAATTTTTGGGTTATCATTCAACACAAGATATCCTTGTGAGTGTTCTTGTGGTAAGAACATACTTGGGTGATCTAGGTGTTAGGTGTGAGAAGATTGTGGTAATCTTCTTGTTGAGGTGTTGAAGAATTTGGTATTCTTCAAGGTTGAAGATTGTGGTAATCTTCACAAGGTGCCGTTGGAGATTGTGGTGATCTTCAAAGGGAGATTGTGGTAATCTCCAAAGGTGGTGTTGAAGAAGAGTGTGGTGCTCTTCAAGGTGTTGTAAGTTGAATTTGTATTAATTGTGGTAATTAATAAAATTCTTTTTCTTTTTGAAATCCATCCCGGATATACTGGGGTGGTAGAGGATTAGGCCCTAGGTGGGTTGAACCTCTTTAAATCGACGTGTGTTGTTTACATTCTGCACCTTTATTATTTTTTGAGCATTTGGTTCGAAAAAGAGGGCGAAATCGAAAAGATGGAGATAATCTATTCACCCCCCTCTAGATTATCGTAGCCGCTTGGACTTACAAGCTTCTTGACTCAACTCCTTAAGGTCAGCCCCTATATGGTATCCAAACCATATTTTGGTGTTAAAATTAAAGTCTCAAATTTTAAAGGGATTTAATAGGATTAAATGGCTACTATTTACCTTGATGCCTTCAAGTAGTCTCTAAAAGTGGAATTTTTCCTTTATGTTTCTAACTTCAACTTGAGATGGTGTAGGCCAGCCCCTAAGTTCCAAAAATTCATATCCTTGAGTCAAAAATTAATTCTTCATAATGTCAAGAGGAAAAATGCTAAACCATAATTTTCTCACCTTAATTGTGTGTAGTCTTGAATTTCTTCTACAAGCTTGTAGTCAAGTTTAGTCTCTTAATTCTTCAAGAAATTCTTCTAGGGGTACCTCAATGAGAAAGATACAATATGATTAGAAGGTGAAGGTATAAGGTTGAGGATTGAGAAAAAAAAATAGAGTTGGAAGAAGTAAAGATTTTCTTACCTTATGTTTGATGAATTTGATCCTTTAGAGAGGAAAATGGGAGTAAGTCTTGTGTTTTTGTGCTAAGTATGAAATGAAGAGTGTTGGGTGTGTTGGATAAGTGATGTTACAAGATAAAAAAAATGGTCTTGACTCTCTTAATTAGAATGGCCGAAAATTTGGGCAATTTTCCAATTTTTTTTTAATACTAGGATTGATTAAACAACAAACAAAATTGATTGATTCCCCTAAAAACAAGGAGCCAAAAGTTTGGGGAATAAATGTCATTGTCTTGCTCTTTGTTTAATCACCTAATTTGTTGAAGAAAAAAAAGGTTTCCCCCACCCCCATATACCTATGGCCGAAAGTTGGGGGGGTGAATAATATATATATATATATATATATATATTTTGATTAAGATTGAAATGGTTAGGTTTATATATATATATATATATATAAGAGGATAAAAATAAAGATGTGAAATAACAAAATGTGTATTTTCTCAAAATAAAATGGGATTTGGTTAGAAGTGTATTGTAGAATAAGGTGAAATATTTGGATAAGGATTGAAATGTACTCCTAAATTATCGAGGGTCCAATATTTCTAAAGTCGTAGTCAATCGATCAAGTATTAATACTAGATAAGGAATTAAAAATCAGTATGCTCAAAAATAAGGAAGGCGTAATTGACGTTGGAAGAAATAAATAAAAGTCGCATCACATTTCATGAATAATAGGTTTGTGACACTAAATTATCGATGGTCCAATATTTCTAAAGTCGTAGTCAATCGATCAAGTATTAATACTAGAGAAGGAATTAAAAATCGGTATGCCCGAAAATAAGGAAGGCGTAATTGACGTTGGAAGAAATAAATAAAAGTCGCATCACATTTCATGAATAATAGGTTTGTGACACTAAGCCAAACAATACTTCATTATACAACATCGTATATTATGTTGGAAAAATCGGGGCCTCACATTCTCCCCTCCTTAAAAGTATTTGGTCCCCAAATTCCTCTTAAAACAGTTCTGGGTATTGTCTTTGCATATCTTCTTCCATTTCCCACGTGGCATCTTCATCTCGTTGGTGGCTTTCGCTTCTCTTTTGGAGTACACTGATCATCGATCTTCTAATGTAACAGTGATCTACACTTCCGTCCGTATAGCGCCTCGTAAGGCGACATCCCAATCGTGGCTTGGTAGCTGTTGTTGTAAGCAAATTTGGTCAATCATAAATGAGAGTCCCAACTTCCTTGAAAATCCAGTGTGCATGCCCGTAACATGTCTTCGAGAGTTTGGATTGTACGTTCGGATTGCCCATCAGTTTGTGGGTGCGCTGTTGTACTAAAACTCAACGAGGTTCCTAGTTCTTCATGCAAGCATTTCCAAAATCTCGAGACAAATCGTGGGTCCCTGTCGGAAACAATATCAACTGGTACTCCGTGAAGTCGCAAAATCTCTCGGATATACACATGTGCTAGTTTCTGTAGACTGTCCGTCTTTTTGATCAATAAGAAGTGGGCTGACTTTGTGAGTCTGTCCACTACAATCCATATAGTATCATGTCCTCCTCTGGTTCTAGGCAAATCCGTTACGAAATCCATAGTGATATATTCCCATTTCCATTTAGGAATCTGTAACGGTTGCAGTAATCCTGACGGCCGTTGGTGTTCAGCTTTGACTCATTGGCATGTCAGACATCTGGCCACATACTCGGCTACTTGATTCTTCATGTTTACCCACCAAAAGTGTTGTTTCAGATCTTTGTACATCTTATTACCGCCGGGGTGTATGGTGTACCTCGAACGATGCGCTTCACTTAAAATCGTATTTTTCAATTCCTCATTATTTGGGACGCACACCCGATTATTAAACCTCAAGATTTTATCTTCTGCTAAAGAGAATTATGGGCGATCTCCGATCGAAACCTTTTCCATAAGCTCTCGGATCTTTGAGTCTGTCTCCTGTGCTGTTTTGATTTCGTCCAACAACTCAGGTCTCACGGAGATATTAGCGCAAAATATTTTGGTGTCCGTTCTCATCGAATTCCATATGCTCAACTCCTCTAGGGATTTTCATTCCCTAATCATTAGTCTGGCGATGGTAGCCTTCCTACTCAAGGCATCTGCCACCACATTGGCTTTTCCAGGGTGGTATTGAATATAAAAGTGGTAATCTTCGATTAATTCCATCCACCTTCTTTGCCTTAGGTTGAGATCTTTCTGGGAGAATAAATACTTTAGACTCTTATGATCCGTAAAAACTGTGAAAGTTGCACCGTGTAAATAGTGTCTCCATTTCTTCAAGGCGAACACTATAGCCGCCAGCTCGAGGTCATGCTTAGGGTAATTTGCCTCATATGGTTTGAGTTTTCGCAAGGCATATGCAATTACCTTTCCCTCTTGCATGATTACGACTCATAGCCCTTCTTTCGACGCATCGCTATAGACAACAAAACCCTCGGTTCCATTCAGAAGGGCCAGAACAGGAGCAGTGGTGAGTCATGTCTTCAGTTCTTGAAAGCTGGACTCATATTTGTCGCTCCACTCAAATTTGACTTGCTTTTGAGTCAATCGTGTGAGTGGTCCGGCGATCTTAGAGAAGTCACTGTCTCCTGTTGTTTCCATTCAATAATGGTTTGTACCTTTGATGGATCTACTGAAATTCCATCCCCAGATACTATGTGTCCTAGAAAGGTAACTTCCTTAAGCCAGAATTCGCATTTGCTAAACTTGGCATATAATTTGTGCTCTCGTAGTACTTCCATCACCATTCTCAAATGACGTTCATGATCCCCCCTCGACTTGTAGTATACCAGTATGTCATCAATGAAAATCACTACAAATTGATCTAAGTAAGGTCGAAAGACTCGGTGCATCAGGTCCATAAATGCTGCGGGAGCATTTGTTAGTCCAAATGGCATTACTACAAACTCGTAGTGTCTATACCTGGTTTGGAATGCTGTCTTAGGGATGTCTTCCTCCTTAATCTTCAACTGATAGTATCCTTGTTGTAAATCAAGTTTTGAATAGACTATGGCTCCTTGGAGTTGGTCGAATAGTTCATCGATCCTCGGAAGGGGATACTTATTCTTGATGGTCACATTGTTAAGGCCACGATAGTCTATGCACAACATTAGTGTCCCATCCTTTTTCTTGACAAAAAACAATGGAGCTCCCCATGGTGACGTACTTGGTCTGATAAAACCTACTTCCATCAGTTTTTGTAACTGAGCTTTTATTTCTTGCAATTCCACAGGGGCCATCCTATAGGGTGTTCTTGCTATTGGTGCGGTCCCTGGAAAGATTTCGATGGAGAACTCAACTTCCCTATCGGGAGGGACAATTGTGAGTTCTTGTGGAAACACGTCTAAGTATTCTGACACTATGGGCACCTCGTGAATTTGGGTTTCATCCTTAGGTTTATTAATTATAAATACTAAGTACCCATGTGCTTTATTCGTGATTGCTTTTCTAGCCTTGATGGCCGAAATGATTGGGGCCATCGAGACTCGTGCCCTTCCTGATAGTTCCATTACTGGTTTCCCCGGTTTACATAGCTTAACCGTTTTGTTGTGACAGTCCATTTGGGCAAAATGTTCAGATAGCCAATCCATTCCCAAAATAATATCATACTCTGATATGGGTAGTAATATCAAATTAGCATGAAAATGCACATCCTCAATTTTAATTTCACATGCGTTATATATGGAGTCGGTTATTTATCTTGCGCCCATAGGAGCGGACACCTCTAAAACGATAGGCATGCGTTCCATGCATGTATGCAATTTATGAGCAAATTAGGGTGTGACAAATGAATGAGATGACCCAGGATCAAATAATACTTTAAAGACAAAGGTCGATACCAAAAGCGTACCTTCCACCATATCTGTTGCATTCGGGCCTTCTTGCCCGGCCAAAGCAAATACACGAGCTAGTGCCCTTGCTCGGTTGTCCGATCCATTTCCAAGTTTTTGAGGTGGTGTGGGTTTGTTTTTAGGGACGGAAATCATTGGGCAGTCACGGAGTTGATGCTGAGCGCTGCCACATTTGAGGCATTTCCCTTGCTTTTGCCAACACTGGTCTGGTGTATGTCCCGACTTGTGGCAGTGAGAGCAAATTTTACTTTGCATAGGTTGCTTCTCGTTGTTAGTTGGTCCAGTTCCACCCTTTTGAAATTTTGTAGGTGGCCAGGTCGTTTTCTCGATTACTGGCCTTTTCGATCCCGATGCCTTGTTCTGTTGAAGTTGCCTGATTCGGTTCAAACCCATTTCCACACAAGAGGCGGCCCTCACCGCAGCAGAGTATGTATCCATTTCCACTGTCAATAGCTGTCTCTGCAGTTCTAATCTCAGTCCTCGAGTAAATTTATACAATTTGTCCATCTCGGTACTTATGGAGCCCAAAGTGTACTTTGACAGTCGGTGAAACTCGGAGTCATATTGGGCCACGATCATACTCCCCTGCCTCAAGCGGTGAAATTCATCACGTCTCGCTTCTCGGACCACCTGAGGAATGTATTAGTCCCTGAATTCCAACAGAAAGTTGTCCCACGTCCTTTGGGTTCGGTCTTGTTCCCATCTTCTCTCCACAGATTTCCACCAATCACGAGCGGTGGATTCCAATCGAAATACCGCTAAGGTGACTTGTTGTTCCCTGGTATATTGTAGGGCAGCAAAAATATTTTCCATTTGTTCAAGCCAATCCTCAGCCTTTGCATCATCTGGTTCTCCCCGAAAGACGGGTGGATCGAAATGCAAGAATCATTCCAACACCCGATCATGTGCTTCCCGCACTAGTTCCTGCATGTTCCGGTTTTGACCAGTCTGTTGTTGCATGAATAGTAAGATTTGTTGAAGGGCTTGCGCAGTTAGATCGGGCCCGGCAGCTGGGAGAGGTGGTGGAAGTTCGGGCGATGGTGTCCTCTCCTGCGGAGGGTTAAGGTCTTCCCTATCCACATTACGTGGTCTCCCTATGCCTCTTTGACCAGCTATCTGTGTTTTGAATAATTAGCATCCACTCATTTATGCAAATAAAATTATAGTACAATGATCAATGATGCGTAATATCTAATTCGACGAAGTAATTATGTTGAATGTAAGTACAATCATATAAGATTTGCAATATTTGTGTTACAAAAACACTGCATTTGAATAATAATATCTCAATCAAATGACATACAATAGCATTACAACACTTTGCATACAAAGTTTTGCGATTACAGAGTTTGAGGTAAAAGTACAAATAAGGTTATTCTAATCGATGATGGCACTATGAGCATCATCATCGCTGTCATCATCCATATCATCTTCTGGAGCTGGATTTTCCTGCCATTCTTCTGGGTCTGGTAGCTCATCCATTGGGTCCATTTGAGGCTCGTTGTCCGGATCTTCTTCAGACTCTTCATCCGGATCCTCTTTTGGGTCTTCCTCAGGATCCTCTTCGGGTGCCTCTTCTTGTTCTCCTTCATTCTCCGGGACTGCCTCCAGAGCGATATTGATTGCCTCTAAAACCCGGTTTCGTAGCAGTTGAACCTGTGCGTGGAAATCTGCCTGGTTCAACTCCATTTGCTCCTCCTGATTTTCTACTTGGATTTGCAGTGTCACGACTTGATTTCGCAATAATGTTTATGTCCCACTTAAGTTGTTGATAGTACCCATGTGTTGATCTATTTGTCCCTCAAGATCCTGTATTGTTTTACGTTGATGGTCGGCCAAACGCTCGCTTTGACTGATCTTTTCTTGCAACTCGTGGTTGGCCAATAATTGTTTTTGATATTTTTCGTCCTGCCAAAAGGCATCCCTCATTTTTTGATCGAGTCGCTCTTGAAGTACTTGTATCTAGGCCTCCCTCGCTAGTATGGTTCTGCGTTGTTCCTCGAGTTGGATAGCTAGGTTGTTTCCTTTATCGTGCACGTCCACTAACTCATCCTCGAGTGATCAGGTGCGTTGTTGTTCCAGTCTTAACTTGGCATTGACATGTATAAACTGCGCATGCCAGTATGAGGTTGCGTCCCTCTGATAGTCTCTATCGGCAGTTAAATCATATACCATTGACCAGGTCGGGAATCCGGATGCCATTCCTAAACAAAACATAACTAGCGTGTCAAAGTCAAGGAAATGATAATATTTGGGGCATAAAGTTTAATACGAATTACGCACTCAGTCAAGTCTATTATGTAGAAATTTATTACAAGTGGACAATAATAATATAGTCTATCCTTTCTTATGGTTTCCAATTATTAAGGAATTCTTTGTTGGAAACGTTCTATTCGTGGTGATTCCCATTACAGGCAAAGGGTCCTATCATGGGTTAGCTCGGTGTAAGTTTCCTTCTTACTAGCCGAGCTCTGATACCAAAACTATCACACGACTCACTCCCTAAAACGGAAGCAGTGACACAATTTACTAAACTTATACCGGCTTAACTATCCTCCAACATACATCAATATAACGCATAAATACGGAAATAACTAAGTCAGAGTATGGTTGCAGCGGAATCCAGAAAAATAAAAATACAACATAATAATTGTTTCTCAGGGTCCTACGCCCTGCTATTACAATAAACGAGTCCAAAGTCTAAATCACCATAGCTAAAATTCATCGTCTTAATAAAATTCATCACACATTACAGAATTAAGCCATGTCTTGGGGTCCGTCGTTGTCTTCATTCAGATACAACTCTTCATCCTCTGGTTGATAAAAGAGGTGGGGTGAGAAAACAAATCCTCAGTGGGTGGGTGCCCGTGTACGAGTGTGGCTGGTTTTTATGCACGAAAATTGGTTTCATGGAAATCAATGCATGAAGTGCATATGACTTAGTCTCGTTGTTTGTATAAAGATTTCCAGTAACCATTATGTTAGATTAGTCAGAATCAGTCAAACATTATTATTGTCTTATTAAATTTACTTCCACTTTCAATTGGATAAGGTCGTACCCAATATCACACTTCACTTGGATAGGGCCGTAGCCGATATCCCACTTGGATAAGGCTGTAGCCAATATCCCACTTCACTTGGATAGGGCCGTAGCCGTTATCCTACTTAATTTGGATAAGGTCGTAGCCAATATCCCACTCCACTTGGATAGGGCGTAGCCGGTATCCCACTTAATTTGGATAAGGCCGTAGCCAATATCCCACTTCACTTGGATAGGGCCATAGCCGATATCCCACTTGTAGGTCCCAAGGGGTGTAAGTGTAAGGTTTAGAAGGGGGGGTTGAATAAACCTTACCAAATTTTCGATTTAGTCCTTTTAAATCTCTGAGTTAATTCTACACATTTGTGTCCTTGATGGACAATCGAATTAGTCACTCGGTAGAGTTAATCTCTCAACGACTCAGTGAAACATTGATGGAGTAACTCGGTTGTTGGCTCACGATTTAACTCAATTTGTGGTTTTATTTTATTGGAAGACTTAACACCCTTAAGTTTGATTAAGCAAGATTTTAGAGCTTGATTTAGTACTTATAAATTATCAAATGGATAGCAACTTTATCAACAGATATAAGCAATTAAAAGTGCGAGAATTTAAAAGTCTGAAATGTAAATGACACAAAGAAAGTTTTTATAGAGGTTCGAAGATGGGGTAATTCTTCTACTCCTCTCTTCTCCAACTCCTGGAGGAATCCACTAAGTAATGATCGGTTTACAAAGCGTGCAAGTCCGGATACAAGTCTTGATCACAACAGCCGACTTGATCCTTAGGGACTCGATGTCCCGGAGACGCCTTGATCACTCGGTGGCTTCTCGTGCGACTCGGCTTCTTCAGGGGCAGGCATTTGCCTTGTTACTACTGACTCACTTGCTCAAGCTCTTTGGATTTGATCACGAAGCCCTCCAAAAGCTTAAGACTTGGTTCAACCTTGAACCTTTCTACAATCCTTCCGGAAAGTAGACCCCTTGTTTTCAGTATTTTTCTCTTCAACGATTGAAGTTCTCTTTCCTTCACGGGTGAGTGTTGGATTGATGTACTTGAAATGTAGGCTTGAGGATTGAGATTGTTTGATTTTTCTAATGTGCTTGTGTATCTCACGTATGTGTCATTCATGCATCATCCTCTCTAAAACAAACTCCTCGGCCTTTTATAGTGAACTTTCAAAAATTTGCCCGTTGAAGAGATAGGCTTATTTTTGAAAGTCACTTTGCGATCGTTGGCTTGCGAGTTCTTGGAATTGCCATTTCCTCGTATGAATTGTTCTTTCACTTTTTTGAGTTCGACACGGTGTAGTGCTTCCCATTGGTTCATTCCATTTGCACGCTTTTGGGGTGAGCACTCGAGAAAGGTGGTATGGAGATATTACTTGTTTAAGTAAATCTCTTGATTTAAATGCAAACGGTTCTTTTCTGATTATCTCGACTTGATTGCATTTCCTTGCTTTCCCAGGTGACTTAGAGTAAGCTTCCAATTATTGGATGACTCTTTGTCACTTCAACTTGAGACTTGGCTTTTCTTGGTGACTTGACCGATGCTCCACTCATTGCATCTCACCGCTTCTTCGCCAGAGTTCCGTCTACTCCTCTTTGCCACATTCGGTTGTTTCACAAAGCAGGTCTTCCTTCCATTCTTGGTGTCTTCTTGCATGTTAGGGCGTGGCCGACTTAACTTAGCTTGGCCGACTCTAATTGTTACAATACATTTTGAAGAAGAATTGGGAGCTAACTTTCTATTCTAAGTTTTACATGGCATTCATCAAAATCTAAACAATAAAATTCCTAACAATTTCCCCCTTTTTGATGATGCCAAAACTTAAATCATTAAAAAAAATGCAAATGACAAGGATACATACGGATAGTGTATTGACATAGAATGTATGCATAGAATAGATCCGTTTATTGATCATATCATTCTGTTCTTTTACACAATTGTTTACAAGGTGTATCGAGCACATTTTGTCTATACCGAAAATAAAGAATTTTTAGCTTTATTACGTAAGACTTACATTGTATGTATTTACATGATAAAATACACGAAGGGTTGGACAACAACACTTCATCTCCTTATTTGTCTCCTTCTTTCATCTTGTTCAAGATCTTCTTTCTCTTCTCCTCTTCTTCTCGCCGTCACCGCCTTCTTTTTCTTTTCATATGCCTCCCGCGGCGCCTTCATCTTTTCTTAATCTTTCTGTCTCTCCCGCCATAGCCGAGTTTGTCTCTTGTTTTCTTCTTCTATTCTTAGTGCATACTCGGCGTTAGTTCTAGCCACTTTCAAATTTGCCACTTGGTCAAGTCCCCACCCAGAGATCCCTCCTTTCTTTCCCGGATCTACGTATTCAATATTCTTGGGCGGAGGCCTAGGTCCAAGCTTCTTCCTCCCATCGCCGCTTCTTCTCTCTACCTGCGGGCGTATCTTGTCTTGGGGTCTTCTTCTTCCCGGTGAGTGACTAGCGAGTGGCCAGCAGAGTGCTTGGGAAGTCTCATTTGTCTGTCGCCTTCTTCACATAATGTGAGACCCTTTTCCCAAGACAAGTCCCAAGCTTGAGCCATGGACATATTTGCAAAATATCCTTGATTCGAGCGTTTTGAATTCATCAAGCGATCGTGGCTCTGTCCGACATCCGAGATGGCATACGTGTCTCTGTCAACCGGAATGCCTCCATGTTCTTTCAAGATGTTCATCACCCTGGCATCCATTCTTCCTTCCACTTCCTTCATCCCTCGCTTCAATTGCTTTTCTCTTCTCGGCCATAGATACTGCCCAGTGTTGGAGTGGCGAGTCACTGGGAGTTTTCGCTTATAATGTCATTTGTGTGAGGACCTGTTGGGGGTTTGTGCAATCATCAAGGTCATATCTTTTGATCCTTTCCCCTCAGATTTTCCTTTCTTGATTTCAAAATTTCCTCGGTGATTTTCCCTTCTCGATTTGTTCCCTTCTCAATTTGCTCCTTTTTTCGACTTGATTTTCTTCGCTTTAAGGTATTCCTCTTCCCCTTTTGGGCATCATCAAAGGATAGAGGAACCCCGGGAACATCTTTGGCAAGCATGAAGTCGAGTCTTCGATGGTTGAATTCTGCTTCAAGTCTGCTGCGTTGTATGCGGACGGAATTGAAGCGAGTAGCGTTGGATTCTCACTTGAAATCGCTTCATCTCGGCCCATGAGAAGGCTGAATTTTCTTGTCATGTGTTCTTCCAAACGCCGTATATCATTTGCATTTCGCTCACGCGCGGCCTTTGATCTCGGCGTGTGAGCTTCATGCATATGCTCAATGTGTTCCTCGGCCGTTTTGCATCGGCATTTTCGACTCTCCACACCGCCAGTTTGTTGAACAATTGTCGAAGTATCTCACTGTTCACACGCATTGTTTCTTCTTTGTTGCCACCATTCCCTTATTCATTGTTATGCCTCTTAAGTCAAATTTGTAAGGGTGGCATCTGTTGTTGTCAATCGCATGTCCAAAGAGGCTGATGCCTCTCCATCCTTTCAACTTCAAAGAAAGAGTGCCTTGAACACTTCTCGAACTTGGTGATTCTTCATTGCGGTGATGGGCATACAAAGATCAAGTCATAGTCATTTGGAACAATGGTGTCTGTTGGAAGAACAGGAGGTGGTTTGTGATAGCGTGCTTGTTCATTTTTTCGACTCTTCGTGGAGTTCGTATCTCCGGTGAGAAAGGGAAAGATTCTACAAAAGATTCATCACCGCCAACCGGGATGCATTCGATGATGAGCGGTGCGCGTGAAGTTCTTTTGGGAATCGATCTGCTATAGCTTGAGGAGCCGGAGCGGTGGTTTTACGGTTGTTGGTTTGGTTGTGAAATAGACCGCTTGCTTGAGCCTCGGTGTCTTTTGACCGTTGGTCTCGGTGATTTTTCCTTTTCGAGACTTGTCCTCGGCCTTATCGGCGTCATCGGACGATGATGAGATTTCTAGTGGTGGCTCATCATCAAAGTTAAAAGTTTGATGAGTAGTCTTGGGATCGACTTGCTCGTGCTGGAACATCCGCATGGTGAGTCTTTTGGATTTGTCATGGGGTTGACTAAACTTCTTCTTCGCCTTCCGATCCCGGAAAAGTGACATCGGGGTTGTCCGGGAATCATGAAGTGCGCTGATCTCCTTCTCGGATGGGTCTATGATAGCGGAAGGGATGTTCTCTACTTGACTTTTTTACCCCGGGAAGTCTCAACCTCCCGTGGGCCTTCATTTCCTCCGGCGGTCTCTCTTCTGCTGCGAGGCTAGTCCTCCCTTTCGACGGTGTCGGTTGTCTTAGGGTCTTCTACAATGGCGGCATCCATTGGAGTCTCAACCCCATGGATTGCACTTTCATCGCCAGTGTTAACTCCCAGTACATTCCTTACGTGCCTCGATTGCATCGCCAGCGTCATTAGCCCAGAGCGGTTGGCACCTCGGTGAGACAGTCTCAATCATGCCCGAGCTTCGTTGATGGCAACTTAATTGTTCTTCTTGTGATTGTAATTTCTCTTCTTCGCCTCCTTGATTCTTTGTCGAGTCATCTGCAGCATCCTCCGACCTTTGCCGGTGGAGGGAGTTTCCCCTCGGTGGCGCACCCGGTGAGTGACTTGGAGTGGGGTCACTCGTCTCCAAACTCATTGTTTCGATTAATGGTTCGGTAGTTGGGCGGTGGTAGCACACCTTCAATAGGGGTTGGCTCTGTTTGGGGTCCCCATTGTCCCGGTTTCATCGCCATTTCCCTTATTGCCTTTTTTCCGAGTGAGTGGGGAAGTGGTAGCAGCAACATCGTGGCTATTTTTTGAACCACTCCCATAGGATCGATTTCAATTTGTGTTCGGGAGGACTCTCCTGGTCCCTCCATTAGTCTTTGCTCGTGAAGAATTCTTGATTCGTGCAATGCTTGCTGCATTTGCAACTCTTCTAGCGGGCGGCATTCTCCAGTTCCTCGTCACTTTCGGAGAAGACATCAAGAAGAGGATGTGTGTGTTACGTGGTGCCGGAGATAGGCGGATGCTTGCCTTCTCATGTGCTTCGCTTCTTGACTTGCTTTGCTCTCTCCCTGTCCTTGTAGATTTGCGGGATGTCTAAGCGATTTGTCCTCATCAAGTCTTTGGGAGAACATAGTTAGGCCAAGGAAATTTAGCGAGTTCCTCTTCTTCTTCTATGAACTCGGGCCGTTGGAACTGTTCCTTGACTTGCTCAACTTCCATTTTCTCCACTCACGCAGGCGATTTTGGATGCGGGTAAGGTGGAGATAGGATCATTACATCACTATCCGCTTGGGCTGGTTCTTCTTGTGCTTGATTGTGTGAGCTACGGTGCGTCTTTGGGTTGCCTCTGTGATCGCCTTCACAGACTTGGGCTGTTTCATCAACTACATGCGGAGACTCTACTTCTCCCGGTAGTCTCCGGTATTTGTGCTAGCTGAGTAATCGACTCTTTGGTTTCTCTGTTCGACCGCTTAACGAGTCTTCTTCGTCTCTGGTTTGTACCGGGGAATTTCTAGTTCGAGGCGGTGTCCTCTAAGTCTGGGCGGCAGGGGCGTCTTGGTGTTTGTTTCTCGAGGAGCGGCCGTCTAGGCTTGTCGGTTCTCCTCCTTTTGACGATCGGAGAAGGTATTTGTGAGTCCTTCTCGACCGCTGCTGGGCGGGTGACACGGCTGCTTGGGGCGGGTGACTCGCTGGCAGGAAGGAGCATGTTTGGTTTTCTTTCTTTGCAGGGGCGTGATCTTCTTAGCATTGCGGCAGGGCAACTTTCTTGGCCGTTTGGAGAGGAAGCGGTTGTATCTTGGGGTCGGTGATTCCCCCTCTGTTGGTGTCGCTCTCTTGGCGTAAGCTCGACCGAGCACCGAGAGAGGTTAGCTCGAACATCCTCTTGTTAACATGGAAGGCCTTCCCATGTCTAAGAGGACTCCTTTCACCTCCAATAGTCGGCCAATTACCAGGCCATATCCCGGGATCCTCCAAATGTGCCATCTTCTTTGTAGGACTTGTTCCCCACGTTCGGCAGAGTCTGCTGTAGATAAACTCAGAGTTTATCTTCTTTTCTTCGATGATTGCAGCCATCACAATCGGCTTTGCCTTTGTGAGTTGGTCAAAGTCGCCAAATTTGATGTCGATGCATTTGGCAACTATATCCAACAACTTGTGATAATCCTCCTTGCCAGATCTCTTGTTTCTTTGTGTATATTATTTTATAAGCAAAGTCGGACTTGGCTATTTCTTTCCATGCGTCATCAAGTTTACATCGCTTCTTTGATCTCGATGCTCCTTCTGGCGGTAGTGAGCAATATTCACCAAATCCTTGGCGGTGATAGTCATTTGCTTCCGTGAGCAGATGACTTGATTCCTTCATCGTGAATCTCGGCATTCACGTAGAATTATGCGACCTCCTCCACATAGGTCATCGATATTCCAGCGTTAGAAACGGTTTTAGTTCGGACGTTTCCAACTTCTCAAGCAATTTTCTTCACCAGGGTGTCGTCGGACCCGCTTCACCATTCCGTCGAAATCCACCGTCGAACCGTGTGGATTTGCTTTCCTAACTTAGTAAAGTCATAAGTTGGTGCCATTTCTCAGAATTATATCAAGAAAAATCTCGAGAAATTGATTTGAAGGTTGATAGGGTTTCGAGAGTAGTTTGCCTTTGCTTTTGAGAGAAAAAGGTGAGCAGTTTTAGAAGTGTGAGAGAGAAACGGACGAAAATGGTTTAAATATGGTTTATGAAAGGGCGTGCGGCGGTTTTGAATTGTGATCGAAATCAACGGCTTGGATTTTGACGCCTATTGAGCATTTCACGTCTCGTATTTAATGCGGCGGACATTTATATCCAATCATAAGCTTAGTGTGCGGCTTTATGTCTGCAGTACACATCATCATTTTCTTTGACGTGTTCCTTAAAACATTCCCGCTAAGTCAAAACGATTGCGTTTTTGTCACTTTGCTCATAAGTTATTCAACTTATCTCTTAGTGATTTAACTCTACTCCTCGATTCTCTTAGTGACTCGGCTATCGGTGACTTGGTGTATTTGTCTTTCCGATCTGGTGATTTGCTAAGGCGATTTTTGTTTTGACTCTTTTTCACTCCTTTTCTGTTCTAATACTCTTCTTTGATTCGTCCGAGTGTCATTTCACTCAATTAACCCCAACTCATGCTTGAGTTCTTCAAATCTTGACTCACATAATGGTTTTGTGAAGATGTCGGCTAGTTGTTTATCGGTTGAGATATATTCCAAGATAATGTCTTTCTTTTCAACATGATCTCTTATGAAATGATATCTAACATCAATATGTTTTGTTCTTGAGTGCAACACAGGATTTTGAGTGATTGCAATGGCACTTGTGTTATCACACATGATTGGAATTTCTTTTTCTTCAACTTCATAGTCTCTCATTTCTTTGTCTCATCCATAGGACTTGGGCACAACTTGTTTGCCATTGCTATGTATTCCCGCTCAATTTGTAGAGGTGGCTATTGAGTTTTGCTTCTTGCTAAACCAGGAAATTAGTCTGTTTCTAGCATTTGACATGTGCATGAAGTGCTCTTCTTGTCCACTCTTGCATCCAAGATAGTCAGTCCGAATAGCCAATTAGCTTGAATCCACCTTCCTTTGGATACCATAGGCCTACTTCTTGGCTTCCTTTCAAATATCTCAATATTCTCTTTTCTTTGTCATATGGCTCTCTTTAGGAGCAGATTGAAATCTTGCACATACACCTACTGACAAAGGTGATGTACGGCCTCTTCTTTGTGAGATAAGCGATGATCCAATAAGTGCTCTATATCTTGTTTGATCCACCGGCTTGCCATCTACATCCATGTCCATTTTGGTGATGTGTTCATTGGTATTTTTACGAAGACTTCTCCTCCATACCAAATTTCTTCATTAAGTCTCGGTGTATTTTGTTTGACTTATGAAGGTTCCATCCTTGTTTGTTTCACTTGAAGTCAAGGAAGAATGTCAGCTCTCCCATCATGCTCATTTCAAATTTACTTTGCATGAGGTTTGAAAATTTTTCACATAGCTCTTTGTTAGTGGATCCAAAAATGATGTCATCCACATATATTTGAACAAGCAGTATACTCTTCTTGTCTTGAATTCTGAAAAGTGTTCTATCTACTTTTCCTTTTGTGAATCCATTTTCGTTAGGAATTGTGACGGGGTATCATACCATGCTCGGGTGCCTGTTTCAATCCATACAAGGCTTTCTTGAGTTTGTATACCTTGTCTCCAAGAGTCTTCTGCTCAAATCCACGGAGGTTGTTCAACATACACTTCTTCTTCCAATAAACCATTTAGGAATGCACTTTTCACATCCATTTGATATACAGTGAAATTCTTGTGAGCTGCATAGGCAAGAAACATCCTTATAGCTTCCAATCTTGCTACAGGGGCAAATGTTTCATCAAAATCTATCCCTTCTTCTTGGCAATATCCTTTGGCTACCAGTCTTGCTTTGTTTCTTACCACAGAGCCTTCCTCGTTCATCTTATATTTACGAATACCCATTTGGTTCCAATAACATTTTGATGTATGGGTCTTTGCACTAGTTCCCATACTTTATTTCTCTCAAAGCGATTGACTCTTCTTGCATAGCTTGAATCAATGTGTGTCGTCCAATGCTTGTGACATATCTTTGGGCTCTATTTGCGAAATGAAGCATGTGAACATTGCTTCTTGTTGAGTTGGATCTTGTCTTGACACCTTCTCTTATATCTCCAATGACAAGTTCGGTGGATGGTCTCTCGGCCATCTTACGTCGGAGTTAGAGTAAGTTAGCTGGATTGATCGACTTGTTTGTGTTGTTGTGGTCGACTCTTTCGTGGTCACTTATTTGCAAATTTTCGTTTGCTTTTGAGATTCAATTTGTCTCATCTTCTTTCGAATTGATAATCCCGGCTTCACTTCAAAGATAGGGACTCTTCAGTATGATTGGATGATTCGACTTATCGGTGACTCTTCAATGTCTTCTCCATTTACATTTGGTTCATCGAATACTACATGAATGGATTCCTCTGTAACCATAGTTCTTTTGTTGAGTATTAAGTAGGCTTTGCTTTGGTGAGTATCTAAGAAGATACCTCATCGACTTTAGCATCAAAAGCCTTTAGGTTGTCTTTGCCATTGTTGTGAATGAAGCATTTACATCCAAATATTACGAAATATGCAACATTTGGTTTTCTTCCAAGTCTGAGATCTCATAGGGAGTCTTTTTGTCGGTATCTGTTTTATCATACATCTGTTTTGGGTGTGTAAGCATTTGTGTTGATTGCTTGACCCAAAATCTTTAGTAACCTGCTTGACTAACATGGTCTTCTTTGCTTCGTTGAGGGTTGTTCCTTCTTTTCGCAACTCCATTTCTTTGTGGAGTCCTTGCTGGCCGATAGTTCATGACCAATACCATTCTCAATACAAGATCTTGAGTTATTATTCCATTGACAAACTCGGTTCCTCTATCGATCTTATTTTGATAATGGTTTGACTCTTCTCATTTTGAATCCTCTTCATTTGTGGTAGTTTTTGTAGAGTTTCTTTCTTCTTGCACATGAATATTGTCCATGTATATCTTGAGTAGTCATCTACTACCACCAAGGTGTATTTCTTTCCACTTATCTTTGTTTGGTTCCATTGGGCCAAATAGATCCATATGAAGCGGATGCTGATATTCTTGTTGAGGATGGGCATGTCTTTTCTTTGAATGACGACTTGATTTGTTTTCCTTCGACATGCATCACATATACTCTCCTTCTTGTATACCGAGTCGGAAGTCCTTCTACAAGATGGCTTCTTGCCGACTTGTTAATTGTTTTGAAATTCGGGTGACTCGGCTTTTTGTGCCTGTACCCAACTTGATTCAATTTGTGCTCTTTGCTAGTAAGCAGTCTTTGGGTGTTGCGGTTGACCAATCCACTATATACATATTCTTGTCTACATCCTTGCAAAGACAACTTCATTTGATTCAATATCCTTGATTTGGCATATACCCATGTTGAATCCAACATTGTAGCCCTTGTCCGCCGATCGATACTCGATAAGTTGAAGTTGAGTCCTTCAACATATGCAACATCTGTGATTTCTAATCCATTCTTCTTGATGGATCCAATGCCTCTTATTTCACCAGGAGCTTCATTTCCTCCAAATATGACTTTGGCTCCTTTGACTTCCTTGAATTTTTGATTTCTCTTATTTCTGTCATATGTCCGGAACGGCCGCTATCCATGTACCAGGTTCCTTGGCACTCATTTGTTCCTTGAACCGCAATCAAGGAAATTAAGTTTTAGGTACCCATACTTTATGCAGGTCTGAGGGGTTAGAATTGTAAGATGATCCAACCAACCTATAGCCAAATGATTTGACTCTAAGGGGTTGCCATCTATCGAGTGCCATAATCATAATTAATCCTGGCAAATTGCTTGGGGATTCTAGGTTCATACAAATTTGTCTCTTTTGTCTGTATGCTGCATATGTGTTTTAGCAATTGCTTCCTTGCAGGTAATTTTGGTGTTTTTGAGTGTAGTGCCTAGGTGCATATGTGTCTTTGATGAAAGCTCTTATACTTTTGGAATGGCCTTTCTTTTGAGTTCTAGGCCTTTGCCATTTGGGCTTATATTCCATAAGTCTATCTTTGATAGTTCACATTATTCCAATCACTTGGCTTGGATATTTTCTACCATTCCCATCATATGTATTTCTTTTATGGATTTTTTTGGGATTTTTGGTAGCTCTGCTTCCTTTTTACAGTATTTTTGTTAGGAGTTTCTTTGAGGACTCGGTGAATCTCTTCTCACTGTCCTTCAAACACACTCAATCGGCTGTTTTCCTTTCCCTTTGTAACCAAGGCCGGTTTGCTTAGTATTGTGCTTTGGAGTGAATGTGTGTGCACCATTTAGAGTTTTGGATTTTTCGGACTCTTCATGACTTGAAGATCCTTTTTCCAACATTATTCTTGAGGTTTGACATGGCACGAGAGGAATTAAATCCTAAGCTGTCTTGTCTCCACATTCTCTTTGACTCATAATAAGATCATCCAATGATTTAGATGCCTTAGTGAATGAGGCAATAACATTCTTGAGGTCATTCTCCCTCTTTTCTATAGCGGCAATTTCGCTATTAATTTAGCATTTTCGACCTTTAACCTTTCATTCTCATGACTATTTGACTTAGAGTACTCGGCTCCTTAGTCGACTTTGAGTTTTGACTTTTAGTAGGCTGTTTTCCTCATTCAATAGTGTGTGTGAGGATTTAATATGTTCAAAATCTTTCATCATTTTGCCTAATGAATCATAAAGACAAGTGGGTGATGAAGTGTGTGTGTCACGATCACTATCACTAGTGTCCGAGCTTGTTGAGTTAGATTGTACCTCATCTTCTTGATCTTGTTCTTTGGCCATTAAGCGGATCAAGGCTTCTTCTTCGAGTCACTTGAATAGTCGGCTTCTTTGCTCTCGAAAATTTGTCTCTCTTGACACATTTTGTCTCGGTGATCTCTGCGACCATCATTGCCTTTTTCTTTTCTTGTCTTCTTTCTCGAAGACCTTTCTTTCTTCTTCATTCTGTCTTGTTGACTACGAGGATATGAGCGATCAATGGCATAGTGACTGGTTGTCTACAATTCCAACATAGATATTCACCTTTTGATCGACTCTTTCTACTCTTGAGTTGTCGACCCTTTGATACTCAACTTGTTGATGATCTGCATTCTCTTGGTTGGCTTTATCATCCCTTGATTTGGAGGGAGCCGAGTGTCTTACGGAAGATTCACCCTTTCCTCTCTTGTAGTTCTTGTTAAAGAACTTGTTAAATCTTTTAACCATCGGGCTATTTCTTCCGGGTCAATTGCTTTCTTTGACCTCGACTCTCTTCCCATCTTTGACAATTAGAAGCAATTTGTTTTGGAGTGCAATTTTGTCTCTTCTGGTCTTTCCTTCTACCGGCTCAAACTCGTAGGCTTTGAGGTCCGAGAATAACTCATGATTGGATGTCTTTGATAGGTCCATGGAGTGTCTCGGTGCCATGACCTTCATTTCCCATTCAGTGGAAGACTTTTTAGGATCTTCATACACATTTCATCGTGTATATTCCTTTCCAAGTGTAGACGGCTCATTTGTGATTTCGTAAACCGAGCATCCAGTTGATCCAGGTTCTCTCCTTAGATCATTTTGAAATTTTCAAATTTTTGTCGCTCTTGATAATTTGTTTTCTTTGATTTGCTCACGAGCCTTCACAAATTAATGTCGGCTTGTCCCAAATTTCTTTAGCCGTTTTGCATGATTTGACTTTATTGAACATGGCTTTGTCGAGGTTTTGTAAAGGATGTCCTTGGCTACATTATCCAGGTTGTATCTTTTTTGTCATCATTTGTCCACTCAGTTCTTGGTTTTTCAACCATGGTAGTCTAGAGCTGCATCTTCTCTCCTTGCAACTCTTAAATGCAGTTTGTGTTCACCTTTAATATTTGTAGAGGCCCATCTTCTATCACTATCCACATCTCATCATGTAATCATGATAGATGAGCACCGCATACGAATTTTCCAATCATCAAATTCTTCAATAGTGAACATAGGGATGCGTGTCAAATTTGCTTCCATGATGATGACTTTAAATAAAAAGAGTTTTGAAAGTTTAAGTACTAAAGCGAGACTTTGAAAAGTTTGGAGATCTAGTTCAAGTAACCGGTGCGGAGGGTTCAATGAACCAACCGCTCCGATACCACTTGTAGGTCCCAAGGGGTGTAAGTGTAAGGTTTAGAAGGGGGGTTGAATAAACCTTACCAAATTTTCGATTTAGTCCTTTTAAATCTCTGAGTTAATTCTACATTTTTGTGTCCTTGATGGACGATCGAATTAGTCACTCGGTAGAGTTAATCTCTCAACGATTTCGGTGAGTGCATTGATGGAGTAACTCGATTGTTGGCTACGATTTAACTGTTTGTGGTTTTATTTTATTGGAAGACTTAACACCCTTAAGTTTGATTAAGCAAGATTTTAGAGCTTGATTTAGTACTTATAAATTATCAAATGGATAGCAACTTTATCGTGAGATATAAGCAATTAAAAGTGCGGGAATTTAAAATTTGAAATGTAAATGACACAAAGTAAAGTTTTTATAGAGGTTCGAAGATGGGGTAATTCTTCTACTCCTCTCTTCTCCAACTCTGGAGGAATCCACTAAGTAATGATCGGTTTACAAAGTGGTAGCAGTCAGGATACAAGTCTTGATCACAACGGCCGACTTGATCCTTAGGGACTCGATGCGAGACGCCTTGATCACTCGGTGGCTTCTCGTGCGACTCGGCTTCTTCACGGGCGTTTGCCTTGTTACTACTGACTCGCTTGCTCAAGCTCTTTGGATTTGATCACGAAGCCCTCCAAAAGCTTAAGACTTGGTTCAACCTTGAACCTTTCTACAATCCTTCTGGAAAGTAGACCCCTTGTTTTGTATTTTTCTCTTCAAGCGATTGAAGTTCTCTTTCCTTCACGGGTGAGTGTTGGATTGATGTACTTGAAATGTAGGCTTGAGGATTGAGATTGTTTTGATTTTTCTAATGTGCTTGTGTATCTCACGTATGTGTCATTCATGCATCCTCCTCTCTAAAACAAACTCCTCGGCCTTTTATAGTGAACTTTCAAAAATTTGCCCGTTGAAGAGATAGGCTTATTTTTGAAAGTCACTTTGCGTCGTTGGCTTGCGATTCTTGGAATTGCCATTTCTCGTATGAATTGTTCTTTCACCTTTAGGAGTTCGACACGGTGTAGTGCTTCCCATTGGTTCATTCCATTTGCACGCTTTTGGGGTGAGCACTCGAGAAAGGTGGTATGGAGATATTACTTGTTTAAGTAAATCTCTTGATTTCGCAACTGCGGTTCTTTTCTGATTATCTCGACTTGATTTGCATTTCCTTGCTTTCCCCAGGTGACTTAGAGTCGCCTTCCAATTATTGGATGACTCTTCTGTCACTTCAACTTGAGACTTGGCTTTTCTTGGTGACTTTGATGCTCCACTCTTTGCATCTCATCGCTTCTTCTTGTGAGTTCCGTCTACTCCTCTTTGCCACATTAATTTTGTTTCACAACAGGTCTTCCTTCCATTCTTGGTTGTCTTCTTGCATGTTAGGGCGTAGGTGACTTAACTTAAGCAGCGACTCTAATTGTTACAATACATTTCTGACAAGAATTGGGAGCTAACTTTCTATTCTAAGTTTTACATGGCATTCATCAAAATCTAAACAATAAAATTCCTAACACCACTTAATTTGGATAAGGTCGTAGCCAATATCCCACTTCACTTGGATAGGGCCGTAGCCGATATCCCACTTTAACTTTTCACTTTACTTTTCACTTTCATTCTGGTTTTCACTTCCACTTATCATTTCACTTCACGTTTCATTTCACTTCACATTTCACTTCACTTCACATTTCACTTCAATCTTCACTTCACATTTCACTTTAAGTTTCACTTCACTTTATTTAATTTCACTTCACGTGCACTTAAATTTTCAAGTCAAAATTTCTCTTCCAAGTACTATCTTGCTCGTTCAAAATTTTGACAAAATCAGTTAGCAAGTCCGGAATGATCTTGGTCATACAATACCCGGTATTTATTTCAAAATAAAACTCACGGTCTAGTTATCGGGTGGATAATCTAGCCGGTTTTAATATTCGGTTCGGTGCATTATGTTCAAGCTCGTTATTTTTATTAGATAAGTATGAAATACATATCTTAAAATATTTATAAGGTAACCGAGTAAGAAAATCTCAACTTCAAGGTCCTTAGCAAATTTTAAAAAAAATAAAAATTATTTTTACTAAGGAGAACATTCTCTTACCGGGTTCTAAAATTCGATAAGTTTCAATTCCGGACTCGGAAAAGGATAAAGTCAGTTCCAAAAATTTTCAAATTCCCAGGGGGTTATATTTTCCAGAGGCTTGAGAAAGATTTTATAATTTGCATATTCGCCCTCTAGTTTCCAAAATTTTGATTTTTGACTTGATATTTTAAAATTAGGTAACTCTTAAACCGGGAAGTATTTTTAGGTGATTCCAAGTTTCAAATACTTCTTTGGACAGTAATAAGTTGTGGTTAAAACTGTTTTGAAAAATTCAAAATTTAGGTACCTCATTTTTGAAATTTACAATTTTGGCCCAAAAGCGATTTTTTGTCGTTAAAGGCTCGTTTCAAATCGGATTGTTATGAAATTTGAACTAAAGGTTTGAAATATCATATTAAATAAATCTACAAATTTTCGAGATACCTTGACTGCCCCAGTTTCAAAAATTATATTTTTGATCCTTTAAGTTTTACAATTTTACATTTTGATATTAAACTTGTTCCTTATTGTATTTTCTTGCCCGGAAGGGGTCCAATTCTTTCAAGTCACTTCATATATGAAATTTACAGATTATTGGGTCCAATATTTCGAATTTTCAGAGGTGGCCTTTGTAAGTCCAAGCGGCTACAATAATCTAGAGGGGGGTGAATAGATTATCTCCATCTTTTCTATTTCGCCCTCTTTTTCGAACCGAATGCTCAAAGATAATAACAAAGGTGCGGAATGTAAATAGCACACGTCGATTTATAGTAGTTCAACCCACCTAGGGCCTAATCTACTACCATCCCAGTATATCCGGGATGGATTTCAAAAAGAAAAAAGATTTTATTAATTACCAAAATTAATACAACACCAACTTACAACACCTTGAAGAGCACCATACTCTTCTTCAACACCACCTTTGGAGATTACCACAATCTCCCTTTGAAGATTACCACAATCTTCCTTCAACGGCACCTTGTGAAGATTACCACAATCTTCAACCTTGAAGAATACCAAATTCTTCAACACCTCAATAAGAAGATCACCACAATCTTTAGCACCTATCACCTAGATCATCCAGTGTGTTCTTACCACAAGAACACTCACAAGGATATCTTGTGTTGAATGATAACCAAAAATCAAGATTACAACTCAATAATGAATATTACAATTTGAGTGCAATGTGTAATCAAGAATAGCCTAGACCTCAAGGATGTGAAAGTGATAAGCTAGGCAAAATTACAACAAGAATAATAACAATGAAGAACAAAAATTTGCTTGAAGTGTATCTTGTTGTGTTGTATCTCAATTGTTGTATTGGTTGCTCTCCTCTATTTATAGGAGATGATTGATCAAGCATAGGCTCCTCTTGGGGATTGAAAATCTCTGAGAAAAATACAATTAAAATCAAGAATATAGCTGTTAGAAATCAATCCCACATTTTAAGGAAATATGTCTGTTGTCAAAATGTCATATTTTTCTTTGTCAAGCAGCAGGCGGCCGTCATACGAGAAATAGAAGTTTGAAACGAAACACGAAGAAAATTTACACAGGCGGCCCGGTCGACGTGTACCTCGGCCGATCGTCCTATCATCAATCGGTCCCCCTTAAAGGTTTTAGAGAAAATCAAGTTCTATTTCAAAACCAAACTTGCAGTACCGATCGACCCACAGGCGGCCAGGTCGGCCGGATCGGTCGACGCCCGAGCGGCCTGGTCGACTGCTTGATTTTTCTTCCGTCTCATTTTTGTTTCAAAAATCATCTTCAGGTATGGGTTGCCCTATAGGCGGCCAGGTCGACCAAGAGATTTAAATGTTGTCCAATTTTTATCGAAAATAAAACTCAAGAAATACTCCGAAAATATAGTAAAAATATTTTAAACCAATCGGGAGTATTTAGACAACATTTAGGAACCTTGTTTTGAAGTGAAAGCATGTAAACACAAATTCATTAAAAGTGTTGTCCAATTTTATCTGAAATAAAACTTGAAGAAATACTCCGGAAAATATTAAAACCATTTTAAATTATTTAGGAGTATTTGGACAACAATTAAAAACATTGTTTTGGTGTAAAAATAAAATCATCAAAATTAAGATAAAGACATGTATCAAACAATCTCCCCCTTTTTGATGATTACAAACCAAAACAATTTTTACACAAAATAGGAGAACAATTTTAGAAATGATTTTCCGGTAAAAACATATAACCGTTTGGAAGCAACCAAAATTTCCAAAATACATAAGCAACCAAGTAAGGAAGTAAATATATTCAATAATAAGTACAAGCTCCCCCTATCAATAAGCACATCAAGAATAATGTAAAAGCAATTAACCATAAGCTAAAAGCTTAGCTTTTACATTTTGTTCAAGAGCTTATAAGCTCCCCCTGTTACCAAAACAACATTTAGACAGGTATAGACAAGTATATAAGTCCATCAAGCAATAATTGGACTAAAAATAGATCACAACTTATGGCTTTTATGAGCCATAGCTTATAGCTTTTATAATAAGCTTTTATTAGCTTCTTTTGGCTAACGAGCCAATTTCGCTAACGAGCCAATTTCTTGTTTCTCCCCCTTTGGAATCATCAAAAAGAATGTTAGGATGATAAAAACATCATACAAGTTTATCAAAGTGAGCCAACAATACGATTTATCAACCATTGAAGAATTAAGTTTAGAATCCAAGAGAAAATGGGAGAAATGTATCATAAGAAATCCATAAGCTCATTCAAAAGCATGATCTCAAAAAGATTTTAAGACATTGGAAAATAAGAGAATCATGTATGTGATGAGATTTTCATTGAAGCATTATAACGAACACTTGGTGGGCGTCAAAAAATTGAAAAAGATATACATAGCCCTTGTAAATGAAATCAAGCCAAGTTGTTCATACCATCACCAAAAGCAATATTCAACATGTACTCAACAAATAATAGGCATAAAGTAAATTCTCAAGGGTTCAACCCAATTGAGATAATTTAGGCCAAAAAGATCAAGGAATTACGAATGCCATCAAGCGAAAATTAAAGAGCTACAAGTCAAGCATCAAGCAATACATATAAGACGTCCCAAACAATCCATCTAAGCATAATGATTAAAGTATCTCAAATGCATCTAAGCAAAAATTAAAAAGAAGCACTTTTACCATCAAGTACTTCATACCAACATCAAACAATGCTAAATTAGAGTATTTTTACCATCAAATACTCCATCAATATCATGATCACCCACAAGTCATTATCAACTTGTAATTTTAACCCTTTCAAGAAAACAAGCAAATCTCATTAGTGCAATAGAGTTTTACAAAGAGTTTATAAAAATACAAAGCAACATGAGCAGGAAAGAAAATGCTAAAAAGTAAAAGGGTGGGGACATCATTCCTCGTCCGAAGAGAAGCAAGATTTGGGAATAAAGTCTTTGATGAATTTCTTCAACTTGCCGATTGATTTTTGCATTTTGGAGGTCTTTTGCTCCAAAGCCTCATACCTCACCTCATGAAAAGCCCTTAAATCATCAAACTCGGCTTGGGTGTACCTCCTAGGCGATTGAGCACCGGTATTGCCCTCCGGATTGCTCTGTTTGCCTTCCTCCGCCAATCTTGCGGCCTCGGCATCATCAAAGAAGTCGTTTGGATCAGGGGAATCTTGACCTCTTCCTCTAGCCATTTTAGTTGGTCGGATGTCCATATTCTTGCGCATAGTGACCATTTGGGAGATGTTATCAATGTCAAAGTCATTTTGAAATACCTCCGAGTTACACTCCGACGAAGGTAGTCCCGATTGTATAAGAAGTTTACAAATCCAATTACCCATAACCAACTTCTTATTACCTTGAGTGATGGACTCGATTAGACATTGAATGAGTATGGCGCCAAAGTTAAGTGGTTCCCTCCTAGCAATCTTATAAGTCAAAAAATAATCCATGTTGCTAGGCATTTTACCCGCCTTTCCACAAATACAGTAGGCAACAATAACAGATAAAATACGGTGCTCAAGTGTCATCGCCAACAGAGAATATTTTGGCCAAACGCCCAAATACGTCTTAACTTCTTTCATAGACACCCCCCAACATTTCATCATTCCAAGTACCACAAGAGAAATAGTCCCAACCACCTTCTCTAACATGTAAAAGCCGACAAATATCATTAGGAGTCCACCTAAAATGACGACCCCTTACAAACGAATTAACGGCAATTGGCTTCCTTTGATCATCATATTGCACCCACATATTAGCATAAAAAAGTTGGATAATATCATCATCATATAAGACATAAGCATGCTCCCATAAAAACATCCAACCTTGCTCTTCAAAGAATCCTCTAATAGTAGGATATTCATTTGTAAATGAATTAAACGACACATTTTAGTCTGAGCAATCGATTTTCCTCCCATTCTCGAATCTTCATAGTACCATTCCGCATATTTATTGATGAAATTAAGAACATTATTAGAATGAGGAGCTTGAGTAATAAAAGATTTCTTACTTTTCGCCCAACGGCAATTTTGGAGCGAAATTGTTCCGCGGAGCTCGGCAATTTGGGCCCGAGAGAGTATGGGATTTTGAACATCGTCACCTTCTTGAGCCATGTTTCTCTGGGTAGCTCGAATATCCCTTTGTTCGGCTTCTTCTTGCCGATTTCTCGAAGAACCCTCTCCGCCCTTTCTACGCTTGGAGATGGGATTTCGACCGGTGGAATTTCTTGGAGGAGCCATATATGTAAGATTCTTGAAAAAATAGGAGGATTAGCAACAAGAATCGTGAAAAATGATGAAGAAATGAAGATTTTATGAGAAGGGGCGAATTTTTGCTGCTGTTTGAAAGAAGGAGGATTTTTGTGTTCTGTTTCAAAAGCGAAGGCAGAAGAAATATAACCCAAAAATTTGGCCTAGGCGACCGGTCGAGGTGGGGTGCGACCGGTCGACGTGCAGGGCGACCGGTCGCCCCTGCTATGACCGTCCTAGTGCAATTTCATTCTCCAGGTTTTTCAAAAATTCGATTTTACACCCCAAAAGTTTTAAAACTTTGCAAAAAGATAATTTTGGACCAAGTCCAAACAAATACGGGTTTCAGGAAAACATATATTCGAGAAAAACGAGACTTAATGAGTAGAGCCCTTTTAAGAAAAAATTGTAAAATCATTTAGGGGCACTTAAGGGGTTGAAATGAAATATCTTGAAAGATATGTGTATGAGCATAATATCGAGTTCTAAGAGAAATACGAGTGAACATACCTCGATAGTTTGAGAAACTTGATGACGAAATAGCCAATGAATATGAGATATATATCCTACACAATTCTTAAACAAAATTTGCACAATAGCACAAGTGTAGGCAAATAATAGGAGATATCAAGAAGAATGCTTATAAAAATACATAAGAGATGATAAACCACATAAGTCTAATTAAATGCACAAGAGTTTTAGAAACATCATGCAAGGTCTTCTTTTAAAAAGAAATTTTAGAAGCACAAATATATTGAAGACCTAAATTTTAAAAAATAATGAAAAATCATTTGCAATAGAAACATGCATACTAATAAAATAAAATGCATATTTAAATAGGGAGATACGGTTTACCAATTACGCCATTTCCATGGGTTGTGCCGTTCCCATTGTTGATGATATCTTCCCTTTGAGAAGTCACTTTGTTGATGATGGCTCCTTTGATTATTCCATTTCCAAGATTTTCGTCCTTCCCATTGTTGATAGTTTCTTCTTCTTTGAAAATCATCTTGTTGATGATGTCTTTGCCATTTCCAAGGATTGTGTTCTTCCCATTTTTGATTATATCCTCTTCTTGGAAATTGGCTTGGTTGAAAATGTTTTCTCCTTTGATCAAATGAGTTGGTCATTTGATGTCTTTTTGGTGATATGAATTTTCTCCGATTATTATTTCGCCGGGTACCTAATAAAACATTATTTTGTGGTACCCTCAAGTGCTTGGGTCCTTTGGGATTAGTCTTGAGACTTTTAGGTCTCCAACAATAATTAGAGCTCTTTCTAGCCCGACAAGTATTTACCGTATGACCCTTTTTACCGCAATAAAAGCAAGTAATATTACTAACATGCATAGGAACTCGATTCTTTTTCATATGCTTGACAATATTAGGCTCATGATCAAGTTCACTATTCAAACTATCACAACCATTAACATTCACAACATTGGACAATTCATTGGTACTCAAGTTGGATTTTGATAAATCATTTTTCATGCAATTAATATCCTCAACAAGAGTACTATTTTGTTTTTCAAGGTTTCTAACCTTGTCAAGTGTGGTGGTGTGAGCACATGATAGTGATTCATAGGAAGTAAATAAACTATCCTTTTTATTTTTCAAAACATTGAATTCCTTTTTCAAATTTTTGTACTTAACTAGTAAATTTTGGAATTCATTTTGAAGATCATCAAAATCATTTTGCAAATCACTATAATCATTTTGAATGACAATATCATAGGAAGTAGAGGGTTTAAGACATACCTCGTTTGCTTCTTTGATGCCCATAAAACATTGTTCGACTACTTCATAGTTGGAAGTTGTAAAAGGCTTGTTCCTTAGATTTGAACTTGAATCCCTTTGAGAAGTAGATGCTTTGGTTTGACTCCTTTCATTTGCAAATACTCCATAGATGACTTCTAATTTTTGTCATACTTCATGTGCCGATCGAATTCCTACAATATGTTCATATTCCAAATTAGTAAGTGAACAATACAAAATATTGAGAGCTTTACCGTTTAAGGAGATGATTTTCTTCTCTTCATTATTGAGCTCTTTGAATCCTTTGGAGGTGTGTGGTGTGTTTATCATTGGAATGGATTCTCCATTTATGACGATGTTCCAAATATCGAACCCGCAACCTTGTAAATAGCATTCCATTCTTTCTTTCCAAAATGTGTAATTCTTGGAATCAAATAGTGGTGGAGGTGCCGGTAAGATGAGCTTCGTTCGTAGCCGATGATCGTTTCTCTTCACTTGCGATGTGAAACAAGCTTGCCAAAGAGTTTGGCTCTAATACCACTTGTAAGTCCAAGCGGCTACAATAATCTAGAGGGGGTGAATAGATTATCTCCATCTTTTCTATTTCGCCCTCTTTTTCGAACTGAATGCTCAAAGATAATAACAAAGGTGCGGAATGTAAATAGCACACGTCGATTTATAGTAGTTCAACCCACCTAGGGCCTAATCTACTACCACCCCAGTATATCCGGGATGGATTTCAAAAAGAAAAAAGATTTTATTAATTACCAAAATTAATACAACACCAACTTACAACACCTTGAAGAGCACCATACTCTTCTTCAACACCACCTTTGGAGATTACCACAATCTCCCATTGAAGATTACCACAATCTTCCTTCAACGGCACCTTGTGAAGATTACCACAATCTTCAACCTTGAAGAATACCAAATTCTTCAACACCTCAATAAGAAGATCACCACAATCTTCTAGCACCTATCACCTAGATCATCCAAGTGTGTTCTTACCACAAGAACACTCACAACGATATCTTGTGTTGAATGATAACCAAAAATCAAGATTACAACTCAATAATGAATATTACAATTTGAGTGCAATGTGTAATCAAGAATAGCCTAGACCTCAAGGATGTGAAAGTGATAAGCTAGGCAAAATTACAACAAGAATAATAACAATGAAGAACAAAAATTTGCTTGAAGTGTATCTTGTTGTCTTGTATCTCAATTGTTGTATTGGTTGCTCCAAAACTTCCTCTATTTATAGGAGATGATTGATCAAGCATAGGCTCCTCTTGGGGATTGAAAATCTACAGAAAAATACAATTAAAATCAAGAATATAGCTGTTAGAAATCAATCCCACATTTTAAGGAAATATGCCTGCTGTCAAACGGTCATAGTTTTGCTGTCAAAGCACAGGGCGACCGGTCGCACAAAAATAGAAGTTTGAAACGAAACACAGGAAATTTACACAGGGCGATCGGTCGACGTGTACCTCGACCGGTCGTCCCTATCATTAATCGGCCCCCCTTAAAGGTTTTAGAGAAAATCAAGTTCTGTTTCAAAAACCAAACTTGCAGGTACCAATCGACCCCTGGGCGACCGATCGACCTGCTTGATTTTTCTTCCGTCTCATTTTCTGTTTCAAAAATCATCTTCAGGTATGGGTTGCCCTATAGAGGCGGCCGTGGCCAAAGAGACATAAATGTTGTCCAATTTTTATCGAAAATAAAACTCAAGAAATACTCCGAAAATATAGTAAAAACATTTTAAACCAATCGGGAGTATTTAGACAACATTTAGGAACCTTGTTTTGATGTGAAAGCATGTAAACACAAATTCATTAAAAGTGTTGTCCAATTTTATCTGAAATAAAACTTGAAGAAATACTCCGGAAAATATTAAAACCATTTTAAATTATTTAGGAGTATTTGGACAACAATTAAAAACATTGTTTTGGTGTAAAAATAAAATCATCAAAATTAAGATAAAGACATGTATCAAACAGCCTTCATATTTTTTCATATTTACACTTTTGGCCCAATATTTCACAATAATTGCAAAAATAACCCAAGCTTCGATTTTTCTTGCACAAGTTACAGGTCCAGAATTCCAATAATATATAAAAACTCATTTTGAACATTTCTAAAATATATTTGAACATTCATAGCATCATAAATCATAAAAGCATAATGATGAGCAATTTTATCAACATTTTTTGCAAAAAATATCATACTCATCTTTTTATTTTCTCAAAATTTCATTAAAACATAAATCTCATAAATACTTGATAAAATTCATAAAATATCATATTATCACATGAACATGCATTTTCGTGTACTAGTAGAAAAATGATGCATTTTTGTAGAAACATTTTTCACCCACCTCGTAGTAGTTTTTCGAGTTGATCTAAAATAGAGTCTTCTTCTTGTTATCAACTTCTTGACTCAACTCCTTAAGGTCAGCCCCTATATGGTATCCAAATCATATTTTGGTGTTAAAATTAAAGTCTCAAATATTAAAGGGATTTAATAGGATTAAATGGCTACTACTTACCTTGATGCCTTCAAGTAGTCTCTAAAAGTGGAATTTTTCCTTTATGTTTCTAACTTCAACTTGAGATGGTGTAGGTCAGCCCCTAAGTTCCAAATATTCATATCCTTGAGTCAAAAATTAATTCTTCATAATGTCAAGAGGAAAAATACTAAACCATAATTTTCTCACCTTAATTGTGTGTAGTCTTGAATTTCTTCTACAAGCTTGTAGTCAAGTCTAGTCTCTTAATTCTTCAAGAAATTCTTCTAGGGGTACCTCAATGAGAAGGATACAATATGATTAGAAGGTGAAGGTATAAGGTCGAGGATTGAGAAAAAAAAAATAGAGTTGGAAGAAGTAAAGATTTTCTTACCTTATGTTTGATGAATTTGATCCTTTAGAGAGGAAAATGGGAGTAAGTCTTGTGTTTTTGTGCTAAGTATGAAATGAAGAGTGTTGGGAGTGTTGGATAAGTGATGTTACAAGATAAAAAAAAATGGTCTTGACTCCCTTAATTAGAATGGCCGAAAATTTGGGTAATTTTTCAATTTTTTTTTAATACTAGGCTTGATTAAAAAAAAAACAAAATTGATTGATTCCCCTAAAAACAAGGAGCCGAAAGTTTGGGGAATAATTGTCAATGTCTTGCTCTTTGTTTAATCACCTAATTTGTTGAAGAAAAAAAAGGTTTCCCCCACCCCTATATACCTATGGCCGAAAGTTGGGGAGGGGGGAATAATATATATATTTGATTAAGATTGAAATGATTAGGTTTATATATATAGGGGGAGGATCAAGTGAGACCATGTCTCTAGGTGAGACACAATGGACTAATCTCAACCATACCCTACTATTAATCAATGGGTATTATTTAATGGATAAAAAATATATTAAAATATTAATTTAATCAATATCAGGGTAGTAGGGTAAAATAACATAACAAGTTAGTTACAAAAATGGAATCAAATCTCTTTCTCTCTCATACATCTCCCAATTTCCCAATCTCACGTCTCTCTCTCTCTCTCTCTCTCTCTCTCTCTCTCTCTCTCTCTCTCTCTCTCTCTCTCTCTCTCTCTTTCTCATTCCTCCATTAACGCAAATAAAGAAAACTGTGAAGAACTCAAAAATTACAATTCATGGAAATTACAGAGAAAAAACAAGAAAAATCGGTGCAATATTACAGAGAAATAACGAACAGTGAGTTCGAAAACTAAATATGCAACAAATTAAACTCAACTAAGTATGCATTACCTGAAAACTATCTATGCAGCGTAAAAAAACTAATATGTAGTACAGTATATCCAACTATGCAAGACGTCATAAACTATACAACAAAATCAACTAACTTTGTATTATCTAGAAACTATCTATGCATTGTGGAATAACTAAATATGTAGTACATTATGTAACATCCCATTTTTATAATTTCCAAAAGCAACATCCCATTTTCTTAACTAAATATACATTATATTGAACCTATTTATGTAGTATAACTAAATATGTTGTACTTTATATTCAATTATGTCTTATTTTCGTAAAATAGTGCCAACAAAATAACTAAATATGCATTATTTGATGTCTAATTATACAGTAGAAGAACCCTAACTATGCTGTAAAATAAAAATACTTGGAAAGAAAACAGGTTCCTTAAATTCCGCCACAAAATCCGACAGTTTCAATATCAGCCCAGAAAATCCGCTGGGACCACTAATTTGAATTACAAATTTACAATCTTACCCTTAAAATCAGCGAAAATTAAGAAATAATTAAAAAAAACTGAATTAATCACATCCCTTCATTTTTTAAAATCAATGGGTAAGATGAGTCCACACTGTCTCACCTAGGGAGGGTGGTCTCATTTGAACCAAATCCTATATATATATGAGGATAAAAATAAAGATGTGAAATAACAAAATGTGTATTTTCTCAAAATAAATTGGGATTTGGTTAGAAGTGTATTGTAGAATAAGGTGAAATATTTGGATAAGGATTGAAATGTACTACTAAATTATCGAGGGTCCAATATTTTTAAAGTCGTAGTCAATCGATCAAGTATTAATACTAGAGAAGGAATTAAAAATCGGTATGCTCGAAAATAAGGAAGGCGTAATTGACGTTGGAAGAAATAAATAAAAGTCGCATCACATTTCATGAATAATAGGTTTGTGACACTAAATTATCGAGGGTCCAATATTTCTAAAGTCGTAGTCAATCGATCAAGTATTAATACTAGAGAATGAATTAAAAATCGGTATGCTCGAAAATAAGGAAGGCGTAATTAACATTGGAAGAAATAAATAAAAGTCGCATCACATTTCATGAATAATAGGTTTGTGACACTAAGCCAAACAATACTTCATTATACAACATTGTATATTATGTTGGAAAAATTGGGGCCTCACAATTAGGGTTTAATCATTTGTATTCTTTACGAAAGAAACATTAAATAAATTTTAAAATATTTTTTTATTTGTAAAAAAAATACAACAGATACTGTTTAGAAAAAAACATTGGACAAAAATATAAGCATGGTAATAAGTGATATATAAATAACAATCGTAAAAGAGTAAAAAACAAAAAAAAGGCTTACCGATTCAAGCGACAACCTTTATTTTTCTGGAATAACCATTTTATAAAAATGAAAATCCAGAATATCAAAAATATCAACAGATCTTGTTGTTTCCGACAACACTCTTTGCATTGGTGGTTCACAGATGTTTAAAATCGCAAAAATATAGTGTAGAACATACGGATCTAACCGAATACTTACAGATCCGTAAGAAAATCATAACATTTTTTTAGGTTTTAAACTAAATTTTTTGTAAATCCATATTATCCGAGTGGCTATGAAGAAACCACCAGATCTATGACTTACAAAGTAAATGTGAGAAAAACCTCATACATAACCAAAAAAATGAGTGAAAAACACCCAAAAAATCTGTAAGATGAACATTTACAGCTTTAATTTTCGAAACCCTAAGCCAAAAATGAACAAAACCATAAAACAAAAAAGTAACCCAGCAAAACTACCATCTCACAGATTTCTTCACAGCCTTTAATGGAATCGATAGTTTTCCAAAAGAGTGAGAAAAATGAGAAATGTGTAGGTTAGATTACACATTGATTCTGTTCAAAGATCAGAAAAATGAGAGATGAGAGATTAGGGTTTCGCAGTGAGAGAACACATTAGAGAGAGAGAGAGAGAGGGGGAGATAGATGTTTTTCAGATACAGATTAGAGAGGGAGGGTAGATGAATCAAATGATTCATTTCAGAAGACAAAACCGTGTGCCATGCCTCTCATAGTGAGGATGGGTGGTATTGGAAAGGTTGTATTCATTAAGGCCATCCGATTTCAAATCGGATGGCCCAGGTTTTTTTCTTTTTTTTTATATTTAATAAGATGGTGCATGTGTGATGGTGTTAGTACACATGTAGTTGTTCTAGACTGTTCTATACCATAGAAAAAAAATGGGAGATTTGTGGCCATCCGATCTGAAATCGTATGGCTGAGGTTTTTTTATTTTTTATTTTTCGTTTTTTTTACTGAAAAAAGGATTGGTAATTTGTAGGAAAATTGGGACTATTCCAAAAACTATGACATTTTTTTAAAGAGATGGGTCTGGTCCAATATTTTAGAATTGGATCCTATTCAATGCAATTTTTTAAAAAGGTGACCCAATTTGAATTGTGTTTTTAATATTTATTTTTAAAAAATGTAATCAATATATAAAATAAAATAAACAAATAGAATAAATTTACTAAAAATGAAAACGTAATTTAATTTTCGATAATTTATTAATTTGTTTAACATATACTTTTACTTATTATTGTAAAATTATTGTAAAATGTGTAATTATATTAATCCTAGCACAATATTTGTAATTAATAAACTATAATGTTTTAAAAATTTGAAATATAAAATACTTATTCTTATATATAAATTAATACGTTTTTCATATCCACAATTGATCATATTGCTAATAATGTTTGATTAAATTATTAATGTAAAATATAGTATCTAAATAAAATTTAGATTACAAAATAATATTTTTTTAACGATTATTTATATTTATTTTCCATTGTTAATAGAATGAAGTGATACGATTTGTACAAAAATGAAAATTGATTACATACTATTTGATAATAAATAAATATATAATTAATTTATTTTCTTTTTCCGTTTAATAAAAGTATCAAATAAATGTATTTCTGTTTATTTTAATTTCATTTATATAATTGTAAATATATATGATTTTTTTAAAATGCTATTGTGTGCAGATTAATTAATTTTTGATCTTATTTTGTTTTGATCTATGTAGAAAATGAGAAGCTCAAATTTGTCGATTTCTAGCATGGATGCGATAAAAGATTTGCAAGATCGACCTAAAAGACAGTTATCAAACCACTCACTTATAAACATCACAAATACATATCCTTAATGACCCCAGGAATAAATATGCAGTCGTCGTCGAGGTTATGTAGACTAAATGATGTTCAAAGCTCTTCTGGCACAAATATTAATACAGATAATTATATTCCCAGTTCTGTCATTACAGATGGTACATTCCATTTAATTTTAAATTGTTTATTTTAATTATTTGTTATTATTTAATGTTCAATATTTATTAATATACATATATATATTTTATAAAATATTTTATTATAAAATTTCTTGCAATTTGTTTATTTAAATTAATCTAATATAATGTTCTTTCATTTTCTCAGAAAATAGTCTACTATCTTCAAAGACGGGTACAAGTCTATCCAAACAACTTGAATTGTAAGGGTCATCAAGTAGCATTGTTAATCCAATGCTGAAAACGACATTTATTAACATCACGAATGGTAAATTAAGTTTCTGCAATTTTTTATTATTTTGTATAATTTATATATATAAAATTACATATACTTATTTTAAGGTGTATTTATTTTAGTAATTTTGGTTTTACAATTACGGGGATATCATCTTCAAAAAGAATTTCAACATACAATAAAAATAAAAAATGCACTGGTGGGTCTTCAAGCGTTGGTTGGGACTCGACAAAAATAATTGATCTAACATGTGAGGAATCTACGTGTATGAATCCCATTTCTAACGTTACATCAATATTCGATGGCACTAAAAATGATTTCACATATTATTCGTCAAATGGGACATCCGTAGTTGAAAAACAAGGTATTTATGTTATGGATTAAAGTTCACGATGATATTTTAAATGCAATATATTTTGATTTAACTTTTTTTGTGTAATATATGTGTCTTTTCCTTTTTGTAGAGTATTGGGATATCGGAGATGCAACATACAAATGTGAATTTTGTAACGCGGTGTTTTGGTTTGAAGAAAGGTTTATCTCCTATCCAAAAGCCAAACCTAGATATTCTTCGTGTTGTGCCCATGGCCTAATTCAACTTCCTCCCATCAAAGAACCACATGTTGTGCTTGGACATTTGTTGTTTGGAGATGAAAATAAGAGCAAGCACTTCCAGGACAATATCAGATCATACAATAATATGTTCTGTTTCACATCGATGGGAGGCAAGACTGACACCGACATAAATAAAGGCAGAGGTCCTCCTGTTTTCCGATTGCATGGACAAAATTATCATTTGATGGCAAGTTTGTTACCATCCAATGGTGCGACACCGAAATTCGCACAATTGTACATATATGACACAGACAATGAAATATCCACTAGATTAAACTCAGTCAGGTATGTTTATTTGTGAATCTCAATATTTGTTTTTAATTGTTTATGTAATATGTCCCTAATTTGTTTTTATTTTCTAGGCAAGGGAGTGAGCATAATAATGCATGAGTCGATCGTCAATGATTTAAAGAGAATGCTAGATGAAAACAATGTATTAGTTAAGACTTTTAGAATGGCAAAGGAGAAGATTTTAGAAGGCGGTCAACGTGATGTCCATTTGCGTCTAATCGGTAGGATAAGTACGGATGCTAGGAGATACAATATGCCTTCAAGTTCGAGGTTCTTTGCTTCCGATTGTTGGAGATTTCTATCAAGCCTTAGGAGACAGGGGATATATTAGTGGAAACAAAATCGGCGAGTTTGAAATGGATAAATGAGTTGAATGCTTCATACTTGGCTTTACTGAAAGATGTCTGTTGTTATTAAATGCGGTGAAGATGGTTTGGAAGACATATCGTTTTCTAATCTAAAAAAAAAGAATCCGGGAGGCGTAAAAACTGTTAGTATGAGAGAGTTTTTTGCGTATCGACTGAACGATAGAGATGAAGAACCTCCTACAATTTTGTCGTCTACAAGATTGATTCAGCAATTCATTGCCGGTGGTTATACAATGGTTGAGTTAGCGCGATTAAAGTATTTACGGTTGCATCAGAAGAAGTTGCGTTGCGACATTTAAAAGGGTCTAACTAACGCGTTGTTGCATGGAGACATCAATCCTGGTACTCAGGGAAAACGAATTATATTACCTTCTACCTTTACGGGAGGTGCTCGATATATGATTCAGAATTATCAGGATGCCATGGCTATATGTCGATTGGCAGGATATCCAAATTTGTTTATAACATTCAACTGCAATCCGAAGTGGCCAGAGATTCTAAGATTTCTTGAGAAAAAAAAATTGAATCCTGAGGACTGACCTAATATGGTCTGTAGGGTGTTTAAACTCAAGTTGGATTCCTTGATCAAAGAGCTTCGGCAAAATAAAATCTTTGGTGAAGTCATGGCAGGTGAAAAATTCATTTCAATTGTCCGTTTCTTCTAATATGATTAATATATTTCTAATTTTTTTCCCTTTTTTTATTGCAGACTTGCAGTCGTATACACGATAGAGTTTCAAAAACGTGGCTTTCCACATGCCCATATTTTGCTATTTTTGGCAAAAGAAAACAAAAATCTGATTGCTGATGATATAGATCAAATTATATCAGTTGAAATACCCGACGAGAGTTTAGACCCATGTTATTATGCGGTAGTGAAGGACCATATGATACATGGTCCATGCGGTGATGCTAGAAAAACTTCTCCTTGCATGGCTGATGGAATTTGCACTAAACATTTCTCGAAAAAATTTGTAGATGTGACCACTATTGATGATGAAGATTATCCACGTTATAGACGTAGGAATGATGGGAGGATAGTGGAAAAAAATGGAGTACCTCTTGACAACAGATTGTTGTGCCGCACAATCGTTATTTGTTGCTGAAATATGGAGCTTACATCAATGTGTGATGGTGTAACCAATCAATGTCGATAAAGTATTTGTTCAAGTATGTCAATAAAGGAAATGATTGTGTCACTGCATCATTCTATATGAGTAGCAATGACGAGGAATCTGGAAAAACTGTTGATGAGGTGAGCATATATTACGATTGTAGGTATGTTTTGTCCTGCGAGGCAGTATGGAGACTACTGGGATTCGAAATTCAATAAAAATATCCTCCAGTTGAACGTTTAAGTTTTCATCTCCCCGAAGAACAAAACGTTATTTTCTCAGATTCTGAAAGAATAAATGACGTTCTTAGGAAAGATTCGATAAAAGAAAGTATGTTTTTTGTCACGCCCCAAACGTGACGCGACAACGATCAATCACTTAAACAGAAATAAATCAACAGTCTAAACCAAAGATACCAAACTCCAAGTGAAATAGAGTCTAATGCAACAAATTACAATCTTAAAGTCTGGCGGTATCCGAATACAACCCAAAAGATTATTTGAATTAACTTACAGTCCAAACGAAAATAAAATGAAGGAGTCCAACAACAAATAAAAGTAAAAGGAAATGTCGCTCCACATCACGGATAGGGATTCAATCTGCGGTAGGTTCGATGTCTTCAGCGAACTCTTCATCTAAAGGTTAGAAAACAGGAGGGGATGAGACAGAAATCTCAGTGGATGGGGTGATCATGTGCGAGTGTGGCGATATAATTAGTTAATGCGAGAAATTTAGTTGTATGAAAACGCGTGAGAGATGATGCATGATTTCACACACAGTCCACAAGCGTCGTGATAAATATATTAAGTAACATACTTATATAGTTTAAGAAAATAGTTCGTGGTCACGCTTGGCACTATGGTTCAAGCAGACGGGGGAGGATTGCGTGCGGATTTGTAACGCCAATCCTATGCAAGACAAGTAAGCGGTTGCGTCACGATTTGTAGCGCCAACCAAAGCGGGTCCGATTAACTCGAATCGTGTGGATCAGACAAAGCGGTTCCTTCATTCTTCCTTGTAACTCCCGAGCAAGATGGTCCAAGACCTGTCACCTTATCGCTCCGTAGGCAAAGACAAAATCCACAGTGGAGCTAGCAAGGCTCGAATTTGTCATAATCATGATTATACCTCAAGTACTACGACCCGCTTCCCTTGGACAAACTCCGTCCCTCAGTTGCGGGATTAGGACGATGGGGTTGGAGAGTGGAATAGCAGCCGAGCTGCCCGGTTCCATCCCCGACGTATCCATTCCGACTGTGAGCTTGACACACCAAGTTGACTCAGGCAGGAAATTAAGTACACGTTCAGGTAGTCAACCAGGCAGTCGAGTATTATTGATTCGGGAAGCAATTTCATGAAAGTTCTCAAATTGCACAAGATAGTTATGGCGTTGGTGGAATTATTGGGATGAAGATAATTATCGGGAGGACAAATAGTCTTCGATATCTTAAGGATTAGGAGAAACATAAGTCCCGTTATAGATTCAAAATCGCGAGACGAGGAAGTCGCCCCGCGATCGGGTATTAATCGGTCAAGACGATCCGATAAGTCAAGGGATTCTTTTAAGAAAATAAAATATTCTAATTAAATATTAAAGACAGAGGGTCCGGGGCCGTTTCTTTAAAAGAGAATAATTTGAGTTAGGTCCTTATAAAAATAAAATTTACAATTAGCCCCGTTTTGTCAAAACCAATACTTTTGGGGTGAAAAAGTTAATTAAATAAATGTCCCGACCTTGAACAATTATGAGGTCAGTTCCTAAATTCTCTAAATTGTTCAGAGATTCAGGTTTTTAAAGTTTTGAGGTCGAGTTTTTATAAAATTCTCACATTGGCCCCAAATTTGTTAAAATTGTCATTTCGGGCCCTAAGTTTAAAATAATCGGAACTCACAAACCGGAAGGGCTTCTAATGTGATTCCAGTTGGAAAATGTCATTAAGGTTAGTGGGATATTGGGACAAAAACAGTTTTAAAACGTCTTAAGTATAGGTCCCTTAACTTTTGAAAATCTCATTTTTGTCCCATTTTGAAATAATTGCCTTTAAGGCTTTTAGGGGTCCAATTGTTATGAAATTTGAACCTTGGGTCCAAAATATAATTATGTTATAGGTAAATTAGTATTTCCAGGTACATGGGCTGTATAAGTCCTGGAAATTTCATTTGGGTCCTCAAGTTTAATCTTTTACAATGTGGTCCCTCAAGTTTTATAAAATTACTTTCCAAGCTCTAAACACTTGGATTTTTGGAATACACTTAAAATATGTTATTTCCAGTCCCTTAAGAGTTAAAATTTCAAATTTTAAAATTAGGGTCTGATACAGTTTCGAAATTTGCAAAATACACCTTAAACTTCTCAAATTTTACAATCTAGTCCTTGGGCTTTTAAGGGTTGATTTTATTTATCTAAAAACTCTTAAAACTTTAATAAAATGTCAAAACATAATTTTTGAACCTGAGTTCAGTCCCAAAAATCGAAAATTACAGAGGGGTCCCTTAAGTTTTATTTTCTTGCAATTAAGTCCACCAACTTTCCATTTTTTGCATTCTAAGTCCAAAATCGAAATTTAATCAATTATGCTCGACTTGTCCAGGTTATAGGTCATTCAAAACATATATTTCAAGAGTCATAAACATACATATCCATCTCATACAAGAATTTATCAAATATGACAATAAAGTGTACATGTATGTCCTAATTTTCGGTAAATCGCATTTTGAGCAACACTTGAGAAATTTTTCCAACTTGATACAAGAAAATAGCATGCAATACATAATATATATCTCAAATGCTCAATAACAAAATACTACATGCATTTTTATGAATTAAAACACCTAGAAGTTGAAAGGATTTTTCCACCCACCTTGTTTGTTCGGTTGATTGGTGTAAAGTGGTGTCACTAGACCTTGAGGATTTTAATCCTCACTTAAGGCAGCCCCTAAGTCCAATAATACAAGGAGTTTTGAGTTAGAAAATGAATATTTGAACTAAGGAGGGAAAAAAAAAGAGAAGGAATAGGCCAAAGGTACCACACTTACCTTGTGTAGTTGAAAGTTGTAGACACAAATTGATGGTCTCTTAAGAACTTGATCACCACTTAAACAAAGCTCCAAGGTCAGCCCCTAATCACCTCAAAATTATAATTTTGGTGTTAAAATTCGAAATTAATAGGGGAGAAGAAGAAGGTACCAAAAATCCCATTTCTTACCTTATAGTCCAAATCCTTCAAATTTCTTCAAGTCTAGAAGTCTTCTTCAAGGTGATGGTGAGACCCTTAGTATCTTCCAAGTCTTCTATGTAAACCTCAACATAAAAATCCAAACTTACATTAATAAGTGAGAGGAGATAGCTAGATGATATCAAGACAAGAAGATGAACAACATTCTTACCTTGTTGAAGGGGGGATGTTCGAATTTTTGTAGGAAATGGAAAGAGAATTCTTGTATTTTTTTCTAAGTGTTGAAGTGAATAGAAGAAGAAAGGTATAGAGAGAAGGAGGAGAAGTTTAGAGAGATGGAGGAGGAAGTTGGCAAATTAGAGTTGGATGTTGGTGAAATGAACAAGAAATTTTTGTTCACCAAGGCCATATTGGCCGTCCATTTGAGAAGGGTGGGGGGACAAATTTTTGTTTTGTTCGAAGTCTTGTAAATTGTAGTAAGCATGAGGGACAAAGACTTTGGTCAAGGTGTAGTCTTGCATGGGAGGATGGAATTGCAAGGATAGAGATGAATGTTGGCATGGGGTGTTGGGAAGCCTCCAACATGTTGGGTAAGTTTATAATAAAGAATTGGTGTATAAGATATTGTGTATAAGATTTGAATTAATGGTGTAAAATACACAAGATGAATACACAAGGTGTACATGTACAAGAGTTGGGAGATATTTCTACACCAATATTCCCATTATGGCCGTCCACTCAAGGGGTATTTGTGGTATTTCCATATTTTTTTTTTGTCCCAAATTGGTGATAATAGATGAATAATATCAATCTCCAAAATAATTAGTGATCTCCTTGATCACTTATAAGTCTCATGATCATTTAATCTAAATCGAATTCTTAATTCTATAAAGCATAAATCTCTAAATAACTAGTCTCTTAAAATTCTAAGGTGACTAAAAAAAAATACACAAGTAATAATAATGATGATCAACCAAGTGATCATAAATGTGAAATAAAATTAATAAATGATTATGATCACAAGAAATAAATAAGGGGAATTAAAGATGAAATGTATTTATCATTAATATTTACCCGTCAAAGCGACGCGGTAGAATTGTCAAATAGTACAAAGACGATACGTTATATAAGTACATGTTCGAATAAAAAAATCGAGGGCTTCACATTTTTAGCATGGATGGAAGCGAATAAAATATATCCTGAGGTGAGAGAGCTAACATATGTTGAAGCTCCCACAAAATTCACGTGGAAATCGAATCTCAGAAAATAGATGCCGAGACAAATTTGCAAATCAATAGGACGAGTTTTTTATGTCCCCCCGGAGCTGGTGATATGTACTTTCTGAGGTGTCTTATCAATGTTGTTCGTGGAGTAACGTGTCATGACGACTACAAGAAGGTCAACGGTGTTCAACATTCTTCCTATCGAGAGGCTTGCTATGCTCTAGGATTGTTAGAAGGTGATAGAGAATATATTGATGCCATCAATGAAGCGAGCTCTTGGGCTTCTGCGGAGAATCTTAGAAGTTTATTTGCATCATTGCTTTCGTCGGACTCTTTGAGCAGACCAGAACATGTCTGGGAGAAATGTTGGGAGTTTCTTTCTAATGATATTTTATACAAACGTCGACGCCTTTTACTGCATCAATGTATTATTTACAAAAAATTATGTTCATTACTAAAACCTTTTATATTTGTTAAAATGTTTTGTTTTATAATTATTGCTATGATCTTATGCAACAGATTTGGTATTGAGTGAGAACGAAATCAAGAATCTTACGTTGTTGGAAATTGAGAAATTATTGCAAAATCTAGGTAGGAGTCTGCGCGATTTTGACTCAATACCATTTCTGGATGAAGACACTATTCATAGCAACCGAAACAGACTTATATATGACGAGTTGCGTTATGATCGTGATGTTCTGTTGCAAGCGAACAAAGACATCATCTCGAAACTTAACGATGAGCAACATAAAGTTTACTCAACGATAATGCGTGATGTACGATCAAATAAAGGTGGGATGTTATTTGTCTACGGATATGGAGGAACAAGAAAAACATTTTTGTGGAAGGCTTTATCTTCAGGATTGAGGTCGAAATGAGAAATTGTACTGAATGTTGCATCTAGCGGTATAGCTTCTCCTCTATTGCCCGGTGGCAGGACTGCACATTCGCGATTTGTTATTCCATCGAACCCAAATCAGGACTCAACTTGCTATATCAAACAAGGGAGTCCACTTGTTGAGCTTATTATTCGTTCTAAACTTATAATTTGGGACGAGGCACCGATGATGCACAAGTATTGCTTTCAGGTATTGATGAGACTTTACGAGGTCTTTTGAAACTCATCGACCCAATGTTGGAACATAAACCTTTTGGAGGGAAAACCGTTGTCTTTGGTGGGTATTTTAGAGGCAGATCTTTTTGTTATTCCCAAGGAACTCGGCAAGATATTGTCAATGCATCCATTAACGCGTCGTATTAGTAGAAAGATTGCACTGTCCTTAAACTGACTAAGAACATGCGTCTTTAGAACCTTGGTGATACCGATGATTATAAAGATTTGGTCGAATTCTCTGAATGGATCGCAAGCATTGGTGATGGAATAATCGAAGGATCAAATGATGGTTGTGCGTGATTGATATACCTGAAGATATTTGGCTCGAATCTTCAGGTGATCTGATTGCAACTATTGTAGAAAGTGCTTATTCAATGTTTAAAGACGCCATTGATGATCCGACGTACTTGAAAGAAAGGGCTATAATAGCTCCTACCCTAAATGTGGTCGAATCTATAAATCAATGTATGATGTCTTTAAACTCATCGGAGGGCCATACGTATTTGAGTTCTGACAGCACGTGTAAATCGGATGCTAATGTTGACTTCCTGCATGATTTGCACACTCCCAAATTTTTGAATGGGATAAAATGTTCAGGGATTCCGAATCATGAGTTGCATCTGAAGGTCGGTACTTCGGTTATGCTCTTGAGAAATATGGACCATTCCACTGGATTGTGTAACGGCACTAGGCTGGTGATTATGAGGCTTGCCAAACATGTTCTTGAGGCTAAAATTATCACTGGAACCAATACAGGTAATAAAGTTTTGATTCCGCGAATGACATTGACACCGTCGGATCTCAGAATCCCCTTCAAGTTCCAACGTAGGCAATTTCCTCTCATTGTGTCTTACGCCATGACTATAAACAAGAGCCAAGGCCAATCTCTCTCCAATATCGGGTTGTACTTGAAGAATCCATTGTTCAGTCATGGCCAGTTATACGTTGTTGTTTCCCGAATTACGAATCGTAACGGTTTGAAAATATTTGTTTGTGGTGATGACGAATCAAATAATAAACAAACGATGAATGTTGTGTATAAAGAAGTATTCAAAATTTGTAATATGTACAAGTAGTGTTTTCATTTGAAAAAGTTGTTTGTGGTCTTTGTTATTTTTTTCTGTTTATTACAATTGTTTGTGTACCCATTCAAATTATATAATTCCACAAATCAATAACATATGATTCATGTATCATATGAGCCCATCATTACATCTTCTCGTGCATCTCACGGGTCAAGACACTAGTTTTGCTATAAAAAATTGAAAAAATGAAATCTTTGTCAGTCGGGGCCCCCTCGGCTAATTTGACTAAATGTTGCTAATACCATACAAAGTTACATTTGTAGGGTATTTGACAACCACATTAATAAACCAAGTCTAGGCGCCAATTAGTTTTGCGCCTTTAAAATAGGTGCTATCAACAATGGCGCCTACACAATTTTTTTTTTTTTTTTTTTGAACAGTATTTGGTTTAGTCATACTCCGGACTCTCTTTATAATCCCCACCCTTTTTCTCCACACTATTTCTTTCCCTCACCGAGCTCTGTAAAACATCTCAGCCCCAACTACGAGGGTAAATGAATCAAATCGAACCGAATATTCTATTTGCATTCACCTCATTTACAAAATATTCTTATTCGAATTTTTTAATATTCATTCTTATTTTTATTTGAAATATATAGAAGTGGTATTATATATATTCGTATTCATCTTTTTATATAAATATATATATATATATATATTTATTTATGTAAATCATTAATATACAATAAACATGTTAGAAATAAACTTGCTTGAAGAATATTTTTTGAGTAGAAAATTTAAAAAAGAGTATGTCAAATATTAGAGTCGAAGAAGCTCAATTTCTAAAATATTTTAGAAATGACTTGAGAAAATATTTAAATTATTTGGTGAAGATTAATTGTAGAGAAATTTTCGAGTTCATTCTTTATATTTTGTTAGACTATTCTAATGAAATGAGATGCAGCTATTAATTCAAATACGTTCGAATATATTTAATAATCAATTTTTGTATTTGAATATTAAAAGAATTCGAATAAGAATAGTCTATAAAAGAAGCGATTACGAATATACTATATTTATACTCATCTCGATTTGTAAGGGTGACCATTTTTGACACAACATGAAAAGACTACGAAATAATGGATTAAGGCTCAGTCTTATCATAATCTTGTCTTTGTCGTCTCGATAAGATTTAGACAATAAAACTTTGGTGTCGTGTCGTGTCGTGTTTGTACAAGTTTGATAAACACAACAAAAATTAAAAGATATAAATAACATTAGCCTGTTAACAATTTGTTAATATGTCGTGTATTGTGTTAATATGTCGTGTATTGTTCAAACTCACTTTTTCTCCGACTTATCGCGTCAAATGTTGTGTCGTATCAACACGGAAAATTTCGTGTTCGTATTCGTAAAAGTAAATTATTTTATTATATTGTGTTCGTATTTGAGCTTATCGTGTCATGTGATTATCGTGTCGACATAAAACACGACACAATTACACGCCTACAAGTTACAAATTTTGAGTGGAAGAGGCCAGGATTAGGCTAAATGGATTTAGGCTAAATGGATTTAATACGAAATGGAGTAGAATTTTTGGACCAAATTTGACCCAGCTCTTTTCCCCACATACGGCCTATGGCCTATGGGTCGCTTCCCAAAGATGGCGCCACCTATTTTTGCTCAATTATATGAACTTTCTGGGCCGCTGTACCTTATTGATTGCACGTACTTATGGGCTTTCAAATACCACTTCAGACAATTTCCTACAAACTTGCTACAAATTTCACGCTAAGGCTGTCAGAGAGCCCAGACCATTTCGATATTCGCTAGCTCAATTTAAAAGTTTTTCAAACCGACTTTACATAATATTTTTTAAAATATAAATAGTTTTTTTTTTGAAAGCATAAGTAGTATTTATATATAATACTAAACTCAAGAAAATTCTCAAATTTGAAGGACGACGTAAATAACTTACGGCATGATTGGTATGATGAATGAAATTAGGTGAAAATGGAATGAATTTAGAAATAGAATAATAATATGAAAGGAAGGATGTAGTAATATTATTTCTATGATTGGTATGTACAAGAAATGAAGAAAGTAATGGATGACGATTTTTTTATTTGACTTAAATATCTTGATTGGTAACTATAAATGAATAATAGTAATTTGAAAAAAATAATTTTAAGTATCAAATTACTCTTAAATAATATTTTTTAAATAAATTTTATTAAATATGTTATGCATAATTTGATATAAGATTATTTTAACGTGTGTTGAATAATATATATACACATTTATATCTATGATATCAACAATATTTTATATAAGAAAATATAGAAAATCAACAAAAGAATTATATATCATAATTTTGATTTAACTATGGAATATTGATAGAAATTGACTATGCTTTATTAAAATATTAAATATAACTTATATTTAAATTATAAATATTTTTTCATTTATAACACTACTTTTCGAAAATATAGATTATATCCAATATTTTTAGCAGTGTTGTAAAAATCGGCCTAGGCGGCCATCTAGGCGCCAACTAGGCGCTAGGCGCCCCTAGGCCGATTCGATTTTCTTCAAATCGGGTCAAAAATCGGCCTAGGCGGACGTCTAGGCGGCCAAAAATTAGGTCTAGGCGAGCATCTAGGCGGTCTAGTCGGAATAAATCGGCCAAAAATCGCCAAAATACAAAAAATATGAAAAAAAAAAAGAAAAGAAAAACATGATGTTTCTAGGCGGCCGCCTAGGCAGTCTAGGCGCCCGGCTGCCGCCCGACTAGCGCCTAGCGATTTCTGCAACCTTGATTTTTAGTCATTTATAGAAAGACAATTTCATTAAAAATAAAATTTGAGTCATTCTTGATGATTGGGAATAGCTAAACCCAAGGGGGAGAGTATGATTGATCATTTCCTTACTTTTGGCAATAGGGATTCCCACGGGAATGAGTATTGCCATAACTAAAGCGTACCAAGCATGTGAATGAGAATGAACCAAGGAATGCTTATTTCATTCCTATCCAATTTCCCACATACCAATCATGCCCTTAATCTAATAAAACCACCGAAGAAAACCCCCAAAAGGAAATTGAAATGCTTATAAGTAGAGATGTTAAACGGGTTGGCTCTAGTGGGCTTCAGGATAAATAAGTCGGTGTTAAATGGACTGGAATTGTTGGAACCTAACCCTAACCCTAACGGGCTTCGGGCTAAACGAGCCACTATCGGGCTATAAGTCAAAAAAATAAAAATTATATATTTAAATTTAAAATTTTAATCTCGGATATATGTAACATTTAAGTTTAACATTTTAAGTTAAACTATTCATCATAAATAAAATTCATGCAAAGTTTCTAATTACATTACATTAACAAACTTATAAAATAAAATATTTTATGATCTAAATTTTGAAAATTAAATAATAGCAACTAAAGCTACCTAGAATTAACACTTTTTTCTGTAATTACTCATATGGCTATAAGTTCAAATTTTTCAAAATTAGATATTTAAATCTAAAATTCTAAACTTGAGCATATATAACATTTAAGTTTAATATTTAAAGTTAATCTATTCATTATGAAAAAAAAAGTCATGCATAGTTTAAAATTACATTGCATTAATAAAATCATAAAATTAGATTTAGCACCATTTAGAAATATAATTTATATCCTAAATAATCTAATAAAACTACGTGATATTTTCTTATTCAGAATAAAAAATAGAAAACTAAATTAAGTATTAAATAAAACAAATAAAAAAGAAGCTTTTTAAGAATTTATAGCTTGTTTAATAAAGTTAAACTTAAAGATGAAGAAGGTGTGAATTTGAAAAATAAATTTACTAGTAATATGTAGTAAAAGTAGATATAAATATTAGAATTATATTTATTTTTAAAAAATAAAAATAGCGGGCTAGCCCGGTTAATTCGAGCTAGCCTTTACGGGCTTCGATTTAAACAGTCCGGGCCAAAATATTTCGGCCCTAACCCTCTTTTTTCCCAGATTAAACGGTCTGAGCCAAACGGGCAACGGGCCGCAACCCGTTTAACATCTCTATTTATAAGTCACCGTTTGCATTGGCTTGTAGCCATGGTTATTTTATGCTTTATGATCTTACCATTTTATTTGGTTTTGATTATTTTGAAGTGTTTAGAAATTATTGTTTCTTTCTAATTAAGTTTATATTATTTTTTGATATAATTAGGTGTGTATTATTAACGAAACAAGGTTTTCTCACTTGAGATTATAGACCACCCTAAAACGTTTAATCGTAATAATCTCAAGTTTTATTATTAATATTATTGAGTCTCGTTTTCTAAATGTTATGATCAGCAATTAATACATTAATTATAGTTAATATATCAATGCTGCCATAATAAATCATTTACAGTGACAACTATAATAATATAAGTTAGGTATGAACAACTTCGAACATATTTTTAGATTCGCATTTACTTCGTATATTAGTTGTGAAAAATGACCATCATATCCATTGTGTGATTATTCACGAGTAATATGCTAATCAATCAATATTTGATATAAAAGTGTGCACTGTATAATAATATAAAATTATGTATTATACTAAGCTAATATTTAATATATTGATCTAATAAATAATAATGATATAATCAATCATTGTCCAAAAAAGTAACACAAAAAAGCAGTATTATACAACTATGCATTTAAAGTTAACCACTTTATAATTGAGCCTCTTAATTAATTAAGGAACCCTTTATGTATGTCTTCTTCCACAGCTATTGATGGGTTGGATCAATATAAATTTGGGCCCATAAATTAATTTATTCTCCAAATTATAAAACAACGTAGTTGTTATGAGTTATCTAATTAGGTAGACCCTGATTCAAATCGAAGTAGATAACTGGCTTCATATTTCAACTCCATGATATCATGTAGTATTTTATTTGATTTCCTAAAAAATTTAAAATCATACTTATATGACATAAATCCCTTGATGTTGTAAATTTTTGGAATTAAGAGAAAAAATGGGAGTTAATTATTTCAAATAATTCAAATATAATATGGAATTTTTTTCATCCATCACAATACTTAATAAAATAGCTAATATCTATATATATAATAACAAACCTGTTTCCAAATTTCTTTTCCCGCCTTTTTCACTTGCTAAAAACGAAATTAGTTTTTTTAATAAAAACAAAAAAAGAAAATATATATGTCCAATATATTTGTAATTATATCATTAATTTTATTTATCTTAATTATGGTATGCATTGACATTTTAATTTAGGTATGTCTAATTAGTATTAAATACTATATACCTGAATTTGGAAATGTTTAAAAAAGAAAAATATAGTTTGTTGACGGATATTATTATATTTTATTATTAATTTTGTCCATTTTAATTTTGATATGCACTAACAATCTAATTTATATATGATTAATCACTATTAAATATTTTATTAAATAAATTCCAAAGATCTAAACAAAAATATGAAAACAAATCTGCAGTACTGGCTCGATCTGCGTAATTGTAATATATAATTTTATCTCTTTTGTTTTCAAACTAACAATTTGATAAGATTTTATTCATAATATATGATGAAAAAAATATAATGTTATTTCAGATGGGAAAAAAATATGTACGGAGTGTGCTGATATATAAAGTATATTAATGAATTATTATATTTAAAAATTATATATTTTGATTGTATTATAATATATATATATATATTTAAAATGAGTCCATATATCTTAACGTGTCCAATATTTATGTTATATTCAAATCGATATATATGGTAATAATATCACGCCCACCGCCACAATCACCGTCAATACAACTTATCCATTATTGATAATGCAACTTTTTGTGGAAGTGATCACTATCATTACAGGGTATTCAATACAGATTGATATGAATACAAATATTTAATTATTAGAGAAGTCAAAATAAGTACTTTACTGGTTATTAGAATAGCCCGTGTATCGTACATGGGCCTCATCTAGTTATTGTTTAATAACTTAAAATACATAGAAATTAACAATATTCATTATTATAATCTAATTAAAGAAAATAACGTGAATTAATCCATTGACGAATAACATTCACATGTGTATCACATTTTTTTTCTGTTGCATTTTCAAACAAAGAAAAAAATAAAAGAATTGATGGTCTTAGCACCAAAGTAGTTGTTGGGTTTCTATCCGCCTCGATAAAGATACAAACCAAATATTACAGACTTGAAATACCCTATTAATACATATATACTCTAGGACTCAACATAAATGAAAGTACAAGAAATAAAAGATAACAAATATAAGGAGGCAACCGCCCAAAACTCGATATCAAAATAGATTGGCTCAGGACTGATTATTTCCCAAAGTACTAGTCACCACAGATGAAGCCCAGAGAACCAAAGCATGAGATGTCACAAAGCTGCCACAAACCCCTCGAATACCCACTGAATGTCACCCAGAAGCCCAGAGATCTCAAGAATTGAGCAAACCCTAACTTCCCATAAAACCCTAGTTTTCGTTCGAACCCAGTTTGCACACAAAGCTTTTGAACTAAGCAAGAAAACACTCAGATCTACTGGAAACACTCAGGGAATATCACATAAATCCGACGAGAGATCGGATTTCACGGAGAAGAAAACCACAAAAAAGGTTCGAGACGTAGAGAGAGAACGAGACATGAGAGAGAGTACTTCGAAGAATGAGACTGGAGTTTTGGAAAATGCCTTTAAGTAACACCAATCAACGGCTAAAAGATCAATGGATGTGATTAAAAGAGAAGGATCCACGGACATAGAAAAGGGGTGCCACAGTCCGAAATCCGTGACCCGAGATGGTTAAGTGAATGGGCTCAGTCGCTTGGGCTGCAATTTATGGGCTTACAAATATTATAAAATGGGTCAAGCTTAAAAGCAATGGACCAACACAACAACATTCTCCACCTTTGGCTCATTGTTGATTCAATTATACTAAAGGAAAAAACAAAACCAGTCATCATCATCGCCTTTATGCCTATATATTTCGCACTTAAGCTAGATAGTTTTTTTGCCATAATAAGAATTGAAACAAATCCTGACACCAACAAGCACATAACAAGTTGGATTTCAGTTAGACTAGTATAAGCATACAACAAAAATTTGTCCAACTTTTGGGATAGCAACAAACATACAATAGGTTGTCAACCCAAGGGTAAGTAATCGGGTAAACTAATCACCAATGTCAAAATTTAAACAGATTTTGAATTTGGATATGGGCAGACACTTAGTACCAATATCTGCAGAATTGTATTCAGATGCAATCTTTTCAAGACAAACTAAACTTTTTGAAACAATATCTCTTATAAAGTGAAAAGGAACATCTATGTGTTTTGTTCCACCATGACAAACATGATTTTTGCAGAGCTGAATACCAGATTGAGAATCTGAAAATACAACAAGCTTTTGTTTTAGAAAACCAATTTCAGTAATCAAATCTTTAAGCCACAAAGTTTCTTTTAAAGCCTCAATTACAACCACATATTCAGACTCTGATAGACAAAGCCACTATGTATTGTAACTCGGATTTCCCAAAAAATGGGGGAACCAAAAAATATAGGAGGTTGTTGATTTTCGATTGTCTTTACTATTTGCATAGTTTGAATCAATATAACCTTTTAAAACTATGCTATTTTCATATTTAGAAAATTTTAAACAGTAATCTGTAAAGTGTCTCAAGTATCTCAACAACCATTTAAGAGCATTTCAATGAACCATATCAGGATTAGACATAAATCTACTAAAACAGGAAATAGCATAAGCAATTTCTGGTCTAATACTAACCATTAAGTACATCACATATCCAATGTTGTTAGCATAAGAAATGTTTTACATAGAAATTATTTTAGTCTCAGTCTTTGGGGACTGATCCTTACTTAACACAAAGTGAGATGCAAGAGGAACATTAACAGACTTAATATTCACCATTGAAAACTTTTGTAGAATTTTTTCAATGTAAGAGGACTGATGCAAATAAATAACAGAGTTATTCCTATCTCTATCTATGTTCATGCCCAAAATTTTCTTAGCATCACCAAGATATTTCATGTCAAATTTTGCCATCAAGCAATTTCTGACATTATCAACAGTCTTAATACATGATCCCGTCAAAAGCATATCATCAACATACAACAATAAGAACACAAGAGTTTTGGCATCAGGTTTAAAATAAAGACATTGATCAAATTGACTTCTATTAAATTTTAAATCAAGCATGCACTAATCAAACTTCTCATTCCATTGCTTTGGAGACTGTTTTAAACCATATTAAGATTGTTTAAGTAGGCACACATAATTGGGCTTGAATTTGTCCTTAAAGCCCTCAGGCTATTTTATAAATTTTTCTTCATCCAAGTCTCCATGTAAAAAAACAGTTTTTACATCTATCTGTTTAAGTTCCCAATTAAACTGAGCTACTAAAGCAAGCATTATTCGAACAGTAACGAAATTTGACAACAAGAGCTAATATTTTTGTGTAATCAATCCGTTCCTTCTGAGTAAAACCTTTAGCTACTAATCTAGCTTTATACCTAACACCTTCAGTTTCCTGTTTAACATTAAACAACCACTTACTATCTACTAAAGAATAGGTAGCAGGTTTAGGAACACGAACCCAAGTGTTATTAACATGCAAAGAAATCATTTCATTTTGCATAACATTCAACCATTTTACAGAATTTGCAGAGTTTATAGCTTCAGTAAAGGTTTTTGGCTTAAACTTGTCAATTGACTCAAACACATAAAACACATATGAAGTCATGTGAAAATCAGCAAGTTTGTTAGGAATTCTAATATTTCTCCTAGTCCTGTCTCAAGTTAACACATAATCATTCAAGTTATTTTCATGATTTTGTTCATTCACAGTGTCATTGTTAACAGGGGTAATTCATTAAGCACATCATTATGAAAAGCATCATGCGCAATTTTAGTATCATTTTGCACATCATCAGCATAAACATTATCATGCACAACATTATGAAGATCAGACACATTAGCAGGAATAGGCACAGTACGAGACAAGTTAGAAGACTCCACCTCATTTGGAATATCGGTTTTTTGTAAGTAGTTTGAGGGGAGGGAACACTTAAACAAGGATATTCAAGTTCATTAAACACTACATCCCAGCTAATCACATTTTTAAAACCAATTTCCCCTTTATTCCACAATTTGTAACCTTTTACCCCTTCAGGATACCCAAGGAAAAATATATTTCAAAGACCTGGGTTCCAATTTGTTAGGTTTTTGATGAACAAAGGCTGAACATCCAAAAACTTTCAGGTTTGAAAAATCAATACTTTTTCCAATCCAATCCTCTTCAGGATACTTTTCATCTAAGGGGGACTGAGGGTGATCTATTGATCAAATAAGCAGTTGTAACCACAACTTCACCCCAGAACGTTTTAGAGATTCCAGAGGTAGCAAACATGCACATCACTCTGTTTAATAAAGTATTGTTCATTCTCTCAGCAACACTATATATTTTGCTGAAGGGAGTATGGCACAAACTTGTGTCTTTTTATACCACATTCATCACAAAGATTGGCAAGTAATTGGTTGCGAAATTCGAGGCCATTGTCAGTTGTCAAAACTTTAATAGTTTTACCAGTTTGATTTTCAGTAAGAGTCTTCCAAGTTTTGAACTTATCAAAAACATCAAACTTGTTTTTCATTAAAAATACCCAAACTTTTTTGGAATAATCATTAATTAATGACAAAAACTACTTATTACCACCATGAGTAGGCACAGAATAAGGACCCTAAACATCATGTAAGTATTCAATACATTCACAACATAAAGAATGTTTAGAGTTCACATGGGAAGGAAATTTAACTCTTTATTGTTCATCATACACACATGAATCACATAAAGGCAAAAAACTCATTTTGTCTTTACAAAACAACCTTTTCTCTGTAATAATTCAAGCCCCCTTTAGATCTAATGTGAACTAATCTTTTATGCCAAAGATCAGTTATATCTTCAGACACAGAGTTCACAACCTTATTCATAGAATCATGCATAGAGGATTCACATTTAGCATGTATAACATACAAGTTTCTAGTTTTAGGCTTTTAGCAGCTTTGGCAACAATCATGGAGTCCTTTAGAATTTTCATGACCCCATTTCCCCATCTCCCCATCTCCCTTCAAGCCCATCAGATTCACGAGCAACACAAGATATCAAATTGTTACTCAAGCCAGGAACATGTCTAACATCTTTCAGAATTAACACACAACCAGTATCAAATCTGAGACAAACATCACCAATACCAAAAACTTTGCATTTTTCCTCATTATCCATAGACACTGAACCATGCATCGCCTTAGTACAATTCACAAACCTTAGTACAATTCACAAACATATGTATGTAGGGTGTCATGTGAAAAAATACATGCAGAATCAACTAACCATTCAAGTTCCGATTTAGCATGTGTAGAAACAGAATTCACAGTATCATCACAAGACTTTACAATCATAAACACATCACCCAAATTATCACTAGTAGAAGCAAGGTTAGTCTATTCATTGTTTTGGTTTTGTTATTTTTTGTTTTGGTTACCCTTCCTAGGTTTAGGGAATTCTCTAATGTAGTGACCATGTTCCCCATAATTGTAATATTTTCTATTATTCTTAGGCCTAGATTTAGACCTTGTAGGTCCCAAGGGGTGTAAGTGTAAGGTTTAGAAGGGGGGGTTGAATAAACCTTACCAAATTTTCGTTTTAGTCCTTTTAAATATTCGAGTTAATACTACATGTTGTGTCCTTGATGGATGACCAAGTTAGTCAATCAATAGAGTTAGTCTCTCAAGCGGACTCAATCGATTTGTTGATGGATTAACTCATTTTGTTGAGTCTAAATTAACTCAATTGTGGTTTTGTTTTTTATGGAAGACTTAACACCCTTAAGTTTGATTAAGCAAGGATTTAGTGCTTGATTTAGTACTTATAGATTATCAAGTGGATAGCAAATATGTCAGAATTAAACAATTAAGATGCGAGAAATTAAAGTCTTTGAAATGTAAATGACACAATGAAATTTTTATAGAGGTTCGAAGATGGGGTAATTCTTCTACTCCTCTCTTCTCCAACTCTGGAGGAATCCACTAGGTATTGATCGATATACAAAGTGGTAGCAGTCCAGGATACAAGTCTTGATCACACGGTGACTTGTTCCTTTGGGACTCGATCCGGAGACGCCTTGATCACTCGGTGGCTTCTCGACGACTCGCCTTCTTCACGGGCGGTTGCCTTGCTACTACAGCCCACTTGCTTAAGTTCTTTGGATTTGATCACGAAGACCTCCAAAAGCTTAAGACTTGGTTCGAGCTTGAACCTTCCTACAATCCTTCGTGGAATGTAGACCCCTTGATTTTTCAAGTATTTTCCTCTTCAACTGATTGAAGCTATCTTTCCTTCACGGTGAGTGTTGGATTGATGTTCTTCGCATGTAAGCTTGAGGATTGAGAATGTTTGATTTTCTAATAATTGCTTGAACGTTGTTTTTCGTGTCTCAGTAACTTGTGTCTCTTATCTCACATTCTCAAATAAACTCCTCGGCCTTTTATAGTGATCTTTCAAAAATTTGCCCGTTGAAGAGATAGGCTTATTTTTTAAAGTCACTTGCGATCGTTGGCTTGTCTTGTTGCGATCCTTGGAATTGCCATTTCCTCGTATGAATTGTTCTTTCACCTTTTCGAGTTCGACACGGTGTAGTGCTTCCCATTGGTTCATTCCTTTTGCACGCTCGGGATCGAGCACTCGAGAAAGGTAATATGGAGATATTACTTGTTTAAGTAATTCTCTTGATTTACGTGCAACGGATCTTTTCGATTATCTCGACTTGACCGCATTTCTTTGCTTTCCCCAGGTGACTTAGAGTCGACTTCCAATCATGGATGACTCTTGTCACTTCAACTTGAGACTTGGCTTTTCTCGAGTTGACTTGGTGATACTCCACTCGGCTACATCTCACCGCTTCTTTGAGAGAGTTCCCGTCTACTCTTTCTTTGCCATACTCATTGTCTCAGCGGAGTCTTCCTTCTAGTCTTCGATTTGTCTTCTTGCATGTTGGGCGTAGGCGACTTAACTCGGCTTGGCTAGCTCTATTTATTACAATGCATTTTACAACAAGAATTGGGGTGCCAACTTCCTATTCTAAGTTTTACATGGCATTCATCAAAATCTAAACAATAATTTTCCTAACAATTTCCCCCTTTTTGATGATGCCAAAACTTAAACCATTCAAAAATGCAAGTAGCAAAGATACATACGAGATAGTGTATTGACATAGAATGTATGCGTTGAGAATCAATCCTTTTATTGATCATAACATTCTTGTTCTTTTACACAAATTGTTTACAAGGTGTATCGGGGCACATATTTGTCTACACGAAAATAAAGAATTTATAGCTTTATTTGAAGACTTACATTGTATGTATTTACATAATAAAATACACGAAGGGGGGTGGACAAAGAACACTTCATCTCCTTCATTGTCTCCTTCTTTCATCTTGTTCAAGATCTTCTTCTCTTCTTCTCTTTTTCTCATCGTCACCGCTCTTCTTTTTCTTTTCATATGCCTTCCTGGCGCCTTCATCTCTTCTTAATCTTTCATGTCTTTCCTCCCATAAATTTGAGTTTGTCTCTTGTTTTCTTCTTCTATTCTTTTTGCATACTCGGCGTTACTTTTTAGCCACTTGCAAATTTGCTACTTGGTCAAGACCAGCCCAAAAGAGATCCCTCCTTTTTGCACGAATCACGTATTCGATGTTTTTTTTGGCGAGAGGCCCAGGTCCAAGCTTCTTCCTCCACCACGCTTCTTCCTCTACCTCTGCGGCATCAGATCTTGGGGTCTTCTTCTTTCCGGTGAGTGACGGAGTGATGTGAGTGACCAAAGCAGAGTGATCGCTTAGTCGTCCGCTCGTCGTCGCCTTCTTCACATAACGTGAGACCCTTTTCCCAAGATACAAGTCCCAAGCTTGAGCCATAGACATATTTGCAAAGTATCCTTTGATTCGAGCGTTTTAAATTCATCAACGATCGTGGCTCTGTCCGACATCCGAGATGGCATAAGTATCTCATCTCTTTGGAATGCCTCCGTGTTGTTTCAAGATGTTCATAACCGGGCATCCATTCTTCCTTCCACTTCCTTCATCCCTCGCTTCAATTGTTTTTCTCTTTTCGGCCATAGATATAGCGAGTGTTGGAGTGGCGAGTCATTGAGGGAGTTTCTTCGATAATGTCATTTGTGACAGGACCCTGTTGGGGGTTTGTGCAATCATTAAGGTCACATCTTTCGATCCTTCCCCTCAAAGCCAGATTTTCCTTTCTTTTGTTTTTTCCGCTCTTTGTCTTTCCCTTCACATTTGCATCCTCTTTTTCGGCGGATCTTTTCGTGCTTTAAGGTATTCCTTTTCCCCCTTTTTGGCATCATCAAAAAGAGAGGGACACTGAAACATCTTGGCAAGTAGGAAGTCGAGCCTGGCGATAGTAGAGTTTGTCTCGAGTCGAAGTCCGCGCAGAGTATGCAAGACGAAATTCGGATCGAGTAGCATTGGACTGCTGAAATCACTTCATCTCGGCCATGAGAAGGTGAATTTTGTATTCATGGTTTCTTCCAAACACCGTAGATCACTCTTATTTTGCTCACGCAGTGACTTTATCTCGGTAGTGTGAGCTTCATGCATGTGCTCAATATGTTTTTTCAAACCGTTTTTGCATCGGCATTTTGACTCTCCATACCAAGCAGACTTGTTGAACAATGTCTGAAGTATCTAACTTGTTCCACACGCATTGTTTTTGTTGCCGCGCCATTCCCCGATCCCGATTGTTATGCCTCTTAAATCGCCAGTAAGATTGGCATCTCTGTTGTCGATCGCATGTCCATAGAGGCACGATGCCTCTCCATCCGTTCAATCTCAACGAATAATGCCTTGAACACTTCGCGGACTTGGTGATTCTCTCGTTGCGGTGATGGCCATTCAAAGATCAAAATCATAATCATTTGGAACAATGGTGCACGATGGAAAAACGGAGGTCTGATGGTAGTAGCGCTTCGTTTCTCGACTCTTCATGGAGGTCGTACCTCCAGGGAAAAAGGAAAAAGTTCTATAAAGGATTCATCTTTGTCAATCGGGATTTGTTCGATGATGAGCGGTGCGCGTGAAGTTTTTTGGAATCGACCTGCTGCGGCAGCTTGAGGAGCTGCGCGGTGGACTCGGTTGGTGGGGTTTGTTGTGAAGTTGACCCGACTTTGCGAGCCTCATTGTCTCTGTAACCGTTGGTCTCGGTGATTTCTCCAATTGAGTAGACGGTCCTCGGCCTTTTTTGAGCGTCATCGGACGATGATGAGATTTCCATTGGTGGCTCATCATCAAAATTAAAGGTTTGACGAGTAGTCTTGGGATCGACTTGCTCGTGCTTGGATCATCCGCGAGATGAGTCTTTTGGATCTGTCACCGGGATGACTCGGCTTCTTCTTTTTTCGCCTTCCGATCCCGAGAAAGGTTACATCGGGATTATCCGGGAATCATGAAGCGCGCTTATCTCCTTTTCGGATGGGTCGATGATAGCAGGAGGGATGTTCTCTCTAGCTTTTCTTTACCCCAGGAAGTCTCAACCTCCCGTGGGCCTTCATTACCTCCCCGATCTCAAAGCGGCAAGCGAGGCTGGACCTCCCTTTCGCAAATGTGTCATTTGTCTTAGGGTCTTCGTGGTGGCATCCATTGGAGTCTCAACCCCATGGATTGCACTTTCATTGCCCCAGTGTTAACTCCCGGTACATTCCTTCCGTGCCTCGATCGCATCAGGCGTCATTAGCCTTCGAGCGGTTGGCACCTCGGTGAGACAGTCTCAACAATCGTCCGAGCTTCGTTGATGGCAACTTGATGTTCTTTTTGTGTTTATATTTTCTCTACTTCGCCTCCTGGATTCGTTGTTGAGTCATCTGCGCAGCATTCTCCGACCTTGCTGCGGTGGAGGGAGTTTCCCCTCGGTGGCGCACCGGTGAGTGACTTGGAATGGGGTCACTCGTCTCCAAACTCCCGACTATTTCGATTGAATGTTCGGCCATTGGGGCGGTGGTAAAACACCTTCAATAGGGGTTGGCTCGATTGGGGTCCCCACTATCCCGATTTCATCGCCAAGTCCCTTATTGCCTTCTTCCGAGTGAGTGGGGAAGTGGTGGCAAGAACAACGATGGCGATTTTTGAACCACTCCCATTGGATCAATTTCCAAGCGTGTTCGGAGGACTCTCCTGGCCCCTCCATCAATCTTTGCTCGTGAAGGATTCCCGGATTCGCGGCAATGCTTGTTGCATTTGCAACTCTTACGCGGGCGCGACATTCTCCAGGATCCTCATCATCGGAGAAGACATCAAGGAGAGGATGTGTGTGTTCGTGGGTGCTAGGAGATAGGGCGGATCTTTGGCCTTCTCACGTGCCTCGGCTTCCTCTCGTCTGTCTTTCTTTCTCCTTGTCCTTGAGTATCTGCGCAGGATGTCCGTGCGATTGTCTTCATCCGATCTTTGGGATCACAGTGGTTAGTCGAGGAAATTTTGATTCTCTTCTTCTTCTATAAACTCGGGCCATTGGAACTGTTCCCTTGACTTACTCAATTTCCATTTCCTCCACTCACGCAGACGATTTTGGATGTCGGGTAAGGTGGGGATAGGATCATCACATCGATCGGCTCTATCGCCTTCGTCTTGTGTCTCGACTTTGCGGACTACAACTATTTCTTGATGAGCCTCGTTGATCGCCTTAGACTTGGTTGTTTCATCGATTACATCGGAGACTCTACCTGGCAGCAGTGATCTCCGTGATCTGCTCGGTGAGTGGGCGACTCGGCCGGTTTCTCAAGCTCGGAGTGCTTGATGATTCTTCTTCGTCTCCTAGTTTGTACCGGAGGGATTTACGGTTCGAGAGACGGTTTCTTCCGAGTCTTGGGTGGCGGGGCTTCTGTCTTTGGTGTCTTTTTTCGAGGAGCCGGCCGTCTTGGCTTATCGATCTCCTCTTTTTGACGATCGGAGAAGGTATTTGAGAGTCCTTCTCGACCGCTTCTTCTTTGGGGGGAGACACGGCTGCAGGGGCGGGAGCGAGTTTGACTTTCTTTTTTGCGGGAGCAGTGATCTTTTCTTTGCGGCCTGCAGGGCTTTCTTCTTGGGTGGAGAGGAAACAAGCTTTGTATCTTGTGGTCGGTGATTCCCCCTCACTCGTGTCGCCTCTCTTGGCGTAGGCTCTCTTCGTGCGCGCTGCAGAGGTTTGCTCGAACATCCTCTTGTTAACATGGAATGCCTTCCCATGTCCAAGAGGACTCCTTTCACCTCCATCACCGGCCACTCACCAGGCCATATCCTAGGATCCTCCAAATGTGCCATCTTTCTTGAAGGATTTGTTCCTACGTTCGCGATCTGCTTTGTAGACAAACTCATTTGATTCATTTTCTTTTCTTCGATGATCGCGGCCATTACGATCGAAGCTTAGCTTTTGATTGGTCAAAGCCGCCAAATTTGATGTCAATACATTTGGCAACTATGTCCAACGACTTGTGATAATCCTCCTTGGCGATCTTTTTGTTTGTTGTGTACACTATTTTATCAAAGATAATCGGCTTGGCTATTTCCTTCCAAGTAGGCCAGGTTTACATCGCCTTCGTTAATTTCGATGCTCCTTCATTGGTAGTGAGCAATGTTGGCCAAATCCTTCGCGAGAGATAGTCATTTCTTTCCGTGAACAAATGACTTTATTCCTTCATCGTGAATCTCGGCATTCACGAGAATTGTGCGACCTCCTCCACATAGGTCATCGATATTCTAACGTCGAAACGGTTTCGGCCGGTCGTTTCTAATTTTCAAAGCAATTTTCTTCACTAGGGTGTCGTCGGACCCCTGTTTCACCATGCCGTCGAAATCCACAAAAGAGACCCGGTTTGGATTTGCTTTCCTAACTTGGTAAAATCATAGGTTGGTGCCATTTTTCAGATTTTATCAAAGAAAAACTCGAGATTGATTTGAAGATAGATAGGGTTTCGAGAGAATTTTTGCCTTTGTTTTTTTAGAGAAAGAAAAATGAACAGTTTTGGTAGTGTGAGAGAGAAACAGACGGAAATGGTTTAAGTATGGTTTATGAAAGGACGTGCGGGTGGTTTTTTGAAATGTGATCGAAATCAACGGCTTAGATTTTGCACGCCTATTTAGCATTTAATGTCTCGTATTTAATGCGGCAAGCATTTATATCCAATCATAAGCTTGGTGTGCGGCTTTATGTCCCATGTACACATCATCATTATCTTCGACGTATTCCTTAAAAAACATTCCCGCTTAGTCAAACGATTGCGTTTTTGTCACTTTGCTCATAAGTGACTAAACCTTATCCCTTAGCCGATTTAACTCTACTTCTCACAGTTCTCTTAGTGACTCCTATCACCGACTCGGTGTATCTGTCTTTTCCGTCTGGTGATTCTTCGAGGTGATTTGTGTGTTCACTCTTTTTCACTTTTTGTGTTCCATTTCTTTTCTTTGATTCTTCCGAGTGTCACTCGGCTCAATTAACCCTAACTCATGTTTGAGTTCTTCAAATCTTGACTCACATAGTGGTTTTGTGAAGATGTCACCGATTGTTTATCGGTTGAGATATATTCCAAGATGATGTCCTTCTTTTCAACATGATCTCGATGAAGTGATATCTCGACATCGATATGCTTTGTTCTTGAGTGCAACACAGGATTTTGAGTAATGGCAATTGCACTTGTGTTATCACATATGATTGGAATTTCTTTTTCCTCAACTTCATAGTCTCTCATTTCTTTGTCTTATCCATAGGACTTGGGCACAATGTTTTGCCGCAGCCTATATATTCTCCGCAATTTGTAGAGGTGGCTATTGAATTTTGCTTGCTAAACCAGGAAATCACTGTTTCCTAAAGCATTTGACATGTGCCGAAGTGCTCTTCTTCCGCCCACTCGCATCCAAAGATAGTCGAATCAATAGCCAATTAGCTTGAATCCACCTTCCTTTGGATACCATAGGCCTACTTCTTGGCTTCCTTTCAAGTATCTCAATATTCTCTTCTTTTGTCATATGGCTCTCTTTTGGAGCAGATTGAAATCTTGCACATACACCTACAAAGACAAGGTGATGTCCGGCCCGCTTCTTTGTGAGATAGAGCAATGATCCAATAAGTGCTTTGTATCTTGTTTGATCTACTGAGGCTTCCCATCCGCATCCATGTCCATTTTTGATCGATGTATTCATTGGTATTTTTACGAAGACTTCTCCTCCATACCAAATTTCTTCATTAAATCTCGGTGTATTTTGTTTGACTTATGAAGGTTCCATCGTTCAAATTTGTTTCACTTGGAGTCCAAGGAAGAATGTCACTCTCCCATCATGCTCATTTCAAATTTACTTTGCATGAGGTTTGAAAATTTTTCACACATGACTCTTTGTTTGTAGATCCAAAAATGATGTCATCCACATATATTTGAACAAGCAAAGATACTCTTTTTGTCTTGAATTACGAAAAGTGTTCTATCTACTTTTCCTTTTGTGAATCCATTTTCGATTAGGAATTGTGACAAAGTGTCATACCATGCTCGGGTGCCTGTTTCAATCCATACAGGGCTTTTCTGAGTTTGTATACCTTATCTCCAAGAGTCTTCTGCTCAAATCCTGGAGGTTGTTCAACATACACTTCTTCTTCCAATAAACCATTTAGGAATGCACTTTTTACATCCATTTGATATACAATGAAATTCTTGTGAGTTGCATAGGCAAGAAACATCCTTATAGCTTCCAATCTTGCTACAGGAGCAAATGTTTCATCAAAATCTATTCCTTCTTCTTGGCAATATCCTTTGGCTACTAGTCTTGCCTTGTTTCTTACCACAAAACCTTCTTCGTTCATCTTGTTTCTGAACACCCATTTGGTACCGATAACATTTTGATGTGTGGGTCTTTGAACTAATTCCCATACTTTATTTCTTTCAAGCGATTGACTCTTCTTGCATAGCTTGAATCCAATGTGTGTCGTCCAATGCTTGTAACACATCTTTGGGCTCTATTTGCGAGATAAAGCATGTGAACATAGCTTCTTGTTGAGTTCTGGATCTCGTTTTGACACCTTCTCTTATATCTCCAATGACAAGTTCTGGTGGATGGTCTCTCACCATCTTACATCAAAGTTGGAGTAAGTTAGCCGATTCGGTCGTCTTGGTTGTGTTCTTTGTGTTCACTCTCTCGTAGTCACTTACCGCAAATTTTCCGGTGTTTTTGAGATTCACTATCTCATCTTCTTTCGAGTTTATAATTCCTTGGCTTTCAAAGATAGGGACTCTTACGTATGGTTGGATGATTCACTTGTCGGTGACTCTTCAATGTCTTCTCCATTTACATTTGGCTCATCGAATACCACATGAATGGATTCTTCTGCAACCATAGTCCTTTTGTTGAGTACTCTGTAGGCTTTGCTTTCAGCTGAGTATCCCAAGAAGATACCTTCATCAGCTTTAGCATCGAAAGCCTTTAGATTGTCCTTGCCATTGTTGTGGATGAAGCATTTACATCGTAAGCTCCTTTCCGGAAGTCATCTTGAGCACAACCTTCCCAAGCCCCACGATGTTGGAAGTCGAAGAGTTCCCCATGAACAGTTTCCTTCCATTAATCGGAATGTAGGAGAATAACATCTCCTTGTCGGCACAAATGTGACGAGTAGCCCCGGTATCTATCCACCACTCCCTTGGGTTATCCACCATATTGGCTTCAAACACAATGGCGGTGAGATTGAGCTCTGACATGTTGATTGGAACCGACTTGTCCTCCGTCACAATGGCTTGTTGGTTGCCACCTTGATTGTCCTTTTTCGGGTGTCGGCAATCCTTCGCCATGTGGTTCGGTTTGCCACAATTGTAGCAATTCCCTTTGAACTTGTTGGCCTTTCCTTTTTACTTTCCGGAGTGCTTGCGTTTCTTGCTAGTGCTCGATTCAGCAAGATTGGCCTTAGCCTCCATTCCAGACTTACTGGATTTCACATCTAATTTTCGGTTGTCTTCTTCGATGCAAAGCCGAACAATCAGATCCTCAAGCCCCATCTCTTTATGCTTGTGCTTGAGGTAGTTTTTGAAATCCTTCCACAATGGCGGCAACTTTTCGATTATTGCAGCCACTTGAAATGATTCATTCAAAATCATCCCTTCAGACACTAAGTCGTGAAGTATGATTTGAATCTCCTAAACTTGGTTGATCACCGTCTTGGTGTCAACCATCTTGTACTCCAGAAATTTGCCGACAACAAATTTCTTTGTGTCGGCATCTTCCGTCTTGTACTTCTTCTCCAAAGAATCCCACAATTCCTTGGAAGTTTTGAACTTGCTATAGACATTGTAGAGGGTGTCGTCTAGCCCGTTCAACACATAGTTGCGACACAGAAAATCATTGGTATGCCAAGCATCCACAGCAATTCTCCGGTTGTTGTCAACTTCTTCATCTCCAACGGCGGTAGCAGGTCGTCTTTTAGAAAATGACACAACCCCAAGGTGGTAAGGTAGAACAGAATCTTCTGTTGCCAACGTTTGAAGTCGGTGCCGGAGAACTTGGGCGGCTTTTCGCCGTGAGCGGGAGCAGCAGCCATTGGTGTGAACGAGATTGATGTGGATGCCATCGTGAAACGGATATTTCGTCTTGCGATTGTTAGTAAAAGTATGTGAGGTTTCTGTTTAGGAAGAAAATGGATGGAGTTTGTAGGTATGGCTAAGTCGAGGCCGGAATTATATTCAGTCTCCGCAAGATGAAATACGCCCCGTATACAAAGTGCTTATGGTTCTGGTGTTCGTCTCTAAGATACAATGACTTTACAGTTCCGGTTTAGCAGCACTTGCAAAAACCGGAATCACAGCGAACAAGGAGTGTTTCTGACTTTCAAGCTAAGAAGGAGGAAATCAGATAATATGCAGAATGCAATGACCGATTTTAAGTTGCTGATTATTTTGTGTGTTTATTCAGTCATCAGGGGTCGAATAATATAGGCCTCTGGTGCCCGTATGGAAAGATCACGTCTTTTGGCTCGAAAAGACACATTTTGCAGATCGACAGACGACTTGTTCATCAAGCGACACGACTGGCGACGCCGCCATGCGCTTGCCGTCTTATTTGGTGCAGTGCGTGCGTCGCCCGCCCGTGCTCAGGTGCGAACCTCTTCCCAAGTTGAAATCCATTTAATTAATTACAAAAATTAATTAAACATTTATTTTAAAGGTTTTTGGTCCAAAAAGAATAAGGGCCTTGAAACCCAAGCCCATGACCCGACCGACCCGGCCAAGACGTGCCTTGGGCAGGCTGTGTGCTTTGAACCAAACCCACAAGCATGTAGGTTCTCACCCCTTTAAAAACTTGGGTGCCCCCAAGGGCCCAAACCCATAAGTCCAACTTGGGATATATTAATTGTGCAAACTTTTCATCATTTTCCTATGTGGGATGGAGCATTTCTCCTTCCCCACATTTTCCATTTTCCATACTATTTATTTGTATTAAGTGGGTAACTTCTAGCATTAATTTCTCATTCACCCGGAACGGTTTTGAGAAATTCCAAATGCTATTCTCATCTACTCTCTTAGTAGAATTTTTACAAATAATTTAATTTCATTTTACACTAATGGAAATCACTTAATTATTTGGTCAAAATCGGGTCAACACCCATTTCTCAAGACCAAATTCCAACAAGTACTCAGGGAATGTCACAGAAATCCGATGAGAGATTGGATTTCACAGAGAAGAAAACCACAAAGAAGATTCGAGACGTAGAGAGAGAACGAGAGATGAGAGAGTGAAAACTCAGAATAATGAGACTAGGGTTTCGGAAAATGCCTTTAAGTAACACCAACCAACGACTATGATCAAGTGTGAAAGATCAATGGATGGGATTAAAATAGAAGGATCCACAAACATAGAAAACGGGTGCCGCAGTCTGAAATCAGTGACTCCAGTATCACATGGGTTAAGTAAATGCTGCAATTTGTAGGCTTACACATGTTATAAAATGGGTCATGCTTAAAAGCAATGAGCCAACACAACAATAGTAGTATTTATTTTTCTATCTTAAATTTATTATTTGTATTTTTATTAACATTCAAAAATTATTTTTCAAATAAGCGTTTTTTTCCTGTAAAATATAATCTCAATATACTTCTGCCCTTTATATTTCCGTGGCATTATTTACATCGCTGGGGTGGTCAACTTTTGCCACCTAGATAATATTGTATGACCTAATAAATAAATAAATAATGGTGATCTCACAAATAGGTAATATGCATATAATATATTATTTATTCAGTGCATTAATATTGAACAAGTATTATATTATTTACAAAAATGATATTTTATTAATTATTTAAATGTTTGGTTGTGCTGTTTATCGAGTGTATTATTTAAAAAAAAGTACAGTTATCTCTTTTATTAAAAAAATAAATAAAATTTTAGTTTGATTGACTAGAGATTAAAGAAAGAGAAGAGAAGTTAGTACATGTTTGATGTTTGCACTTGTCTTATTGACTCATTGACTGCGTGGGGGAACATAATCTTGTTCTTAGTTCTAACACACAATTTACAAGACAGTATCTCTGCTTTGGCTCTTTACTTTTTCATATTAATTATTTTTTTTCTCTTTTCCAGTAAATTTTGGCGCTTCTTTAGAACAAGTACTTATCCATAGTTGACTATTTATTTTTCGTGTTAACCGTGTCCGACCTGATTTTGACTCGAACTTGTTAAGGGTTGTACCTGTACCTGCTAAATTCGTGTTAGGTTCGTGTCGTGTCACAAATTGACGCCCCTAATGCAAACAACTTCCAACGGGTCGACACGATTGGCCTATGTAACCCGTTTAATTTTATTGTGATATATTATTTTAATATTCTGTGATGTTTTAGTTGGTTATGATGATGGAAAAATTATTATATCCATTTTTTTAATGAATTTTAATATTTAATGTATTTTTTATTTGTAATTTTATATTTTTTTGATTTTTTAATATTTTTTTCGTGTCAAGTTTAAATTATACAGGTTTTTAGTGTCGTGTCGGGTTACCCGTGTTATAAACGGGTCGTGTTCGGGTCGTGTATCTTGACACGAATAATTAAACGGGTCGGGTTCGGATTCGTGTCAGACCTGTAATACCTATGTAAAAACACGACCCGCGAACACGAAACACGACACGATTGACACCCCTAGTTTGCATGACCTTTTTTGTAGGGATATGAGTGATCTATAAAAGGGAATGGAGCTGCACGAATTTCTTTGTGGATTCAGAGCACAGAAATCATAAAATTAAAGAGAGTCCACCGTTTTTCACAAGAAGAGGGAGAGGTGCCTAGTGTGTTCGATATGTGTTGACATCACCTTTTACAACACCTCTTGAAAGTTGATTCTTCTTGGTAGTTTTGAGAGACGACTTGTCGGGATAGGTTCAAGTTGTTCTCTTACTTTGAATGATTCGAGCTTAGAACAGGAGTTTTTCAAAAAAGAGTCCAAGTTTTTCACAAGAAGAGGGAGAGGTGTCAAGTGTGTTCGATAGGTGTTGACGTCACCTTTCTTAACACCTCTTGAAAGTTAAATCTTCTTGGTAGTTTTGAGAGACAATCAGAATGTCAGGATAGGTTATAGTTGTTATCTTCATTTTACGGTAGAAGGTTGAGTTGAAAGACAAAGTACAATAGGGAAGTCTTTGTCTGTTCTTTATTTTGTGTAATCAACTTTCTACTTCATTGTTTTTGCCTTAGTGGCGCTGCACAAGTATTTTTATACTTGTGCAAATTTTATGCCCTGTGTTCATTCTCATTTTTATGCTTTGGTTATTTTTCTTAATTGATAAAATAAACAAAGAATCTGAAAAATACAAGTTTCCGCTGGGTGACACCTAGAGGTGTTGCCAACACTCTGCACAACACTCACTGCAAACTTTAAGAATTCGACCCTCCGATTCTAACAGGATGAAAAATGAACATCTATGGGGGTCCTATTTAAAGTTAGCAGTACTTGCAAAAGTCGAACTCACAACAAACAATTAATTGTTTCAGAACTTTCGAAGTCTAGAAGGAAGAAAATAGACAATAGGATAAAATGCGGTATTGAATGTGATGAAAAATGAACATCCATAGGGTCTTAATTATAGAATTTGAGGTGCCTCTTCAAATTGGGTTGCACACCACATGGTTGTTCATCCATGGGGGTCCTATTTAATTTATAGAATTTTAGGTGCCTCTTCAGACTGTGTTGCAGGTTCATCAAAGCACCTCATGACGATGTGCGCCTATAAAGCATCTAATGCGACAAAGTGCGATGTATGTCGGCTCGGTGCAGCTTGAGCTCAAAGCTAGTCAAAACCAACTTGGTCTAATAGGGTGCACCATAAGGAGCTTCACATTATTACTCCTTAATAGTAATGAAATTCTATAAAAGGTAGCCAAACTTGTTCCTTGTTTCCAATGTGGGATGTGACTCTTCACATTTCCACCATTTCATATTTAAGTGACTTATTTTATGCATTAATTTCTCATTCACCCGAAATTATTTTTGAGAAAAATTATATGCTAATATCATCTACTCATAACGTAGATTATGATTATCTAATTTATTTCTATTTTACATAGTAAAATCTACCTAAATAATTGGTCAAAATTGGGTCAAAACACATTTATACTAAACCAATTTCCAACAATACTTTATCATCATTTTAAATTTCAAACAAAATGTTTTCGTGTGAACTAATTAAGCAATAACCACAATTGCGCGCTTATAAAAGATTAGGCTGTGATTGTCCGTCAAAAATTTCCCAAATTTCCATCTTTAAGCGAAAAAATAATTGTGAAATGTGTGATTGTCTGTAGAATTGTTTTTAAATAAATCTCAATTATCTTCAAAAGTAACTCATTTTTTTTTTCGCACTTACACTTCTCAATACCCATCTATTATTTATTTCTCTCTCCCCCTCATATTTATATAAAGAATTTCAGTAATTTCTTTATTTTATTATCAATCTTGATAACAAAAGGTATTAAATGAGATCCATATTGCATATTTTTTGTTTAATTTGTTATTCAATTTTTCGACATTATATTTTACTCTATTACTTCGCAAAAAATTTCTACAAACAATCAACTTTTTAAAAGATTTCTCATCACATCAATTAACATAATCATTATTTTCACTACTATTTACTCATAAAACAAAAGTGAACGGAATGAAATGATAACACAATCTTACATTATATTCTTTCTAATTTTTTCCTTTTAAAAAAATATTATAATCGGACAGCAGGTTACAAATAAAAAATAATTAAATGTTAAAAAAATATAGTATAATCAGACAGAAGCTTCTCAAAAGAAGTACGGTTTCTCCGATTTTCAGTATAAAACATTTGGTCAAAGGCTCAAAGCAATGTGATTATGTCAAATCTTATTCTAAAAAGTAGTGCAATTGACTTAAAGGCACTCAACGGTCTCAACCACTTTCTTGAAATGAAAATTAATTAGAATTATAATTTTAAAAAACAAAAACAAATATTTTATACTCCAGAAACCAAACAATCTATGCTATTTTCACTTCAACAAATAAAAAAAAAATACATTATATAAACCGTTGACACTTTGTACACCAAAACAATTTTCAACTAAAAACACTAATATATGTAGCATTATAATTAAGTCCTCAATATAGCTCAAGTGGTATTACTAACCCTTTATAAGGGTGTTGACCAGGATTCGAACCCCGTATCTTTCAGTTATTTAAAATTTATCTCCTCCCCTCCAACCACTACTCCCAACTTATTAAAAAATTAATTAAGTCCTCAAATTATACTACCTTGAGACGCCCCGGCCGGGCCGCCCCCTTCAAAGCTAATATCGACAATTTGTTAGGCACTGCAAATAATAAAAATAAATATTTTTGTATTAATATTCTCAGAATTAGTAAGTGTTGGCACTTTGCAATTTGCATCCCAATACAATTTTAATTTTCATAAAAAAAAAAAGATCAATCTAACTATATAAGTGGCGGTATGAATCCTCAAAATTGATAATTAATATTGCATTACATAGTATTAACTCATCAGTGCCGTGCTTGAATTTTTGGGTGGCAAAAACTCATATAGAATCATTTTACGGGTTTAAATTCGAAGACGGATCATTCTGATCCGCAGATTCTGTTAAAAAGGTCCGCGGGTCAAAGCCACCCTCTCTCTCTCTCTCTCTCTCTCTCTCTCTCTCTTATTTTGTTTTTCCTGTTTTTCTTCCTCAGTTAAAGTAACAGTTTTATGAGAAAAAGTATCATTTTTTTTTAGATAAAGTATCATATTTTTAAATATAGCCACAGATTATGATTACCTTACAGTGGAGGAAAAATAAATATATCAGAGTTAAAGTAACACCTTTATGAGTAAAAGTATATATTTTTTGAGACAAAATATCATGTTTTAAGAGTAAAAGTATTTGTTTTTGAAATAAAGTATCACGTTTTTTAATATAGTCACATATTATGAATTCAATATAAAGAAAGATGAATAATAAATATGATAGAGTTAAAGTAAACTTTTATAAGTAAAAGTATTTGTTTTTTTGAGATAAAGTAACATATTTCTTAATATAGTTACAAATTATGAATATATTGTTGGAAAAGTTGTGAAGGAAATTGCACATTTGGGGTGCGATTTTCTTGGGAATTCGATTGTCTAACGACAAAAGTAAAAGTGGACTATTGTTCTACTCCGTGAGAATATCGAAATCGAATATTTGTTTGTCCAAAATGATGTTTGGATGAAGGATAAATTAAATCTTAAAGTGAAGTGTTGGAATTAATTTATAAAGAAAAAAACATGTGTTTGTCTTCTTTGAAAGGTGGGTTTGTCCCACATGGAAAAACTAAGGCATTTTAGACTAGTATATATAATGTCACCTTTTAGTAAGGTGTAAGATTATATTGCATAGATGCTCTCTCTACACGCGCGCCCGCAGGGGGGGTGCAAATCAAGGTCCGGTTGGAGCTCCGAACCACTGACTTGTGTGCGAGCGCGACCTGCGTACACGAATGTCGGACCAAAATCGAGCCACATAGTCTAGCTATGTTTTACAGATTTTTTATTTTCGAAATTAAATTTTTACAGATTTTTTATTTTCGAAAATTTAAAACTATCTGTAACAGTTGAAATTAATTCCTCAGGTTTAATTTTTGAATTAAAACCTGTAACAACAAAATTATAATTGTTGTGTAACAACAGATATGAATTGTTGTGTAACAGCAATAGATTTAAATTCTCTGATAACTTTTCACTCTATAAATAGTGAATTTTCAAATAATCAAAACACACTCTTCTTTGCATTCTAAATACTCTCTGCGTATATTGTTACGTATTCCTCTTAGCCTCCTGCATTTTGGTGATAAAGTTCAGGCGTAATTTCAGTTCGCCGGAGAAAAAGATAGTCCGATTTTCCCGTCTTATCCTGGGAAACAGACGTCCAGAATAGGGGACGAATCTGTTTTAAGGATAGTGTGTCAAACACACGATTCGGGCCATTTCTGTTTTCCCAAATTCTGGAATTTGGTTTCAATAAAATTTTTGAGGTTTTGCAGCAAATTGTAATTTCCAGTTCTACTGAATTCTGATTTTTGTAAATTGTACTGCGATATTATTCCAACAAACTTAAAACAAATTTTTTTTCCGGTACAGTTTATAATTTTCTATTCTGGAAAATTTTATCAAAGCAGCAGTCATTTGACAAATTGATAAAAGTTCTTGCTTTTGAAAATCGCTATTAATCTACTGCAGTCTATCATTGGAATTCGGATTTTTGTCTTCTGTTTATGCGATTTTGGCTAACAATCTTAGTTTAGATTTGTTTTAATGTTGTTGTAACATTGGAATGCAAATCATCAAATTGTCTTTCACATGATACTAGTTTACTTTCTGTTCAAGTCAAATTGGTTATTAGACATATGCTTTGAATGCCTTCAATTGGATAAAAATCTTTTCAATTGATATTCCTGATTGTTGACTTAAAATTTCTTTAATCGAATTCACTTCTGATTGTTGGCTTAATTTGTTTTTCAAAGAATTCATTTGCTACTTTCAGACTACTGTATCACAAATTCTTTTGGTTTCTTTAAGCTACAGTAGATTTAATTTCAATTATATATACTGGTCATTAATTTTTTCGGTGCTAATATTTGTTTGTTGAAATTGGTTCGAATTTTATTTTGGACTAATAAATTATACCCATGCTATTTTGGAGTGGAAGGAAATTACATTAGACATTATAATAAAAAGTTGAACAATTTATTTTGTTCTTATCAGATTTATTCCGATTAATTGAAGTACTAAATTTTGATTTGTTTTTCAGAAATGGCTTATGATAATTTGAACTCGGGAGTTCCGATTGGCGCAAATGAGACAAATGTTACGCCTAATCCGATCGTGCCTAATCCAGATGTGCCCAATCCCATGGTTAACCCTGTTGTGCCTCAGATAGTGGCTAACCCCACTGTTAATGTGCCGGTGAATCATGGTGAGAAACCGGAGAAATTCAATGGTTTGGATTTCAAACGTTGGCAGTAAAAAATGTTGTTTTACTTGACGACGTTTAACCTAGCAAGGTTCTTGACTGAAGATCCTCCAAAGTTGAGTGAGGATGAAACAAATGTTCAAGCCGCTCACGCTGTTGATGCTTGGAATCATGCAGATTTCCTTTGTAGGAATTATGTAATGAATGGTTTAGCAGATCCGTTGTATAATGTTTATAGCTCTAAACGAACTGCTAAAGAATTGTGGGAGTCATTAGACCACAAGTATAAGTCTGAGGATGCAGGGACTAAAAAATTTATTGTTGGCCGATTCCTAGACTTTAAAATGATTGATTCCAAGTCTGTAATAAGTCAAGTGCAAGAACTTTAGGTGATTATACACGATATTCTTGCTGAAGGAATGGTTTTGAATGAAACTTTCCAAGTGGCTGCAATAATTGAAAAATTGCCACCAACTTGGAAAGATTTCAAGAACTATCTGAAGCGCAAACGAAAGGAGATGAATGTTGAAGATCTGATTGTTAGGCTTCGGATTGAAGAAGATAACAAAGGTTCTGAAAGGAAAATGTTCAATCATGTGGCTGCTAAAGCCAATGTTGTGAAGCATGGCGAAAGCTCCAAAGGGAAAAAGAAAACCGGGAAAACTGGTAAATGGTTCAATAATTGGGGACCAAAAGGAGGCATTTCCAAGAAGAAATTCGAAGGAAAATGCTTCAATTGTAGCGGCAATGGTCACAAGGCTTCTGATTGCAAGAAACCAAAGAAGAACCGTGAGGCTAACATGGTTGATGACATTTCTAAGGAGGTGTCCGATTTGAATATTGTTGCTGTGATTTCGGAGGTGAATTTGGTGGGATCAAACCCTAACCAGTGGTGGATTGATAATGGCGCTACCAGGCATGTGTGCTCCAATAAGGAGATGTTCAGTACCTTTGAGGCTGTTGAGAATGGCGAGAAGCTGTAAATGGGAAATTCTGCCACTTCTGACATCAAAGATCAAGGGAATGTGGTTCTAAAAATGACGTCTGGAAAGGAGCTGACTCTCACGAATATGTTATATGTGCCAGATGTCCGTAAAAACTTGGTGTCTGGATCGCTTTTAATTAAGCATGGTTTTCGTGTTGTGTTTGAGTCTAATGTTGTAACTTTACTCAAAAAATGGAATGTTTGTAGGAAAAAGGGTATGTAACTGATGGGCTATTTAAGCTCAGTGTAATGGTTGTGAAACCAAAAGGCAATAAAATAATGAATGTTTCTGTTTACTTGCTTGAGTCTTCCAATTTGTGGCATGGTAGACTAGGACACGTTAATTATGATACTTTATGTAGATTAATTAACTTAAACTATATACCAACATTCCATATTGATTCCAAGCACAAGTGTGAAACTTGTGTTGAGGCAAAGTTAACAAGGACATCATTTAAAAATATTGAAAGAAATAATGAACCTCTTGATTTAATTCACAGATGTATGTGATTTAAAATCAACACAAACACGTGGTGGCAATAAGTACTTTATTACTTTTATAGATGATAACACAAAGTCTTGTTATGTGTATCTTCTTAAAAGTAAAGATGAAGCTATAGAGAAATTTATTCTCTATAAAAATGAAGTTGAGAATCAACTCAACAGGAAAATAAAGGTGCTAAGAAGTGATCGTGGAGGTGAATATGAATCACCTTTTGCTGAATTCTGTGCTCAACACGGAATTAGACACGAAACAACATCACCTTATTCACCTCAACAGAATGGCATTGCAGAACGGAAAAACCATAGACTTAAAGAAATGATGAATGCCTTGTTATTAAGTTCTGGCTTGCCTCAGAACATGTGGGGGGAACTGTCTTGACGGCTAATTACCTTTTAAATAAGGTACCTCGTAAGAAACTAGACAAAATCCCTTACGAGCTATGGCATGGAAGAATGCCATCCTACAAATACTTACGAGTGTGAGGTGTCTTGCTAAGGTTGTTATACCAACACCTAAAAAGGTGAAGGTAGGTCCCAAAAAAGCTGTGACAAAGACATATTTATTGGATATGCACATAACAGTGCTGCTTATCGGTTTCTTATGCATGAATCTAAAGTTGAAGATATACACAAGAACACGATAATTGAATCGAGAAATGCCTCGTTATTTGAAAATGTATTTCCATGCAGATCGAGAGAAGAAGCAAGCTCTTCTAAACGGATACATGATTCAATAGAACAAGAGCAAGAAGAAAAGGTAGAAAGTAGACGCAGCAAATGAGTTAGGATAGAAAAATCTTTTGGTCCAGATTTTCTAACCTACATGCTGGAAAGTGAACCTCAAAGCTATAGAGAAGCTATAACTTCTTCTGAAGGACCATTATGGAAAGAGGTCATAAAAAGTGAAATTGATTCCATCTTGCAAAACCATACCTGGGAACTAATGGATCTTCCTGAGGGAAGTAAACCACTAGGTTACAAATGGATTTTCAAGAAGAAAATGAAGGCAGATGGAACAATTGATAAGTACAAGGCTAGACTTGTAATTAAAGGTTATAGACAAAAAGAAGGCCTTGATTACTTTGATACGTATTCTCCAGTTACGAGAATAACATCCATTAGATTGGTACTTGCAATTGCCGCATTGCAAAATCTTGAAGTACATCAAATGGATGTAAAAACTGCTTTTCTAAATGGAGATTTAGAAGAGGAGATTTACATGGAACAACCTGAAGGATTTTCTGCACCTGGGCAAGAGAACAAAGTTTGTAAACTGGTCAAGTCATTATATGGCTTGAAACAGGCACCAAAACAATGGCATGAAAATTTTGATAATGCCATGAAAGAGTGTGGGTTTAAAATAAATGAATGTGATAAATGTGTTTATGTTAAAGACACTGAAAATGGCTATGTCATATTGTGTCTTTATGTAGATGACATGCTTATCATTGGAAGTAATAATAAAATAATTAAATCCATTAAAGATATGTTGAACTCGAGGTTTGACATGAAAGATATAGGTTTAGCTGACGTGATCCTCGGAATAAAGATTTCTAGAACTTCAAATGGACTGACACTTGATCAGTCACATTATGTGGATAAGATTCTAGATTAGTAAGGATGACACATCATTAGCTAGAACTCCTATAGACACGAGTCAACATCTATCGAAGAATAGATGTGAGGCTGTGTCTCAATTGGAATACTCACGAGTCATAGGAAGTCTGATGTACTTAATGAGTTGTACAAGACCAGACATTGCTTATGCAGTGAGTAAATTGAGCAGATACACGAGTAATCCAGCACATGAACACTGGAAAGGTATAGTGAGAATACTAAGGTATTTAAGATACACTCGTGATTTTGGACTGCACTATACAAGATATCCTGCTGTTATTGAAGGATACAGTGATGCTAATTGGATATCTGATATTAAAGACTCTAAGTCTACAAGTGGATTTGTATTCACTTTAGGTGGTGCAACCATATCTTGGAAATCTTCTAAGCAGACGGTTATAGCTAGATCCACAATGGAGTCTGAATTTATAGCTTTAGACAAGTGTGGAGAAGAAGCTGAATGGCTCCGGAACTTCTTAGAAGATATTCCAAAGTGGCCAAAGCCTGTGCCAGCAATTTGTATACATTGTGATAGTCAATCATCGATTGACAGGGCACAGAGCAATATGTATAATGGTAAGTCTAGACACATTCGTCGTAGACACAATACCATTAGACAACTACTCTCAACTGGTTTTATCTCTATTGACTATGTGAAGTCAAAGGATAATATAGCGGATCTGTTAACCAAAGGGTTAAATCGAGAGTTAGTTGCAAAATCATCAAGAGGAATGTGACTTAAGCCTCTGGAAAAATGAGTTGATACAATAGAAACCCAACCTAGTTGACTGGAGATCCCAAGATCTAGGTTCAAAGGGACAACCTAATTGTAAAAAGACTCTAGGATCACTGTGGGGGATTTCCCTTGTCCATTCCTTAATAGTGAAGCCCGTGAAAAGAAGAGGATAAGCATTTGGCTTTTAATGATTCTTGTGTGTCGGTAAGCCGAGTTGGGTAGTGCGGGCTACTCTAAAGAAGAATCACCTATGTGAGAGAGAAGTGGGGCCGCTTCGAAGAGAATTGTGTGAGGCTCAATTCTTAGAACCTCTTGCAGAACCAGGCGTATGTTCAGGGCCATGAATGAACATAACAATGAGAACTGAAGTATGTTAGGAAGAATCCTGTGTGAGATATATCATCTTTTACACAAAAGGCAGAACAGTTCAAAGGCATCACGTCTACTGATCAGCTAGTAAAATAAATATGTTTTCACAAGGGAAGGTTCAAAGGGTAACGCCTACCTATCCTATGCAGGGTTCAACTGTTGGACTTTATCACCAAATCTTTGTATCCTCGTAATTTCCTTCATGTGGGGGATTGTTGGTAAAGTTGTGAAGGAAATTGCACATTTGGGGTGCGATTTTCTTGGGAATTCGATTGTCTAACGACAAAAGTAAAAGTGGATTATTATTGTACTCCGTGAGAACATCAAAATCGAATATTTGTTTGTCCAAAATGATGTTTGGATGAAGGAGAAATTAAATCTTAAAGTGAAGTATTGGAATTAATTTATAAAGAAGAAAACATGTGTTTGTCTTCTTTGGAAGATGGGTTTGTCCCACATGGAAAAACTAAGGCATTTTAGACTAGTATATATAATGTCACCTTTTAGTAAGGTGTAAGATTATATTGCATAGAGGCTCTCTCTACACGCGCGCCCGCAGGGGGATGCAAATCACGGTCCGGTTGGAGCTCCGAACCACTGACTTGTGTGCGAGCGCGACCTGCGTACATGAATGTCGGACCGAAATTGAGCCACATAGTCTAGCTATGTTTTACAGATTTTTTATTTTCCGAAATTAAATTTTAACAGATTTTATTTTCGAAAATTTAAAACTATCTGTAACAGTTGAAATTAATTCCTCAGGTTTAATTTTTGAATTAAAACCTGTAAGAACAAAATTATAATTGTTGTGTATAATTGCTGTGTAACAACAAATATGAATTGATGTGTAACAGCAATAGATTTAAATTCTCTGATAACTTTTCACTCTATAAATAGTGAATTTTCCAAAGAATCAAAACACACTCTTTTTGCATTCTAAATACTCTCTGCATATTGTTCTCGTATTCCTCTTGGCCTCCTGCATTTTGGTGATAAAGTTCGGGCGTAATTTGATTCATAGGAGAAAAAGGTAGTCCGGTTTTCCCGTCTTATCCTGGGAAACAGACGTCCAGAATAGGGGATGAATCTGTTTAAGGATAGTGTGTCAAACACACGATTAGGAGCCATTTGTTTTTCCAAATTCGGAATTTGGTTTCAATAAAATTTTTGAGGTTTTGCAAAGCAAATTGTAATTTCGAGTTCTCTTGAATTCGATTTTTTCATGATCTTTGCGATATTATTCTAACATATATTACAATAAATAAATAAATAAATAAACATATATATATAACATAGTTAAAGTAACTCTTTTATACGTTAAAGTATCTATTTTTTGAGATAAAGTATAATGTTTTTTTAATATAGTCACAAATTAGGAATGACGGAAAGAAGGAAAAATAAAAAATAAATATGATATAGTTAAAATAACACTTTTATAAGTAAAAGTATACATTTATTGGTATAAAGTGTCATGATTTTAATACATTCAAAGATTAAGAGTCTAGTACATTGAAGAAGGAAAATAAATATGACGAGCTTTGGGAATTTGTAATAATTATGAATGGCGTTATATTCATGTTTATCGAAACTACACAACAAGCAAGGTAGTGGTCTAGTGATAGAATAGTACATTGATATGGTACAGACCTGGGTTCGATTCTTAGCCTCTCTATTTAGAGGTGTTTTTAATTTTTTAATTTAGCAGGCGTATTTATGAATGGCGTTATATACACAGTTATACTAAAATTGCACAATAAGCACTAGTGGTCTAGTGGTAGAATAGCATGTTGTCATTGTATTGACGCCGGTTTGATTCTTGGCTAGAGCTACCTGAAACGTTTTTTTTCCAATAATAACGGTGAGTATAGATCAGAATCAGTAAGAGGCGGTCTACAAGAGACCTTCTCTTTTTGGGCGGTATTCACATATGTTAAACATATCGATATTGATGTGATACGCTAACCCACCTCTAAGCAAACCAAGTCCAAAAATATATAAAAATATGGTGAAAACTGCAAAATATAAATCTAATTCTAGGGTTCAAAGTGATAATTAAACTTTAATGGGTGAAAAAGTGTATGCTTATTTTTATAGGGTGCAAACTGTAAAATACATTTTAGTTTTAGGCAATATACATTCCAGTCCAGCACTACAAATTATAGGACCTTTTCCTAAAACAATTAGCAAGATCTGATCAACCCCACAGCTTACAAGCAAGTTAGTAAAACAATTTTTGTCGTCTACTGCAAAACCAGTTGTGCAATAATGCATGCATATTCATTATTTAACTAGTAAATCAACAGACCTACAGTCTATTCAATAATGAGACATTTTTGTCTATCACATAATTGACCTAATTATGTGGATCCTCTAAAATAATCATTTTGGTCGTCAATAGTAGTATATTAATTTATTTCATTTTTGTTGGTTTGTGACATTTTTCTTAACTTTCACACACGCATTTCGGTTTGCTATTTCACGTGGGCTTTCACTCAATAATCAATATCTTGAATGTGGTGGTTGTTACTTGTTTGATTAATATATGTAAATATATGCATATTATATGTCTGTCTATATGCATGTATTGTTGGAATTTTGGTTTTGATAAAGTGGGTGTCGACCCGATTTTGACCAATTTTTCGATGGCTAAAAATTTAATTCTGGAGGAATTAAATTATATATTATTAATCTACGTTCCGAGTAGATGTTCGTAGTATTTTGTATTTCTCAAAACCGAATTTCGGTGAGTGAGAAATTGATACACGAAGGTAGCCACATAAATGAGCATTATGTAAAGATTATGTAAAGGGAAATGAAAGGCTTTTGCCTTATCCCACATGGAATACAAATCATTGTTTATCCTAGTTTATTTACTAGAAGGTGTTATATGTTGTATAAACTATAACACAAGTGGATGATCACAAGTGGGCCATACGCTGGCAGCATGGCTTTGGCGGGCAGGCGACCCGACCCTATTGGGCCAGTCTGGTCCACTAAAGTTTTGCCACTCGAAAATGGGCTTGGCCGGCATTCGAGTGATGCTGGCTGTTGGAGCCAAATGAATCAGGACATTGTAGGTGTCATTCGTGTGATTGTTAGAGTGATCATCGAAGAGAGCCCACTACTTGTATGTTATGGAGTAGTGGGGTGTAACATCAGGATGTTACAATTGGATTAAACGCCCACTACTTTGTTATCTCCTGCGGTGTTGGTTGGCTATATATTCATTGTTGTGCATTGCGAGATTTTACACAAAAATTCATAGCAAATAATCATACACAAAGCCGTATTTCGCATTCGCACTCAAAGTCCAAAGAAACGAGTCTTTCAACACTTTTTCGTTCGAAGGTGCTTACGTGTTAGTGGTGCTACTACGAGAAGATGAAGCCGTTTTTTCTTTGGAGGCAATACGTCAAACCGTGAGCATTAGCCGAGGCGTAATTGTCTTGTGGATAGAGATAGTATCTCGGCCTTAAAGTTGAGTTCGAGAAGTTTGTTTTTTTTTTTGTAATAGAATAGTTCATTTCCAGTTTGTAATTGAGCCATTGTGAAGGCTTTCTCGTTGTAAACACTACATTGTATTCAACAACCGCAAGACAATTATCGAACTTCATGATGGCAAGCACAAGAGTAACCCCGATCATCCCCCTCGCTCAAGCCGAGAAACCCGAAAAATTCATGGGTTTCGACTTCAAGAGGTGGCGACAAAAAATGTTGTTTTACCCGACTACCGAGTCCGGAAATATCGACCGAGGACGCTCGTTGTTCTTGAGAACGAAACAAATGCGAGAAAAATGCGCTGCGTTTGATGCATGGGGCGAGGATGATTTCTGTGTCGAACTATGTCCTAAACGGACTTAGTGATGCACTTTCTGATGTGTATTGTCTTTGTGAAATCCTCCAAAGAATTGTGGGATTCTTTGGGAAGAAGTACAAAACCGAGGATGCCGCACAAAGAAATTTGTTGTCGGTAAGTTCTGGATTTTGTGATGGTTGATTCTAAAACCGTGATGGAACAAGTTTGAAGTTCAGTTGATCCTACATGGAATCTCTGCCGAGAGAATGGCTTTGCGGAAGCATTCCAAGTGGCCGCCTTGATTGAGAAATTGCCCCAAGTTGGAAGGATTTCAAGAATTATCTCAAACATAAGCGAAAAGAGATGGGACTAGAGGATCGATTGTCAAACTCGAATTGAGGAAGACAATAGGAGGATTGACTCTAAGTCCAAGCTTGTTCCTATGGAGTCAAGAGCCAACTTGATGGAGCACGGCTCATCAAGTAACTCGAAGAAAAGGCCTAACGATAAAAGCAAGAAACCGGCGGTGGAAAATTCCGGGAGCTTACTACAAGCGTGGCAAAGCGAACCATATGGCAAAAAAGGATGCCATCAACCAAAGAAAAAGAAAACCAAAGCGCATTCCAATGCCAATGTGGTTGAAGAAAGGGAGGAGACGAGGCGTTGACATGTCGGCGGTGGTGTTTGAAGCCAATTTGGTGGATAACCCGAAAGAATGGTTTGTGGATACGGTGCCACTTGCCATGTCTATTACGATAAGGATGCATTCTCTTCTTACATCCTATCGACCAGGAAGTCGATCCATATGGGGAATCACGCCTCTTCCGATGTTCTTTGGCGTTGGAACGGTGGTGTTAAAGCTTACTTCGGAAAGAAGTTGAAGGCTGAAGGATGTCTTTGCATGTCCCAGGACATCCGCAAAAATCTGTTTCGGGTTATTTCTTTGGTCAACCATGGGTTTAGACTAGTTTTGAGTCCGAAAAGTTTGTACTTAGCAAATTTGGACGAGTTCTTGGTAGGGTTATCTAGACAAAGGATTGTTCAAAATGAATGTAATGGTTGTACGCCGTTTTGGCGAGAATATGAATAAGAATGAATCTTCTTCATTTATATTCTTGAGTGCTCTAATTTATGGCATATTAGATTAGGACATGTAAATCAATGCTATAAAAAGATTGGTAAATTTAGAATTAATTAATTTACGAAGTAAACATAAAGAAAATGTGAAGTTTGTGTTGAAGCTAAAATGGCTAAATTACCGTTTCATTCGGTTGAAATGAGCACTTCACCTTTAGAGTTGATACACACCGATGTGTGTGATCTAAAATTTGTGCAAACTAAAGGTGGTAAAAATATTTCATCACATTTATTGATGATTGCACAAGGTTTTGCTACTTATACTTGTTAAGAAGCAAAGATGAAACATTAGAGGCTTTTAAGAATTATAAAAATGAAGTTGAAAATCAACTTGACAAATGATTAAAATAATTCGGAGTGATAGAGGTGGCAAATATGTTGCCCCATTTGAAGAACTATGTACCCGATCGGGCATAATTCATCAAACAACACACCATATTCACTACGTCTAGCGGTGTTCTTTGAACGCAAAAACCGGACTAAAAGAGATGATGAATGCCATGTTGATAAGTTCAGGATAACCCCAGAATATGTGGGGGAAAGTTGTTTTAACAGCCAACCACATATTGAATAAAATATCACTTAAAGGGAAAGATAAGGCACCTTACGAATTGTGGAAAAATCGTAAGCCTTCTTATAAATACCTTAAAATGTGGGGGTGTTTGGCTAAGGTAGCAATACGAACCAAAACAAGTTAAAATTGGACCAACGAGTTGATTGTGTCTTTGTGGGATATGCATACCAAAGTAGTGCATAGGTTTATGATACATAAGTCGGAAAATCGAAAATGATGAAGGTACCATAATCGAATCAAGGAATGTTGTATTCTTTGAGGATGTCTACCCTTGTAGAGAAAAGTTAGAAGTGAGTACTAATAAAAAAACTCATTTAAAGCGCAAGTGGTTCAACACCAATTAGTGAAGAACCGAGGAGACGCAGAGAGAGGTCTAAAAATGACTAAGTCTTTTGGGCGGATTACATAACATTTATGTTAGATGGTGAGCCAAACTCGATTAAAGAGGCTCTAAGTAGTCCGGATGCTCCGCTCCGGCGAAAGCTATCAATAGTGAAATTGAGTCTATTTTGCAAAACCATACTTGGGAGTTGGTTGATCTCCTCTTTCAGTCATAAACCTTTAGGATGTAAATGGATCCTAAAGAAGAAGTATAAAGTAGATGGAACTATTGATAAGTATAAAGCACGGCTTGTAGCCAAAGGCTTTAAACAAAAAGAAGGATATGACTTCTTTGATACCTATTCTCCAGTAACGAGGATTGCGTCTATTCGGGTGCTTCTCGCGATTGTTGCCTTGCACAATCTAGAGATTCATCAGATGGATGTCAAGACGGCGTTTCTGAATGGAGAGATAGATGTTGAAATCTACATGGAACAACCTGAAGGGTTTGTTGCACCCGGTCAACAAAAGAAGATGTGCAAGTTAATAAGATCCTTGTACGGACTGAAACAAGCTCCAAAACAATGGCATCTTAAGTTTGACAATACGATGTTGTCAAATGGATTTAAAATCAACGAGTGTGATAAATGTGTATATGTCAAAGGGACATCAGAAATATTTGTCATAGTTTGTCTATACGTAGACGATTTATTAATCATGGGCAGTAGTCATGATACTATCATGGAGACTGAAAGAATGTTAAAGAGGAACTTTGACATAAAGGATATGGGGACTGTTGATGTAATCCTTGGGATAAAAATCGTGAGAACTCCCCGATGGAATTATCTTGTCACAATCCCACTATGTGGAGAAAGTGCTCAAGAAATTCAATGCTTTTGATAGTTCAGTCAAAGACGCCCATTGATTTAAGTATAAATCGGTTGCTAATAAAGCGAACCAGTGGCTCGGATGGAATACTCACGTATAATAAAGTCGATGTACATCACAAATTGTACACGCCCGACTTGGCCTACCCCTGTAAATATGTTGAGTAGGTTCACGAGCAATCCAAGCCATGAGCATTGGAAAGCATTAACCAGGGTATTAAAATACTTGAAGTATACTTTGGATTATGGGCTATACTACTCAAGATATCCATTGCATTCTTGAAGGATATAGTGATGCTAGTTGGATTTGATTCGAAAGATTCTTATTCAACTAGTGGATACATATTCACCATTGGAGGTGGCGCGGTATCGTGGAAGTCCACGAAGCAAAACATGTATAGCTCGGTCCACCATGGAATACGAGTTTATAGCTTTGGATAAAGTCTGGTGAAGAAGCGAGTGGCTTGAATTTTTTGGAAGATATTCCATGTTGGAGGAAGCTGTGCTTACGTGATGATTCATTTTGTGATAGCCAAGCGGCTATAGGAAGGGCACGAGCAATATGTATAACGGTAAGTCTAGACATATTCGTCGGAGACACAATATCGTTAGACAATTGATCTCAAATGGTGTGATGTCAATTGACTACGTAAAGTCAAAAGACAATTTGGAAAATCCTTTGACGAAAGGACTGAATCGAGATCAATTAGGTAAATTGCTAGAGGGAATGGACTTAAAGTTCACAAAGTAAAAATTACCATCATAGTGGTAACCCAACCATGATGACTGGAGATCCCAAGAACTTGGTTCAATGGGAAAACTAAACTATGAAGGTTATGTTGTAACACTTGGAAACAATGTTATAACCCATCCCTAGAAAGCAATACGAAGTGTTGAAACACCTGCAAAGTTGTGGTGAGGCTAAGTCATTTGACTTTTAATGATTCCTACACCTCGTTGAGGTTGAGTATGGCAGGATACTCGGATAGGAGATCACCTATATAAGTAAGAAGTGCGGGCGCTTCAAAGTAACACTTATGAATCCAAAGTGGTGTCCATGGCGAAACGGACACAAAACGTGAGAAGAAGGTGTTGAGACCTTATTGTGTTAATCTTTGTTGACTCAAGATACACCATGGAGGAATAGTTCAAGGCATTGCGTCCACTAAGCCGCCCGGTGTACCCGATGGTATTGACTACGGAAGGTTCAAAGCCATAAGCTACCTTTCAATGCAATATTGTCTCTTGAGGATGGTTTTGTGTTCCGCATTCATGCATACATTAATTTCCACTCATGTGGGGATTGTTGGAAATTTTGGTTTTGATAAAGTGGGTGTCGACCCAACTTTGACCAATTTTCGGTGGCTAAAAATTTAAGTCTCGGAGGAATTAAATTATATATTATTAATCTACGTTGAAGAGTAGATGTTCGTAGTATTTTTATTTCTCAAAACCGAATTTCGGTGAGTGAGAAATTAATACACGAAGGTAGCCACATAAATGGGCATTATGTAAAGATTATGTAAAGGAAATGAAAGGCTTTTGCCTTATCCCACATGGAATACAAATTATTGTTTATCCTAGTTTATTTACTAGAAGGTGTTATATGTTGTATAAACTATAACACAAGTGGATGCTCACAAGTGGGCCACACGCGCAGCTGGCAGCCCGCCCGCCATGGCCAGGGACTGGCTTGAGGTGGGTGCAGGCTTGGGTCGGGCGCCCGGCCCTATTGGGCCGAGGTCCAGTCCACTAAAGTTTTGCCACTCGAAAATGGGCTTGCCCGGTTCGAGTGACTATGGATTTGTTGGAGCCCAATGAACTGGACATCGTAGGTGTCCGTTTCGTGATTGATTAGAGTGATCATCCGAAGAGAGCCCACTACTATGCGTTATGGAGTAGTGGGGTGTAACATCAGGATGTTACAATTGGATTAATGCCCACTACTTTGTTATCTCTGCGGTGTTGGTTGGCTATATATTCATTGTTGTGCATTCGATTTTACACAAAAATTCATAGCAAATAATCATACACAAAGCCATATTTCGCATTTCATGCACTCAAAGTCCAAACTTGAGTCTTCAACACTTTTTCGTTGAAGGTGTACGTGTTAGTGGTGCTACTACACACGAGAAGATGAAGCCGTTTTATCTTTGGAGTCAATACGTCAAACCATGAGCACTATAGGGACGTAATTGTCTTGCGGATAGAGATAGTATCTCGACTCGGCTTAAAGTTCGATTCGAGGAAGTTCTGTTTTTGTTTTGTAATAGAATAGTTCATTTCAGGTTTGTAATTGAGCCATTGTGAAGGCTTTTCGTTGTAACTACTACATTGTATTCAACATGTATCTTAGTCCAACTTACTTATTTTGATATACAATTTAGTTAATTTATGATAAAATAGTTTTTGTTAGTGTTAGATATTTCACATTAACAAATAATATACATTTTTCTTTGTGATGGGAACTTCAATTGAAACAATAGCTAACCAAGTAAACCGCACTACACAAACCCCATGTTCGACAAATAAACCAGATTTGAAGAATAATTAGACAATTTGATTTGATGAATCTAATAATAATTACGAGAGTTCTGTGGCTTAAAAGGCCCAAATTAATTAGCACAAGAATCGAAGAAATATTATTAGTACATGTACCTTATATACCACAATTTAATATATTTGTATATATTTTTGAATTAATCTTACACTTTGCTCCCTGTTGATTTGGGTTGCTCTAAATCTTATTCTGACTTAATTGTCGAAGAATTATTATTCACGTATTGTATCGTTCTAATTGGTATGTTTAGGATAGGGGAGGGTTATATGGGACCACTTCTTTTGTTGAGTACGTAAGAATAGATCTATACCACAGTTCAAAAATTTCGATGGCTTATATTAAATAAGCCTAAAAAATAATTCATAATTAAAATGGATAAATGCTATATTAATCCAATAAAAACAATCACTCCTATGAAATTAGGAATGGTTACACACCAAATCTTTAGAAGAAGTAATCTTACCATTTATATCCACATCAAAATCACGGTAGAATGGTGCAGCGTAGTGCATACTTCTTCTTCACCAAAACGTCTGCATCTTCACTTCTTATTCCAATAACAACTGCCAAAAAAAAATACCATTAGCAACATTGTGAAATTGTCTGCCTAAATACACAACATATTTGTTCTCAATAAACAACACATTTTGACATAAAAAAACTTACATATATATACAAAGACATATAACCGATTTAAATCAACATATTTGCACCCAACTTCGAGCATTCCCATTAAAGAAAATTTCTTGAAAAATAAAGAACATCTTTAAATTTAAAGAGTGGTATTTATGACATTTCCCAACACTCTCTTTGTATTTCATTCTTTATTTTCTCTTTTCCTAACATTAATTTATAACTTATGGAATGTTGGGAGTAAATTTTAAGAAATTTTTTCAAAATTTCTGTTGTTTTTAGAAACTGCCATTCAAAAAGGTCATTCAGACTGCAAGAAATATAATCCAATTAATTATAGAGAGTTGTTTTTGTTGGAATTTGGTTGCAAAATGGGTGTTGACCGGATTTTGACCAAATAATTAAGTGGTTTCCATTAGTGAAAAATGGAATTAAATTATTTGTAAAAATTCTATTAAGAGAGTAGATGAGAATAGCATTTGTAATTTCTCAAAACCAATTCCGAGTGAATGAGAAATTAATGCTAGAAGTTAGTCATTTAATAATAGAAAATGGTATGGAAAATGGAAAATGTGGGGAAGAGAAATGCTCCATCCCACATAGGAAGAGGAGGCAAAGTTTGCTCACTTTATTTATCCCAAGTTGGACTTATGGGTTTGGGCCCTTGGGGGCACCCAAGTTTTTAAAGGGGTGAGGACCTACATGCTTGTGGCTTTGGTTCAAACTTCAAAACACACGCACGCCCGCGCCCGGTCCGGCCGTGGGCCTGGGCTTGGGGCCTTATTTTTTTTGGACCAAAACCTTTAAAATTAATAATTAATTAATTTTAATTAATTAATTAACGGATTTCCAACTGAAGTGCTTCGCATTCAAGCACGGGAGGACGCACGGCCCGTGCGTCGGGTCATGCGTCAAGTCGAAACTTTGTCAATCGTTCGCATCTGAGCACGGGCCGTGCGTCTGGTCGTGCGTTGATGCGAACCTCTGAAGACATGTTCTTTCCATCTGGGCACCTTGATGCCTTTATAATCTGGCCCCTGCAGATGGATTAACACACGAAAAACATTAGATTAAAAATGGCCATTGCATTCGAGAATATTGTTTTCCCCCTATTCAAAACCTTGAAAGTTTCATACACTCTGTTGTTCCCATTGAAACAGAAACCTTCCCAATTTTTACCCTATGAACCAAACCCACAAGCATGTAGGTCCTCGTCCCTTTAAAAACTTGGGTGCCCCCAAAGGCCCAAACCCATAAGTCCAACTTGGGATAAATAAAGTGAGCAAACTTTGCCTCCCCTTCCTATGTGGGATGGAGCATTTCTCCTTCCCCACATTTTCCATTTTTCATACCATTTTCTAGTATTAAGTGGCTGTACTTCTATTATTAATTTCTCATTCACCCAGAATTGGTTTTGAGAAATTCCAAATGTTATTCTCATCTACTCTCTTAGTAGAATATTTACAAATAATTTAATTCTATTTTTCACTAATGAAAACTACTTAATTATTTGGTCAACACCCATTTTACAACCAAATTCCAACAGTTTTGGCTTTCCAAATTTGGAAAGTGAAAACTCATTCTCTAAATTTAAATATTAAAATAAAGAGTTTATTGGAGATGATTTTTGGTGAATGACTTTTCAAAATAAAGAGCATTTTTTATTTAGAGAGCCTTTTGGGGATGCTTTAGCAATATTCTCTGCTTAAAAAAGCAACATATTTGTCTTTAATAAGCAACACAGTTGACATAAAAAAACAACATAGTTACATATATATACAAAGACAAATAACCTATTTAAATTAATATATTTGCATCATCTTAGCAACATTGTTGCCTAAATAAGCAACATATTTGTCCTCAACATATTTGTCCTCGATAAGCAACACAACTGACAAATATATAAAAAGACAAATGAAAGGAAAAAGTTGGTGATTGCAACATTGTCTGCCTAAATAAACAATATATTTGTCCTCAATAAACAATATATATGTCCTCAATCAACAACATTCTTCTCATAGGAGAAATGCATGCGCCAATGGTAATTGTAAGTTTGACTGTGAAAGAAAAGAGATCTAGAAGAAAGAGATATGTTTCAAATAAATCCCAAAAAAGCAACATATTTGTCTTCAATAAGCAACGTATATGTCCTCAATAAGCAACATATTTCTCACAACAGATAAGACAAAAGATAAGGTTTCAAACAAATCTCAAAAAATTGGGAATGTGAACGGACATTACCAAAAATAACTCCCGTTTTTAAATTATATTCAAACAAAATTACCTACTTACCATTAACAACTATTAATTAAATATAAAATAAAATAAAAATCAATTAAATCTGCATCATTAAAAGAATAGGCCAACGCTCTAGATTTGGTATCATGTGCTCACTTAAATTATCTGGACTCATCTGATCCTATATATATATATATATATATATATATATATTGGCAACTAATCGGTGCATGTTTTCAAAATTTAGATGTATAATTATCAATTGCTTGGAAAGAAAATAATTATTGTCATTTTCTTGTGATTGTACAATCTAAACTACGTGTTGGAGAAATTCAAATATGGGTGGCAACCTGTTATATGAAAATTTGGGTAATGAAATCTGTAGGCTAGGCACACCTTTAAAGATGTTGTCTTTAAGGTATTAATTCCTCCCTCTCTCGGTGTAAAAGGTCTCAAGGAATTAACCTCCAGGATACAAAGCCTTAATCTCGAAAATTCTAAGATTACACTTCTCAGAATTTTCTGGGAGCAAGAATCAGAAGTTGTAAAATATTTAAACTGGACAGAAAGTTAGAAGAAAGAAAACTCAGGAAAGAGGATGATTATTTTCGTAACTCTTACTGCAGATCTAGAATTCTATTTAAAGATTTCCGGAGACTGCCTCCAAGAGTTGTCTCCCTTCGAAAGGTTGTGTTCTTTGGAAAAGGACACACCCTTCTGTTTAAAACTTTAAACTGTTTTAAACTTAGGAGCCGGACCGCCCGCTTGGGACCGATGAGTCGGCCCGGGCTACGGTCCGCCCCCTCCCTCTCTTTTCCTTATTTTTATTTATTTATTTCTTTCTTTCTTATATATATATATATTATATATATATATATACACAAAATTTAAAACTAGAAGCCACTTGGTACTTCCTCCATAATAAGGAGGAAGCTCCAAAGCTTGGTAGGACTTACCAAACTTACACTCTTTTATACACCAAGTTGAGCTCCAAACTCCAATACACAATCAATGTGGGACAAAGCAATTAATGTGAGTGTCTCCCTAAAAAGTGATGCAATCAATGTGGGACTCAATAAAACAACACAAAAACCAATGTGGGACACCATTTATTATATATGTAAATATATACAACAATCCCCCACTTATTTACATATAAAATAAAATAAAAAACACAACTTCTTTTACATAGTGAATAGCCATGAAGTGGACGAGTCTTTAACTTATGGTTGAATATGCAACACAAAGTAAACATATTCTCACTATATCGATTCTTTTGCTCCTTTTGTTCTTGCGACACCTTTGTAATGGGCCTTGTCTTTGAATCCTGGTTTTCACAAGTACTCTAGGATTTTACCGAATAATCGTAAGAAGCGGCCTCTCACTTCTCTACTTGTATAGGTAGACTCATCAAGAATGTCCATAACGCATTCCACAAAGCTATAAGTCATTAAGGATTTTTAAATCCAACCTACTCTTGTTATGGTAAGTTTTAAGTGCATAGATCGGATATGAGACTTTGAAAATAGTGTCACCCCCACTATTTTAAGTTATGCACTTGAAATGTATCCGATTTCCATTTCACCAATGTCTAATATTGAATTGCCTTTTTAACTCTCATACATAAGGTGACAAACGAGACTTGTACCTTAAGATAGAGTTGGTTTCAATCAAGACATTTGTTTTATCAGAATGACCCATATCTCTCATGATCTTTGTAACCTTTTCACGGATAAAGGTTTTGCTAGTGGATCAGCTAACATTTGATTTGTTGGGAGATACTCAAGTACAATCTTGCCTTTCTTAACCATACTTCTGATATGATTATACCTCATAGCAATATGTTTGCTATGGCTTGATATTCTCTCATTCTTTGTATTGTAAATCGCAGCTTGATTATCACAATACAAGGTAGTAGGACCCTTTTTAGGATCTAAAAAGGGAATCGTTCTAAGGAATCTTCTGAACCATACAATGTCTTTGCTAGCGGTTGACATTGATATATATTCAGATTCCATAGAGGATAATGCAACACAAGTTTGCCTCTTTGAAGCCCAAGCAACTATGGCACCACCAATAGTGAACAACCAACCACTAGTTGACTTAGAGTCAATTTTGTCACCGCCCAATTTGCATCACTATAACATTCAAGTGTAGATGAACTACAATTATAGTGTAAACCATAATTTATTGTGAACTTCAAATATCTCGAGAACTCTCTTGATTCGTCAATGTTCTTCACTAGGATTGCTAGTAAATCTACTTAATATGCCTAATCGAACACGCAAGGTCGGGCGCTTGTGTGATTCACCACATACATAATGCTACCAATTATTTTGGCATATTCAGCTGATTTCTGACTTCTCCTTCGTTAGGAACTAATTTCACTTGAGGATCAATATGACTTTTACTTACTTTGCAATCAAAGTAATTGAACTTTCTCAACACTTTTCTCGTATAATGAGACCGTGTTAATATAAATGTTCTATCCCTTTTAATCACTTTGACCCCCAAAATGACATCTCTTGGACCTAAGTCCTTCATGTCAAATACTTGCTTGAGATAATTTTTGGTTTCATTAACACATTGTAAATTAGAACCAAAAATCAACATATCATCCACATATAAAGTTAGAAGCAATTTATATTCAGGAGTAACTTTAGTAAAAACACAGTTTTCTACTTTGCTACTCTTAAAACCGAACTTCTTAACTTCTTTCTTAAATTTCTTATACCATTGTCTCGGTGCTTGTTTAAGACCATACAATGATTTATTTAATTTACATACTTTATGTTCTTCACCTTTAACAACATACCCTTCGGGTTGGTGTATGTAAATTTCTTCTTCAAGATCACCATTTAATAAAGCAGTTTTAACATCCATTTGATGAACCTCTAAGTTAAACATAGAAGCAATGGCAAACATTGTTCTGATAGAAGTAAATTTAGTAACAGGTGAAAATGTCTCAAAATAGTCAATTTCTTCTTTTTGACTATAACCTTTGACAACTAACCTTGCTTTGTACTTATCAATAGTACCACCAGGTTTGAGTTTCTTTTTCAAAACCCACTTACTACCAATAGGTTTAGTGTTGGGAGGAGGATCAACAAGACTCCATGTTTGATTATCAAGAATTGATTTAATTTCATCATCCATGACTCTTTTCCACAACATTGAATCTGATAAAGACATAGCTTCTTGAAAAGTTTTAGGGTCCTCTTCCAACATGTAAGTTAACATATCAGGACCAAAATTCTTTTCAATTCTACATCTCTTACTCCTTCTCAATTCAACAGACTGTTCATTTTCATCCTGATCTAAACGTTCATCATTCTTAGATGTACCAACATCAGATTTAAAATTTGATTTAGCTACAGTTTGTAAGTCAGTCTCGTTTAACAAGTCTTTGTTAAAATCTGACTTATCTACATCCTTAACAGTCAAATTTTCATAAAAAATAGCATGCGTAGCTTCAAACACATTATTATCAGAAAGTCTAAGAAATCTATATGCTTTACTCATTAAAGAATAACCAATAAAAATAGATTTCACAGCTTTACTACCAAGTTTTGGCTTCTTCAAAGTTGCATCACAAACATATGCAACACAACCCCATACCTTCAAATGTTTAATGCTAGGCTTATGCCCAACTAACAATTCATATGGAGTTTTCATATGTTTCTTATTCACAATTCTGTTACTTATGTAACAAGAACTTAGTAGTGCCTCTCCCCAATAACTCTTTGGTAATTTCGAGTGTATTAGCATAGCACTAACCATTTCCAATAAGGATCGATTTTCCTTTCGACTACTCCATTTTGAGGTGGAGTATTTGGTCTTGAAAATTCTCTTACTATACCATTTTGTAAACAAAATGATATAAATTCATTAGATAGATATTCACCACCTCTATGTAATCTCAATCTCTTGATCGTTAAATTGGTTTTATTTTCAATTTCTTCTTTGAAGATTTTAAACTTATCAAAGGCCTCATCTTTGGTTCTTAACAAATAAACATAAGTATACTTCGAAAAGTCATCAATAAATGTGATAAAATAACGTTTTCCACCTCTAGTAATGCTCGTTATTATCACATATATCAGTATGAATAAGTTCAAGTAAACCAGTTGTTCGAACTACACTTTTAAAAGAAGTTTTCGTCAACTTAGATTGTGCACAACATTCACAAGTTTTCATAGATAAAGTACTTGAACACTTAGGAATAAAATCACAGTTTATCATACGATCCATAGCATTCATACCAATATGTCCTAATCTCAAATGCCATATATCATTAGAAGCATACTCAACAGAATTAAAAGAGTCAACAGAATAGTAGGAACTAGTAATTTTATTGTCAACACTCAATAAGTACATATTGTCTTTAATGTAACCTTTCCCAACAAATGACCCTTTCTTAGTAATAATCACTTTTTGGGACTCAAAAGCTACTTTAAAGCCATTCTCGTCCAACTTGTGGACTGATACAAGATTCTTCCTCATAGAGGGAATATGATACACATTTTTCAGAGTTAAAGCTTTGCCAGAAGAGAGGGGAAGAAGCACGGTTCCTTTGCCCAAAACTTCAATTGTCGAAGAGTTGCCCATGTAGACTGTTTTTGCTTCATTTAACTCCTCGTAAGTTTTAAAGTTTGTTTGGTGTAACATGACAAGTTGCTCCCGAATCAACCCACCAATTGAAATCCATGTCATTGACAACACAGATTTTCGTGAGAACATCAACAAAATCATCCTCTACCAAATTCGTTTCTTCTGTTTTCTTTGGTCCCTTGCGATGGCGACATTCCGAGCCAAGTGGCGGGTTTGCCACAAACATAGCGGGGTCCCTTCTTCTTTTTCTTCTTGGCATTCCCATCCTCATTCTTTCCTTAATTTTTCCTCTTCTTGGATTTTCCTTGGTTTCCTTGGAATTTCCTTGAAGGTTCTTTTCTTCCACTTGATTCACACCATCATTCAACAAAGAAATCGAACCATCCCTCTTAAGACTTTCGAGTCTCAATTTGGATACCTTTGAAGTTCATCCAACGAAATGGATTTCTTCTTATGTTTTGATTTCTTTTGGTAATCTTTCCATGAAGGTGGAAGTTTACCAATGATAGTTGAAACTTGGAAAGTCTCGAAATGGGTTCACCAAAGATCAAAGACATTATGTTGCTATATCATTTAACTCATTCACTTGATCAATTACAGGTTTTAGTATCCACCATCTTGTAATCAATATACTTATTAACGAGAAAAGACTTATTACCAAAGATCCTCATTAACATACCTCCTTTTTATAGCATTCCATATTTCGGCCGATCTTGTGGACATGAAAGAGCGTTGAATAGTGTGTTGTTCAAAGAATCGAGAATAGTGAAACGGCAAACAAAGTCATCATCCTTCCACTTTTTAGCCTTCTCCACGACCTTGCCTTTTGTGTAGCGTCGCATCCCGGATCGGGTCATCTCCCTGGACACGGTTCGGACACCACATAGAACACCTTTGCAATAGTCGGTGAGATACTCCATCTTCAAGCACCAACGCTTGTAGTTCGGCCGTTCAAACGCTCCAGTTTGTCTCCATCGTGCAGTTGTGCTTTCACCATAACAAACTCCATTGCTGAATTTAATACCTTAAAATTGTTGTATGAAAATTTGGGTAATGAAATATGTAGGCTAGGCACACGTTTAAAGATGTTGTCTTTAAGGTATTAATTCCTCCCTCTCTCGGTGTAAAAAGTCTCAAGGAATTAACCTCCAGGATACAAAGCCTTAATCTCGAAAATTCTAAGATTACACTTCTCAGAATTTTCTGGAGCAAGAATCAGAAGTTGTAAAATATTTAAACTGGACAGAAAGTTAGAAGAAAGAAAACTCAGGAAAGAGGATGATTATTTTCGTAACTCTTACTGCAGATCTGGAAGTCTATTTAAAGATTTCCAGAGACTACCTCCAAGAGTTGTCTCCCTTCGAAAGGTTGTGTTCTTATATTATATATATATATATACACAAAATTTAAAACTAAAAGCCACTTGGTACTTCCTCCATAATAAGGAGGAAGCTCCAAAGCTTGGTAGGACTTACCAAACTTACACTCTTTTATACACCAAGTTGAGCTCCAAACTCCAATACACAATCAATGTGGGACAAAACAATAAATGTGAGTGTCTCTCTAAAAAGTGATGCAATCAATGTGTGACTCAATAAAACAACACAAAAACCAATGTGGGACACCATTTATTATATATGTAAATATATACAACACAACCTACATGAACCACTTCTCACGATATATAAATAGCCACCGAAATCATGTTCGATTGAGAAAGTTCATCGGCCGCATGGTTGTATTCTATCAAGTTTTATTTTACCACCATTCTGATAATATAACATTCTACGTTACTAATCAATCTAGTAATCTTGTCAAAAAAAAAAAAACAATCTAGTAAATTATTTTTAAGGCAATACTGAATATCTTAATTATATTATAATAAATTAGTTAAAATATTAGACAGTTGACTTCAAAACAAATTAAATTGGACTGAGTTTGGGAAGTTATAGCTAGTATGCCAAATATTCTATTTGGCTTTTGCTTCAAATAAAACACTTGATACTAAACTCATACACCCAATTGTCGCAATGATTTGAAAATCACACTGAACAGGTTTGTTCGATGAGTCCAAAAATATCATATTTTTGCCATTTAAACCGATCAAAATTGATTTTAAAAAATTGGTTAAACCAGCCAAATGATCAGTCAATTTTTTTTTTTAAATCTTTTTTGGAAACTTATAGCTTTAAACTCAGTATATTATTATATGCATGTGATTATTTGAATTTTAGATGTTCGTTATTTTTGGTTGAATGGTTGGTTATATAATTATTTTTTTTATCTTCGAAATACATTACATATATACTAATTAATTAATCTATTACATTCTCATTTTATGTAATATAAAACAATATAGCTAATTGGCCATGGTATGGTTCAATCTAAGGGTGACAATATCGAGTTCGGTCCGGGTTTGTGGGTTCGCTTGTCAGAATATTACACTCGTACTCGACCTATTTATTTCACGCCCGAACCCGACCTGTTTAGCCTAGCTATCTAATAAAAATATTTTTATGTAATATAATAACTTAAAATAAATTAATTAATTTTTAAAAATCAATCACCATGACACACTATTCAATCAATAAAACACATAACAATTTACAACATACAAAATGAAACAACATAATTATATGAATAACAAAACATATTAATTATATTTTGAGGACAACTTACACCAAGACATAATAACAACATGCATAATTAAAGAGGTTTTGGGAGTGTTTGCACCATTAAAATAATATTATCATTTTTAACTAGAAAAATTATTTTTAGTGTTTGTAAGTGTCAACTCTCGCTTCTAAGTCGCTTGAGTTTATCATAATTATCTAAAAGTAGGGAGAAAAATGCTTTAGATTTATGTTCATACTTGTGATTTGACTTTATACAAACAAATAAACACTTTTACAACTATTTCACCAAACAATCTCAATTTCTGACTCTCAACTTTTAATTCTATTTTCAAACACTATCCACTTTTGATTCTCAAACAATTTTACTTGATACAATAAACCACTTCTTCTAAAAAAAAAGTTTTTGTAAACACTTCCTACGTATTTAAGTTTTAAGGAAGTTTTGTTTTCTTATTTCCTCTTACAACTAATTATGTACTTGGATTTTTTATTTAAAGACAGTTTAATTGGCGGGTTATTTGGACTCTACCCGATTTTGATCTAAATCCATGAAGTCTGGATCCATACCCATTAATTTCGTGTTGGATTTGCGTGTCAGGTCTGAATTTTCATTACTCACCCTTAGACCATCTCCAATAGTTTGCACCACTTTAGTGCACATTCTGCACTATATTTGTGCAGAATCTGCACTCCATCTCCAACAGTTTGCACTACTTTGTGCACTAAAAATGAATATTCTATAAAATTCCTTATTTTATTTATTTAAATTAACTTTATTACTTTATAATTGACAAATATATTACATATGTAATTTTATCTAATATAATAATTAATAAAATTTATATTTTCAAGATTAATCAAATTTTGCTTTTATTTAATTTTGTTTTTATGTAAGCTTCATAATTTTTTATATAGTATTTTAATATCATTTTACTTTTAAAATTGTATATTGTTATTCAAATTAAACATCATATTATTTAAAAAAATTATCAAATATAATTACATTTATTTTTAATATTATTTTATACTAGAATAGTTAAAATACAAAATTAATTATAATACTTAAAATTAATAAAACATATTCAAAAGTTAAAGAAAAAAAAATGAATAGCATCAAAACAGTGCAGCGCCAGAAACTGTAGAAAACCTAAAATAGCGCCCGATTTGTGGCGATGTTGAAGAGGAAGAACGGCGCCCAACACCAAGTTACATCTCATGGAGATATCTTAGTTCTATCTATTAAACTAGTGACCAATGACAAAAACCGATTTGTTCGCCAATCCAATCTTTTAAACATTGCTATATAGTATGTGATGAGGTTAATATAGATTAGGCGGTGATGAACTCGCTCATTAAATTTGAACCGAGAGGCTCTTGTATTGATTTTCGAGGATCCTGTTGGGCCGAAGTGATGAGCTTTGCTCATTCGGCCGAATCGGCTTGATCAATGGCTCTTGTATTGAAATGGTATTGATCCTGGTTGGGCCGAGTTGTTGAGCTTTGCTCATGGGGGCCGAGCTAGGGAGGTTTCTTGCTAAGGATAAGCCGATCTATTAAATTTTCATGGGTAAACAAGTCGTAATGGTTTAGTTAGTAAAAATGGATGTTAAATCTTCTCTAGTCCAACCTGACGTGCAAATGAGTTGAGTAGGAATGAGGTTGGTCTAAGAACTAGGTTGGCCAAGACACCCATGTCAAGAACTAGCGCAAGTAGCCGAGCTATTGACCTGGAATGCATGAGGTCGGCTCGGACCGATGAAAGGTAAATTAGGGTTTTGGAGATACGATCTTATCTTAATCATGATTCATTGCAAATAATGAATCCGAATTTTCTGAAACCATAATCCGGGCTAAGCTATAAAAGCCCAAGTCCAGGTTCATTCTTACCCTAATCACACTTTTCTCATATTTTTCATATTTTTGCCTATTTCTTGTGAACACTCTTCTGACTTAAGCATCGGAGAGGGTACGCCGGAGCACCCCTCCGTCCCTTCTTTTGTGCAGGTTTATGGCGGAGTTCGGTCGGAGAGTAAATTCAAGGAAGCGGCGCATTTCAGAAGCAACCAGTATGAATTTGTATGAAATTCACTAGATAACCAGATTGATAATGACATGATATGATCATGTGCTTGCCAAGCTTAAAATTGTTAGACTGTCTTAATTCTTGTAATCTGGTTGAATAATTTCAACAACTTGCCTTTATATGTTTCTTGCAGCCAACCTACCTTATAAATAACAAAATTCATTGTACAAGATTGCTTTTCTTGCAGATTGCCAGTATCTTAAGTACAATGACACATCAAGTATTTGTGAAATTTGCTTGAAAACATATGCATTGGCTATTCATTCAAATTGAAGCGTTCTATAAAATTCATGGACTTCTAACTTATAGTTTTAACTTTCCACATAATTATTTAATTTGCTTAAACCCAACAACAATATTTAACAAGAGTGCGAGTTTAAATTGTGTGGCAATATATTTTATATATGTAAATATTTTGTAATACGATTGTGGTGGTGGTGACGGATCTAATTAATCGACATATGGACCAAAACCCACGTTATAGAGCCCTTTCTTTCTGTCAAAATAAACGGTGTGAGTATACATCAACTATTACACCTAAATTTTAAATTTATTGAGTATAAATAATTAAATTAATCATAATATCAGAAAAATTTATATATTTAGGAGGCTAACATCCATAGTAATGGAATGTAAAACCCAACTTTTCAATTATCTTAATTTTCTCTACTCTATAAAATCAACGGCAGAACCATTACATGAAAGTGGGGTGAGCGGACACACGAAATTGAGATGAAACAGATGGAAAAACTCAAAAGAAAAACCCATATAAGCTATAACTATTTTATTCTTTTTAATTTCCCTTCAAAAAAAATAAGTTATTCTTTTTAATTTCTTCACTTTCGGGTTAGAGGCGTTCGGGGCCCATATGGCCCACTGTCTTTGCTATACCAATTAGATAATACATTAGGTACGTGGATTATCATAAATAGGAAATAGCACACCTCTTATAAAATTTGATTTTTTATTTTATCATCTAATTTCCCGATATATAATATATAAAATATAGAATAGATCATACAACTGCTTTTTCTATATCTATATCTATATCTATACCTATTATAAAAGTGTGAATGGGTTTTAAGGTTTCTTGAAAATTTTGATTTGCCAAAAATGTCCTCATGGTAAAGTTAGCTTTAAGGGTAATTAAGTAGTTTTTCATATTGATTTTGATTTTATTTGTTTAATAATATTGACAAGTGTCTCTTTATATTCCAAACCATTCTTATATGATTTATTTCAATTTTAATTCTTAAAATAATTCAAATTTTTAGATAATATTTATTTTATATTATACTAGATATCGAGAGCTTTCCAACCATATGTCATAAGATATATAAAAGACTTCATATGAGAGAATTTTAGCCATTTAAAGTTGAGTGCTATGTAAAATACACATTTATAATATCTTTCTTTAATTTTCTAAAGAATTAAATACATCAAAAAATAAAAAAGAGTATGAATTTACAAAGCAAAATGAAGAGAAAAATAAATAAATAATATTTAATATTATTTTATTCAAAATAAATAAGCGAGGATAAAATATATTTTTAAACTTCACTATTGGTTGAGAATATCCATACTATAATAAATTTATCATCTATCACACCCCCTAAATTGTGAGATAATATTATTTTTTGTTGGAGTAAATGATACATTTTTTTAGCTATGGGAAGATGGAAATTTGCGACTATTGAAAATTTCAAGGAATTTTATGCTTTTTCCATAAAAAATAATTAGTTTTTAAGATATATAAGTTAAATATAAATTTTTACTAAAATTTTGAATAAATATTGTTTTGTTCTAAGACCTATTCATTAATCTTTATGTATGTTTTTTCCCGTAATAATGGATATACGGTTTAACATGATTTAGATTCAATTATTAGTTTATTTTATTCATGTATTCTTTCAATAAAAAAAACTCGATCATTGTGACAATATAAAGTTAAATTTGCAACACAAATATATTATAAGTACACACTCTAAAATTTAAAAATGAAATAAACTTGGCTAAGAGTTATGTGTTTGAAATTAATGAAATGATATTTTATATCTTAAAGTGAAGTGGATGAGATGAGTAATATTTGTTTAATTTTTATCCACAACTGTATATTTATAATTTTTTTTACTTTTTTAAGGCATATATATCTCTATTGTAAAACTAAATAAATAAAAAATAAAAGAAAAATGATTTTACAGCAAAAATTACAATAATAATATAAAACATCTAATACTAAGAATTCTGAGGCTAAATTGAAAATTGAGAACTAATTTTTCTTTAATATTTGTTTATGCACTTATTTATTTTTTATGGATGCACCATTTGACCTTTCAAATCCTATAATTTAGATTCATTTATCAATTTTAATAATATATCATTGTATATTCTTTTAGTTAAATAAGCCCAGTAAATATGATAATAAAAACATGAAATTAACTATAAAAGAAACTTAAAAGGATAAATATTTGTTCTTAAATTTAACGAAATGCAATTTTAAATTATATTTTAATATGGAGGTATAGAGAGCAGGAAAATATATTTTTTAATTTTAATTTTATTTTTCTTGGCATAATAATTTTTTAATTAATAGGATGAAAGGTCTAACAAGTTTGGATAAAAAATGAAAATAAGTTATTGTATCAAAATATTTTATATTTAAATTATAAATAAGAAGTCAATATGACTTTTAATAATCTTATTCTATTTTACATATCAGGAATTTTAATTTATATTGAAATTATTGTTCCTATTTAGTCTTTCTATTTTATGGTAGTTTTATTTATTACTTATATAGATGTGTATTGGTTGAAAAAAACTGCATCAATGAATAGACTTTGATAAAAATAAAAACTAATATAATAAATTAAAATAGATTTAAATAAAATACAGTTAGAATGGTATATATATATATATATATTATTGTAAGAATGGTAGAATAAATATTGAAGAAAAATCAATTACATATGTACATTTTAACATTTATGACAATACTTAGTTTTACTTAAAACATATACTGTTAAGTTGGTTTTATACCAACGTATTGAGTATTTTAGACTAGGATTTTGCGTTGTTTTCAGGTATTTTAGTGTCGTTTGAGTCGAGTTCTTGTCGTCTGAGAGTCGGGACTGGTCTTGGTAGCCGAAATTGGTCAAGAACGATGAAAAACATGTTTGGAAGGTGAAAATCGCAAGTTAGAAGCGGAGAAATATGTTCAAAGGTCGGCGCCGTTAAAAACAAAACCCGCGCCTTGTGCGGGTCGAAAAATCGTCTGATAGCAAAGTAAGTGCGTGACTGCAGCTCATCCGGCGCGCTACGGACGTAGGGAACGTGTTCAGCGTGCGCTGCAACGCATGAATGGGGTGCCGCAGCGCGCGTCCGGGCAATGACGACTGTGATGTTATTTTCTTGGGCTTTTGACGGGTTTTCGAGGGTTTTGACCTATAAATACACCAAGGGAACGTATGCAGAAGGGGTCAGACATTATTTTGAGCACAACGCAAGGCAAGAAACACGGAGCTAGGGTTCGGGACAACAATTGGAGGCACTTCTCATCTGGACACAGAGATAATTCCTTCTCTTCTCTTTTCAATTCCTTCTTTGCTTTTCTTTGTCAATTCTTGAGATGTATAATTATTTCGTTATGAGTTTTTATACATCCAACATGAGCTAAATCCATCTTTCTAGGGGATTGATATCACTTACTTTTGAACTTATGTTTTGATTTCCAGTTTATGAAATTCGCATGTTAGTTAATCTATTTCTGCTATTTGAATTGATTAAAACTGAATTATCTGATCAATAATTTAGATTGTTTGGCGTGTTTGATTTGACACTCGAGAGAGGTAATTGAACGTCTGGCACAACCTAGTGTCTATAAATAGGGAAAAAAAAAACTCCCCCAACAAAAGAAATTAACCGTAAATTAGAAATTAAATTAAGTTTGAAGTCACTATTAATGACAGACAATCCCCCATACAAGCACTGAATTCCAGAAAATTTTGCCAGAAACAATACAAGCTCTCTGGTGAAGCATGCTCAAAAGTCGCATTATTAAATGGGCAAAAAAATTCCATTGGTAAGTGGTAACAGATTCTGGTATATGTTCAAAAGAAAATTTCTGCGACTTTAAATGCTGTCGGTGCAATTAATTGTGATGATGTGATCCATGCAAATTGTACACCTGACTATCAATGCTCACCATGCCACAGTGAAATAAGTGATCTTATCTTTAAAATAATAATCTCATTAGTTAATTAATGATATAATATTTCAAATTTGAAAATCAAAATAATTAGGGGAAGGTTATTTCAAAATAAATAAATAACTAGGGGATGGAAAGCATAACAAAGGGTACACAGAAAGCAAATGATTGCACCTTTTTTTGACATTCTTTTGATGGAAAATAAGAAATAAAAAGGCACTTTATGCCACTTATTCAGGATGTAGATAATGGACAGTTCAATGGTGATTGATTGTGTTATTTTCTGCACTTATTTCAGTTATACAAATGCAAATCACATAATGCACTTTATAGATATATAAGACTTATGAGTTGGATACTGTGTACAAATTTTCCAGCCAAATATTGTGTAATCAAAGAACTTTTACTGAATTTCCTCAAAAAAAAAAAAAAGAACTTTTACTGAAGAAAATAGTATGAGAAATATTGTTCTCACTTGGAATAATACAATTTTGATTTTATGTTTTAATATATTTTCATTTGATTAAAGTTTTAATTTCAAATATAAGTCCAAATGGGAAAATATTTATGAATTTCCATCCCACTCAATTTTGTATTCACATCAGACAAAAGAAAGTCAACTTCCCAAATATGATTTTTTATTGTAAATCCTATTACATTATCTTTTCCACCATATTAATTATCTGGTGCAATTTTTATATCAGTAATTATACGCGTGACACGACAATTAGCACTGTGAAATGAAAAAATAGTAAAATTTGCAATAGAACTATAACCAGTACCGTCTAATAAGAAATTCAGCCTCATGGCATAACTGGACTGGTAAATTAAAGGAGTAAGACAAAAATTGCGCTAAAACTCTTCAGCTTCGGTTCAGTTGATCCGACCACAACCTAATCAGCCACATCACATGCATCATCGGAGTAGGCTTAGAAATTGGATCATAAAAAAGGAAGTACGAAATTTAGTAGAATTTATAGAATTGGCAATAGGCTGGGTCGAACTATCCTACATGAGCCTGTTGAGCCAAGTGATAAAATCGAGCAGTACCGAGCTGGGGTAACTTGAAATTTTGTTGGGCCATTAATTTGTGCAGTAAGGCCCAACCTATTAGCAATACGTAAAACATGATTTTTGTCGGGATGTTTGGGACAGACCAAAGTAGGTCCGATGTTTTTCAGGCATCTAAAATAAAGCCCGACATCACCTTATATATGGACCGGGCCAATTTTGCCATGTCTAAGAATTTATAGTAGAAAACCATGTTTGCAATTTTTCTCCGTATGATTTTAGTGTCCCGCAAAAGCTTGGAAAGAAACAAAACTACACATATATAAATTCTTATAAATCCACGTATGTAAAGAGATATAATTTATTCTATTGATGCTATTTTCATCATGTTTTCTATGTGTCTATGTGAGTTATCACATTTCAGATTTCAGTATTTATGAAATTTTAATTTTTATGTTTAAAACATTATTTTTTAACTGTATTTTGTATGTATATATTTTCAATAATATAAAAATATATAATTTTATATGTATATATATAATGTACTCGTATCCTTAAAATTTTCAAATATAATGTATTCCGGTACAATAATAGTATCTTATAATTATCCCGCTATAAGTACCTCATAGCTCAAAAGTTAAAAAATGTTGGTAAGAAGAGGGAAAATAGATCAAAATCAGTTGCCCCATTAAGCATTAACCCCCTCTCCTCTCTTTTTGCCCCCCCAGTCTTTTTCCTTTTATTTCAACCATTGCATAGAACGTGACCTTCTTTAGCTCTGAAGAGAGAGAGAAAAGAGGCTTCACCTTTAATAACTGCCACATGATTGTAGTGCATTTGCCAGTCTTCCTTTTCCTGGATAGCAAAAAAAAGCAACCCCATTGCTCTTTTTCTGACTTGCCCTGTTTCAGTCTTTTGTCCCATTCTTCAACAAAGAAAGCAAAATACTGAGATTAATTTTACAGAAAACCGAGACATACAACAAAAGATACAAACTTTAAGGACAGTCCTTTCAGTTCCACCTTAAAAGCATTTTCAAATTTGAATTGGCATAAATATCAGACCAGCAAATAGCTTTCAGAGAGAAAACCCCATTTCTTCTTCTAATTTTTTTTTTTCTTGTCTTCCTTCTGTTCGATAAAATTGTTGAAAGAAGATAGAAAGGAAATGAAGCTTTTGTTTTTGGTGCTGATACCCATTTGGGTTTTTAGTATTCCTTCGTTTTCGGTTCCACTTGATGTGAAACCAGACCCTCCAGCTGCTGACCCTGTTCTTCCTACTGAAAGGGATCCATTTTTTAAGAATTCTTCTGATCTGATAGCTCATTCTCCAGGTAATTTCAGAATTTTACTGCATTTTCTTTCTTGTATTTATGTTTGAAATGGTGGGCTCTGAGATGTTAAGGTTTGTTTTGAAGTTTTCTTGAGTTTTTTGGTTGGCCCTAGTGTGATTTATTGTTTTACTTTAATTGCGACATTGCCCAGCTTTTCAAGAAAGGTCTTCTAGAACATATTGGTGGATTACTTTGATTTTATTCTTCTTATCTTTTATCCTTTTTCTTCTGTTGGTTTCGATTTTCAAAAGGCCGGAGCTTGAGGGTTTGATTTTGACTCTTTGATAATTTCAGCTCTAAAGTTAATCTGTTGTTCTCTTTTCATGGGATCAGATGTTGCAGAAGTTAAGGTAGTGCACCACCAGGATTTAAACAAGAAAATCCTTATTGCGCTTGTTGTCTCTTCATCTCTCCTTGGAGGAATATTGCTGCTGTTATCTCTTTTCTGGATCTACAGACTGAAGAAATTGAAGAAATACAATGAGAAAAGCAATCAAAACTCAGGTTTTTCTTTTTTCTTTTAAATAAAACTCCATTTCCCCTTCTTCCTCTTCCAATCTTGTGTTTTAATTAGTTAACTCTTCATTTTCATACTACCCTATTGTATACATTCTTGTAATTTTTTTTTTTTATTATGGATATACAGATGCTACAAAGAGTATCTCATTTGGTCCAATTTTGGATAAATTCGCTTCTTTAAAACTTGGTGGCAAAAAAGGTTCAATTGCTGCAATTGAGTACCAGCTGTTAGTAGCTGCTACAAGCAATTTTGATGAAGCCAATATTTTAGGCGAAGGTGGATTAGGGCGTGTTTATAAAGCACACTTTAGTGACCATTTCCATGCGGCTGTTAAAAAAATATATGCTGGTGGGCAAGAAGCTGAAAGAGAATTTCAGGTAATATTAGGGATGTTATGATTGTCTTTTGCAAAGTTTGTTTATTTTTTGACAGATTTTTATTATTTGCTCGTTCGTCATGTTGAAATTGCAGAATGAGGTTGAGTCATTGAGTAAAATTCAGCACCAAAATGTAGTTTCTCTATTAGGATATTGTATACATGGCGAAGCGCGATTCTTGGTTTATGAATTGATGGAGAATGGGTCTCTCGAATTCCATTTGCATGGTAGACATTATATTTTTTAAGTTTTAAGATATAAATTATCAATTTCATTTATCTCTAAATTCACTTTACTTAAAGTTTTTGGAATGCTTACCTCAGGACCTTCTCATAGATCAACATTGACTTGGCATCTGAGAATGAAAATTGCTCTGGATGTTGCAAGGTACTGGTTTTTTATGTTATGATTGGTTTTGCAAAATAATTTTAGGGATAGGTACAAAAAATAAAAACAAAAAAAATTAATCCGGGCTAATTACAAAGAAAACCCAGAGGTTTGGTTTCGTCTTACATTGTCTCCTTCATAAGCAAAAAAACATTTCAAACCCCCCCTGACATTTATAAATATATCACAGTTACACTCTGAAATTGAAGACATAATCAAACCTGATGAATTTTTGTAATTTTGAAACATCTCTTTTTTTTTTTTTTTTTTGTCATCAGCCCAAACCTCGGATTGTTTTTGTAATCATCCCATATTTTTATTAGTCATCTTTTTCCTGATGTTGACAAACTTCGTCAATTGTGGATCAGAGGATTAGAGTACCTGCATGAGCGTTGCAATCCTCCTGTAATTCATAGAGATCTCAAATCCTCTAATATTCTTCTAGATTCCAACTTCAATGCCAAGGTAACAAGATTGGAAAAATGATCTCCCTATGTCATCGAGTTTTGATTCTATGTGACTAAAATGAAATTTTACGAATTTGCTAACAGATGTATAATGTTTTTGTTCAGCTTTCTGATTTTGGCCTTGCAATTACTGGAGGAAACTCGAACAAGACTGATATCAAGCTTTCGGGAACTTTGGGTTATGTAGCTCCAGAATATCTCTTAGATGGTTAGGACCATTTCTCTGTCTTCAAAGCTGTATGGCATGCAAATCATAACTTGTAGGATGCTTTTTTTTTCCTATTTCTTTTTCTTTTATTTTTTTTCCATTGGAAATATTTGAAGTAAAAATGTACAAATAAATTTCCTAAGTGGGACTATATCAAGGAGTAAGATGGCTTTTGGGAGGGTTGCTGGTTTTTATTGCAGATAGTATTAGCACTCGAATAGGTTGGAGAGGGAGAGAGAGAGAGAGAGAGAGAGAGAGAGAGGAATACGCGTGTGATGTTTTAATTTTGATGATCAATCAGGTAAGCTTACTGACAAAAGCGATGTGTATGCGTTTGGTGTGGTTCTTTTGGAGCTTTTGATGGGAAGAAGGCCTGTGGAGAGAGTAGCTGTAGCTCAGTGCCAATCTATAGTTACCTGGGTAAGTATTAAATCTTTGTCAAAGTTGGTCTATTTGGTTTGGTCATGCGTTTCTATTCCTATATCGGCCCTAACATCTCTACTTTTTTCAACGAGCAGGCAATGCCTCAGCTTACTGACAGATCAAAGCTTCCAAACATCATCGATCCGGCCATCAGAAATACTATGGATTTGAAGCATTTGTATCAAGTATGTTTCCTATTCAACAACAATCATTATTAAATCTACTATTCATCCTAATTACAAAAAAAAAAAAAATTCAGTTATCTTTCAAAACTACAAATATTCCCTTTTAGTATTACAAATTCCCCCCTCTTGAGGCTGCAATTTGTAAGGTATAAACAAGTACCAAGGGGGCTTTTTTGTAATTTTGAAAGATAGCTGGTTCTCTTTTTTTTTTTTTTTTGGGACTGAACCTCAGGAGTAATTTTTGTAACTGACCCTTATTAAAATATATCGGATGAACTTACTAATAATCGTATGTGCTTATATGTTTCTTTGATAAAGGTGGCTGCTATAGCTGTGCTATGTGTACAACCAGAGCCAAGTTATAGACCATTGATTACAGATGTCTTGCACTCCTTCATCCCTCTTGTGCCCGTAGATCTTGGAGGATCACTAAGAGTAACTGATTCTACACTCGCAACCTGTGTATAGCTTGCATTTTCTCTGTTTTTTGAACTGCTCTTGAGGCGGGATATTTTTTATCAACGGAACTAAACGGAAAGCTTGTTTTCCTAAACCCCTTTTCAGATTAAGGATTTGTATTGGGTTGGTTTTGCTCATACAGCTTGTAAAGTTGACAAATGAAAAAAGGTTTTATTGTTCAATCGTGTCCCATACTGCAAGCTGAATAGTGTATTTCGTCTCTGAATCTGCTTGACTCCTCATGTTGACGAGGGTTTTGGTCAACAAGCAAAAATATGTAAAAGGTTTGACACGTAGAAATGTAAACGTGCGTAACGTGTGTTTATTTCTGGCTAATTCTGCCTTTTTTTGCATAATACCGAGCCGGATTATTGGGTTCGGTCTTTCTTACAGTTGCCTTCCCTTTTTCTTTTTTTCTCCTCTCTTTCTCAATCTCTCTCTATCAGCCTTTTTATACCCCTTGAGTTAGTGGGTTTACAATAGTCATCTTTGCACTAACTATTCATTAATTAATAAAATAACTAAAGAAAGACACATGTCCCTCTCTAACTGCGCCTGTCAGTCAAAACTTGCCACTTGTCGGCTTCTCTTTATAATTCTCTGACATGTGGCAGTTTCTGATACCAATAAAGTGTTAAGCATGGATATGTGATTATTTTTATGAGTTTGTCGCGCATGCGTTTCCCGTTGAAATTTGGGCTCGGGGCTCGGCGGCCGTGCTGCGGTTGGGCTCGGTAGTGGGCGAGCCTAATTCATGACGTGTCGCCGAGCACCATTGCTGACGTCATCCGCAGATCGCCTACTCGGATGTGTGTTGGACTGATGATATGGATTAATTTCCTCCAGCTCGGCTCGGGTGTCATCACCTCATATATGTGTATATATAAGAGTACCGTTTTTCCGGAGGCACTAAATATCGAGTTGTTGTGATTTTTTGTTTGGCCCAGCCCGGTCGCCCGGTTTTATGACTTGGCCCCTCGGCTTGGCCGGTCCAACCCATTGCCGGCTCTAAGTGGAACTAATATGTGAATAACTTGAAAGATGTTGTCTCATGCATATTTCAATTTACATAGGAAAACTTGACTTTGTTTGAGCATTACATGCAATTTTCATGGGACTGTTAAAAGTATCTTCTAGCACTGTTTTGAATTCTTAAATTTGTCATTTATGGACAGTGACATTAACATTATGAAATTTGAAAAACTCGAACTTTAGACTTTTAATTAATCCATATACTGCTAAATCTGCAGCCTTGAACTTATTCTACTTTATTTGCAGTAGCAGACAATAAAGTGATGATTGTACATCAAAAATTTTCTATTTCAAAAGTGGTTTCAACCTACTCTAAATGATAAAACAAGAATTTCACCACTCGAAATAATGCATATTCATATGGTGCTTGCATTTTATTTGTGTGTGTGGGGGGGAGGGAATAGGGATAATTACAAAAACATTATGAGGTTTAGTCTAATTACCAAAAAAAATCAATTATCTTTCAAAATTACAAATATCCTATTAACATTTATTTTTCTTTCTTAGGTAAATTCAAACCTTAGAAATGTTGGTATTTGAAAATCTGAGGTCTTGTTTGTTTATGTTTCCAAGGCCCCATTTCCAATTTCCAACTATTCATAGAAATGAAATCATGTTTGTTTCTAAAATTTCCAATGGAAATCATCATTTCCACTTTCCACTTTTTACACAAAACATCATCTCAAACCTACAATTTCAATTATCAACCCTATACACTACCCTACACCACTTATCAATCACTATTCTTATTTTTTAATCCAATTATATATGTGGGACCCTCCATTACCAATTTTATCTACTTAAAATACTACTATATATATCTAATGGGACCCACTAGCCTACAATCTTACAAATATAATATTATATATTCAATTAAAATATTCAACCACTATCAACTTTTCAAATTATTATATACATAAAATACTATTTCAAAACTACTTAACCAAATATAATCTCATTTCCAAACCTACATAAAACTCATTCTCATTCACTCATCCAAACATAATTCCAGTTTTCACACGAAAACCAATAAATTCTGAAAATTCATTTTCCAACACTAGAAATTAGAAATAGCCCATGGAAACATAACCATACAAGGCCTTTGTAATGTAATTACCCAAAAAATATTAAAAACAATATTTCATCAGATTCAATGGCCCAAAAATATTTGAAAAATACGCTATGGTCCTTAAAGTGCTATTAAGATACTAGGGAAAATGACAAAAATGACCACCTATTTAGTACAAAACCCTGCAAATTACTGACTTTTAATAAACATTACCTAACAATACGTTGTCCGGTCTCACATTCCACCAAATACGCTCCAAGCTCTATCCTTCCCACACAATACACTGCACATAAAACAACCACAAAAAAACAGAGCACCAATTAGAGATCCGAAACGCAGCAGCCAAAACAAGTGCGCAAACACTGTGCGAAGGAGAAGAACAAGGAGAAGACATCTTTTCGAGCACAAATGAAGAAGAATCGGAGTGCAGATCAGGAAAAAGAAGAACATGTACATGAACAAAAAACAACAAATAGAAGAAGAAAGCATGGCAAAAAACAAGTTACCAAGCAACCCAATCTGAAAAAGCAATGCTTATTTTATTTTGAAAAAAAATTGTTTACATCATTGCACATCGATTTCCAGATGCAAAATCATAATTGTGTGTGTATATATATATCGAATGAGTCTTAAAAACCTGTATGCAATCCTTTAGATAGTTGTTTCAAAGTTGTTTCATTGTTGTTGAAAAAGTGTTTCTATTCTATATGCTTCCCAAATACAACACATTGCTTCCCTCTGTACAGGAACACTGTTTCATATTTGTTTCAATTATGCTTCTATCATGTTTCAAATAGAACAACAAAGAAACAAAGAAACAAAAAAAAAAAAAAAACAATACATCTAGTACAGAAAAAATTGAAAAATAATAAAAACAACAGATCAACATCATAGAAACACAACAGAAACAACACAGAAACGAAAAAAAAATACAAAAATCCATAGAAACAATAAATAACAAAATAAATCCAGTAATATAAAGGAAAAAACACCATACCTCAGTAGCATTGTTATATATATTTCTCGATAGTGGGTAATTGAATATGTTTATGAAAAACGAAATTGAATTTTGTATAGGCTGGGCACATCTTAAATATGCTTTCTTTAAGGTATTAATTTCTCCTACTATCGTGTAAATGGTTCTCAAGGAATTAACCTCCAGGATACAAAGCCTATTTCACAAAAATTCCAAGATTACACTTCTTAGAATTTTTCAGGAGCATCAATCACAAGTTGTAGTTAAAACAATGATAGTAGAAAGTTGGAAAGAAATAAAACTCGTAGGAATTTATGAAATAGTTTTCCCATCTCTTTTTCTCACTCCTTCTATAAAATAACTTGAAGTTATTTATAGATTTTCAAGGGTTACGTTGAACAGTCGCGTCCCTTCTCAATGATGGAAGTTATTCATCCAAAGGTTGCATCTATTCATTGCAATCTTTCCTAATGGATGTCTGCACATGAAAAGACACATCTTCTCATCTCATAATATTTATTTTCCATATTATTTATTTCTTTCCTCCTTTCATATATTATATAAAATATACTATATAATATATGCATAAAAGAATGCCTAGCTAAATGATGCTATGACATGTGATGCAATAAATGCAATACACTATATTATATGTAAATATACAACAATCCCCCACTAATTTACATATAATATATAAAAATAAATACAATTTGTTTTACACAGTGAATACCTATAAAGTGGACGAGCCTTTAACTTTATGGTTGGATATGTAACACTAGGAAAACATATTCTCACTATGTACGATTCATGCTCCTTTTTATTCTTGGCAGCACCTTTGTAATGGGCCTTGTGCTGAATCCTGGTTTTCACAAGTACTCTAGGATTTTACCGAGTAATCCATAAGAAGCGGCCTCTCACTTCTCTACTTGTATAGGTAGACTTATCAAGAATATCCATAACTCATTCCACAATGCTATAAGTCTATTAAGGATTGTAAATCCAGCCTACTCATGTTATGGTAAATAAAGTGCATAGATCAGATATGAGACTTTCAAAATAGTGACACCCCCACTATTTTAAGTTATGCACTTGAAATGTATCCAAGTTTCCATTTCGCCAATGTCTAATATTGAATTGCCTTTTTAACTCTCATACATAAGGTGACAAATGTGTGACTTGTACCTTAAGATAGAGTTGGTTTCAATCAAGACATTATTATAATCGGTAAGAGTCTCATATCTCTCATGATCTTTGTGATCCTTTCACAAGATAAGGATTTTGTTAGTGGATCAACTAACATATAACTCATAGGGAGATACTCGAACAATAATCTTCCCTTTCTTAATCATACTTCTGATATGATTATGCCTCATAGCAATATGTTTGCTACGGTTTCCCTCATCTTTTGTATTATAAATCACAACTTGATTATCACAATACAAAGTAGTAGGACCCTTTTTAGGATCTATACAAGGAATCTTTCTAAGAAATCTTCCAAACCATACAATGTATTTACTCGCAGTAAATAACAACATGAGTTTGCCTATTTCAGATGTCCAAACGACTATGACACCATCAATAATGAACAACCAACCACTAGTTGACTTAGAGTCAATCATATCGGTTGCTCAATTTGCATCTATAATATTTTTAAGAGTAACTTTAGTAAAAACACAATTTTCTACTTGCTATTCTTAAAAACAAATAAGTTGAACTTATGCACTACCTCTTAGTTTAACTTTATTTTTAAATAAAGTCTACAAACTAAATTAGGCTCAAAATAGAATTTTAATTAAGTCCAAAACATCCAAATTTAGACTTAAAAATTAAAATTAACCCGTACATTCAACTTAAGCCATATAACAATTTATTCATCATAAACTATGATTTAACATATGAAAGTCTCAAATGATATATAAATTGTAAATAGACCACAAAAAGATTTTAGCTCCATAAAATTCCCAAAAATAAGGCTGAGTTATTCACAAAAAGATTAGAAACAATTTCACAAAAGCCGCAAAAAGGTTACAAAAATGGCTTTCCCACAAGCTTCTGATGCACTCAGATTCCAACACTTATGGTCCTTCACCAACCACAAATCATGGTTAAGCCCCACAAAAGCCATGTTTCTCCAATAGACATCGACATCCACCACAGCGACAAGGCCCAGTTTCACCGGACGATGCAATTAGCGCGGCGCAATCGAATAATCCCGCCACCCGTCCGCCATTCGCACCGCCAGCAATTTTCCTGTCGCTAGCCCAGTGAACGGCGAACATCGGACATCAACTAGGCCAGAGCCATCGCCGCCATTGTCAAAACCAGACAATGTCCTCCTCACACCACAACAACTGATGCGGCACCGAGCCGTTTCAGACGGTGGCTTGACCACCACAACTGATGGCCATCGCCTGACTCTGTTGCTACTGATCTGTCGAGCGGCGATAATTCTCGTTGGAAGAGAGGGCAAGATCGAGTTCATAATTTTCGTATTTCCCAAAGCATGTTTTTTTTTCTTTTATAAATTAAATCAAAATTTCTCAAAATTAAACCACTCTCATTCCTTAAGAGGTTCTCAAAAAAAGGAACATGCATACAAAAAAAAAAACATTTAAATGAGAAATTTGTTGGAATTGGTCTTTGAGAAATTGGGTGTTGACCCGATTTTGACCAATTAATTAAGTGGTTTCCATTAGTGAAAAATGGAATTAAATTATTTGTAAAAATTCTACTAAGAGAGTAGATGAGAATAACATTTGGAATTTCTCAAAACCGATTTCGAGTGAATGAGAAATTAATGCTAGAAGTTAGCCACTTAATACAAATAAATGGTATGGAAAATGGAAAATGTGGGGGAGGAGAGATGCTCCATCCCACATAGGAAAAAGGAGGTAAAGTTGCACACTTTATTTATCCCAAGTTGGACTTATGGGTTTGGGCCCTTGGGGGCACCCAAGTTTTTAAAGGGGAGAGGACCTACATGCTTGCGGGTTTGGTTCAAAGTACACACGTATGCGGGCTCGGCCGCCAGTCCGGTCGTGGGCCGTGGGCTTCAAGGCGCTTATTCTTTTTGGACCAAAAATATTTAAAAATTAAATATTTAATTAATTTTTATAATTAATTAAATAGATTTAATTAATTTTCGTAATTAATTAAACAAATTTAATTAATTTTCGTAATTAATTAAAAGAGTTCAACGGGAAATGTTTCGGCCCCGCGCACAAGACGGAAGGAGCACGGCTGTGCGGTCAGTCGTGCTTCCGCCGAGAATCTGCGCTACACGCCCGTGCCTGGGTCGTCTTTGGGTGCCGGGGTCCGAGCTTGACGCAGGCGGGCGACGCCCGTCTGCGTCAGGCCGTGCTCTCTCAAGCAGATCGTCGTCTGTTCGGTGCAAAGGTGCTTTTTGAGCCTACAGACGCGATTTTCCGTGCGGGCACTTCGTTACTATATTAATGAAGCCCTCATGATGAAATAATACACGAAAAACTCAGATAATAACCTATCATTTGCATCATACGAGCATATTGATTTTTCCCTTCCTTCAAAAGCTTGAAAGTCAAGAACAACTTGTTGTTATTTGTTGTTCAGTTTTTTCTTTGTCTTTAATTAGGGATTGTAAAGTCATTGCATCTTAGGCGGCGTCGGGAAGTAAGCACTAGTATACGGGCGTTTTCGTCTTGCGGAGATCGATTCTAAATCGGCCTCGACTAAGCCTAAACACTCTCTTCCAGCCATTTTTCTTCAAGTAGAAACCTTTCTGCCAGAATATTTTTCCTTCAATCGCAAGACGAAAAACCTTTATTTCTGTTGAAGACGATGGCATCGATTCGATCTCGTTCACACCCGGGCATTTTCTTTGCCCGCTCACGATTTAAAAGCCGTCCAAGTTTTTCAGTGCCGACTTCAAATGTTGGCAACGAGAAGATCTTATTCTACCTCACCACTTTGGTGTTGGCTCGTTTTACGAAAGACGACCCCTACTACCGTTGGAGAAGACGAAGTTGACAACAACCGGAGAATTGTGGATGTTTGGCATAACGGCGATTTTCTATGTCGCAACCACGCCTCGAACGGTCTTGAGACGGGCTCTCTACAACGCTCTCTATAGACGCTTCAAGACGTCCAAGGAATTGTGGCGATCCTTGGAGAAGAAATACAAGACGGAAGATGCCTGACAAAGAAATTTGTTGTCGGCAAATTCTGGAGTACAAGATGGTTGACACAAGCGGTGATCGGCCCAAGTTCAGAGATTCAAATCATCCTTCACGACTTAGTGTCGAAGGGATGCTTTTGAATGAATCTTTTCAAGTAGTGCAATTATCGAAAAATTGCCGCCATTGTGGAAGGATTTCAAAAACTACCTCAAGCACAAGCGCAAAGAGATGGGGATTGAGGATCTGATTGTTCGGCTTCGCATCGAAGAAGACAACCGGAAATCAGATGTTAAAACCAGTAAATATGGAATGGAGGCTAAGGCCAATCTTGCTGAGTCGAGCACTAGCAAGAAACGTAAGCACTCGGGAAGGAGAAATGCAAGGCCAAAAAGTTCAAGGGGAATTGCTACAATTGTGGCAAACCGAACCACATGGCGAAGGATTGCCGACATCCGAAGAAGGGCAATCAAGGTGGCAACCAACAAGCTAATGTGACGGAGGATAAGTCGGTTCCAATAGACTTGTCGAAGCTCGATCTATCCGCCGTTGTGTTTGAAGCCAATATGGTGGATAACCCAAGGGAGTGGTGGATAGATACCTGGGCTACTCGTCACATTTGTGCTTATAAGGAGATGTTCTCCTCCTACACTCCGATCAATGGAAGAAAGTTGTTCATGGGGAACTCCTCGACTTCCAACATCGTTGGGCTTGGAAAAGTGGTGCTCAAGATGACTTCCGGGAAGGAGCTTACCCTTGTAGATGTGCTGCATGTCCCAGACATCCGCAAGAACTTGGTTTCCGGCCGTTGCTTAGCATTTTTAGGATTTAGGCTAGTGTTTGAGTCCGACAAGTTTGTAATGACCAAGAATGGTCTGTTTTTATGTAAAGGCTACCTTGATAAGGGCCTGTTTAAAATGAGTGTAATGTCTGTTTTCCGCCAAGAGGCGAAGAAAAAAAATGTTACTTCTGTTTACTTGTTGGATTGTTCTAATTTATGACATGATAGATTAGGACACGTAAACTTCAACACAACTAAAAGGTTAGTGAATCTGGAATTAATACCTACGTTTAAAACCGATTCACAAGACAAATGCGAAATTTGTGTTGAAGCAAAATTGGCCAAGGCACCGTTTCATTCGGTAACGAGAAGTACCAAACCACTCGAGTTAATTCATACAGATGTGTGTGACTTAAAACTTGTGCAAACTCGAGGTGGGAAAAAGTACTTCATAACGTTTATAGACGATTGCACAAGATATTGTTATGTATATCTTTTGAAAAGCAAAGATGAAGCTTTAGTAGCTTTTAAAACTTATAAGAATGAAGTTGAAAATCAGCTTAATTTGAAAATTAAGATGATTCGAAGTGATAGAGGCGGAGAGTATGTTGCTTCGTTTGAAGAATTTTGCTCGGAAGCGGGTATAATTCATCAAATGACTGCACCTTACTCACCTCAATCAAATGGTGTTGCAGAATGCAAGAATCGTACTCTTAAGGAGATGATGAATGCGATGTTGTTAAGTTCGCTTACCCCAAAACTTGTGGGGGGAAGCCATACTTTCTGCAAACTACATTCTTAATAAGATCCCACACAAAGTTAAAAACGAAACTCCATATGAGTTATGGAAGGGACGTAAACCGTCATACAAATACCTCAAAATGTGGGGGTGTTTAGCTAAAGTCTAAGTACCTAAGCCGAAACAAGTTAGAATCGGTCTGAAGACGATCGATTGTGCTTTCATTGGATATGCTAACAATAGTAGTGCATATCGCTTTTTAGTGCACAAGTCAACAATTCCTGATATAAATGAAGGTATGATCATTGAATCAAGGAATGTTGTATTCTTTGAGAATATCTTTCCGAACAAAGAACGGAAAGAAGAAAGTTCGAGTAAACGGACTTATGATACTGCAAGGTTACCTCAAAGTGATGATGAAGAGGAACCAAGACGCAGTAAAAGGACAAAAGTAGCTAAGTCTTTTGGTCCTGATTTTCTAACTTATATGTTAGAAAATGAACCCCGAACTATTCAAGAATCATTGTCTAGTCCAGAAGCTCCTCTCTGGAAAGAAGCTATCAATAATGAGATAGATTCCATCATGCAAAATCACACTTGGGAGTTGGTTGATCTCCCACCGGGTTGCAAGCCTTTGGGATGCAAGTGGATCCTTAAAAGGAAGTATAAAGCAGATGGATCTATCGACAAGTATAAAGCCCGATTGGTAGCTAAAGGGTTTAGACAAAAGGAGGGACATGACTTCTTCGATACATATTCTCCTGTCACGAGGATTACGTCCATTCGTGTTCTCATTGCTATTGCAGCTTTGCATAACCTTGAGATACATCAAATGGACGTTAAGACTGCCTTCTTGAATGGGGAACTTGAAGAGGAGATTTATATGGAACAACCCGAGGGGTACGTTGCACCCGGTCAAGAGCGAAAGGTGTGTAAACTTGTTAAGTCACTTTATGGACTAAAACAAGCACCTAAGCAATGTCACGAAAAGTTTGACTCGACTATGAAGTCAAATGGTTTCAAGATCAACGAATGTGACAAGTGTGTCTACATTAAAGGTACTACAAATGATTGCGTCATAGTATGCCTTTATGTAGATGATATGTTGATTATGGGAAGTAGTCATGATTTAATCATGAAGACTAAGAACATGTTGAAGAAGAACTTTGACATGAAGGATATGGGATTATCTGATGTTATTTTAGGGATTAAAATCTCTAGAACTTCAGATGGAATCGTCTTGTCACAATTCCATTATGTCGAAAGCATACTCAGAAGGTTTAATGCTTTTGATAATCCTCCGGCTAAGACACCTGTAGATCTAAGTCTACACTTGGCCAAGAATAGAGGCGAACCGGGTTTCCATTTGGAATATGCAAGGTAATTGGCGTCCCTAATGTACTTAACGAAATGTACACGCCCGGACATTGCATATTCAGTGAGCAAACTAAGTAGGTTCACAAGTAACCCAAGTACGGATCACTGGAAAGCCGTGACAAGGGTACTTAGATATTTAAAGTACACCATGAACTATGGAATACTTTATATGAGATATCCATCAGTATTAGAAGGATACTGTGATGCCAATTGGATATCAGACACAAAAGACTCCAAGTCCACAAGTGGATTTGTTTTCACAATAGGTGGAGGAGCGGTGTCGTGGAAGTCTTCTAAGCAAACGTGCGTAGCTCGATCCACTATGGAATCCGAGTTCATTGCTTTGGATAAAGCTGGAGAAGAAGCATAATGGCTTAGAAACTTCTTAGAGGACATTCCTTGTTGGAATAAGCCCGTGCCTGCTATTATGATACATTGTGATAGTCAATCAGCAATCGGAAGGGCACAAAGCAGTATGTATAATGGTAAGTCTAGACATATACGTCGGAGACATAATACCATTAGACAGTTGATTTCGAATGGGGTTATTTCGGTTGACTACGTGAAGTCAAAGGAAAACCTTGCGGATCCGCTTACGAAAGGCATAAGTCGAGATCAACTGTATAAACTGTTAAGGGGAACTAAGTTATGAATGTTCAGCTGAACACTCGGAAAATGTGTTAGCTCATTCTCGATACATCCAAGTGAATGTAAACCTACTGAATGTGATGAGGTTAAGTTTAAGACTTTTAATGATTCCTATACCGAAAGGTGGAGTATAGCAGGATACTCTTCAATAGGAGATCACCTATATAAGTGAGAAGTAATGGCCGCTTCGAAAGAAACACTTATAAATCTAAGATATGGTCCAGGGCCGAAATGGACACAACGTGAGAACAACAAGTGTTAGAGTTGTTATTGTGTAAGTACTGTTGTCTTGGTTTACACAGACGGATGAGTAGTTCAAGACATCGCGTCACTAAGCAGCTAGTAAATCCGATAGTATTTTACTAAGGAAGGTACAAAGCCACAAGCTACCTATCCTGATGCAATAACGATTCGCCGAGACTTTCAAGCGAATCTGCATACACGCATGCATTAATTTCATTCATGTGGGGGATTGTTGGAATTGGTCTTTGAGAAATTGGGTGTTGACCCGATTTTGACCAATTAATTAAGTGGTTTCCATTAGTGAAAAATGGAATTAAATTATTTGTAAAAATTCTACTAAGAGAGTAGATGAGAATAGCATTTGGAATTTCTCAAAACCGATTCCGAGTGAATGAGAAATTAATGCTAGAAGTTAGCCACTTAATACAAATAAATGGTATGGAAAATGGAAAATATGGGGGAGGAGAGATGCTCCATCCCACATAGGAAAAAGGAGGTAAAGTTGCACACTTTATTTATCCCAAGTTGGATAAATGGGTTTGGGCCCTTGGGGGCACCCAAGTTTTTAAAGGGGAGAGGACCTACATGCTTGTAGGTTTGGTTCAAAGCACACATGCGCGCGCGCGCGTTGCCGCCACCGGCCGGCTCGGATTGGCCCGGCCCAGTTCCGGGTCATGGGTCGTGGGCCTAGGCTTGTGCTTCAAGGCCCTTATTCTTTTTGAACCAAAAACCTTTAAAAATTAAATATTTAATTAATTTTTGCAATTAATTAAATAGATTTAATTAATTTTCGTAATTATTTAAAAGAGTTCAATGGGAAATATTTCCCGCACAAGACGGAAGGAGCACGGCCCGTGCGGTCGGGTCGTGCTACCTGCCGAGAATCTGCGCCTACACGCACGGGCCGGCGCACGCCCGTGTGTCTGGGTCGTCTTGGGTGCCGAAGGTCGGAGCCGCACGCATGGGGCGGACGCACGCCGTGCGTCTAAGCCGTGCTCTCCCGATCATCGTCTATTCAAAGGCAAAGGTGCTTTTTCGAGCCTACAGACGCGATTTTTCGCACAGCGCCGTTGCCTATATTAATGAAGCCCCTACTGATGAAATAATACACGAAAAACTCAGATAATAACCTGTCATTTGCATCATACGAGCATATTGATTTTTTCCCTTCCTTCAAAAGCTTGAAAGTCAAGAACAACTTGTTGTTCGTTGTTGTTCCGATTTCTTTGTCTTTGCGGCCGTTAACCGGATGTAAAGTCGTTGCATATTAGAGGCGAGCGCGGGAACCGTAAGCACTAGTATACGGGGCGTTTTCGTCTTGCGGAGACTGATTCTAAATCAGGCCTCGACTAAGCCTAAACACTCTCTTCCAGCCATTTTTCTTCAAGTAGAAACCTTTCTTCCAGAATATTTTTCCTTCAAAATTACTATCTAGTATTTGGTTAATCAAATTCAGATTCTGTAATCCAAAAATGAACCCCGCATAATCCACGAAAAATCAGAGTCTCAATACTACGATATGAAATCACGGATCTAAAGAAATTTGATTCTCAAAAACTCAACCAAAGATCAATATTTGGAACGTACCTCAGTCAATAAATTATCCTGCATAGTATGTGTATCACCTTCCTAGCGGTTCTGTCCTTTTCTTTTGGCAGAGATGTTCATCTTCTTCCCCTTGTCTCGTGCAACTTTGCCATTCCCGCTCTCACGATAACAAACTCCATCATTGGAAAATTAATACCTTAAAATTGTTATATATATTTCTCGATAGTGGGTAATGGAGTATGTTTATGAAAAACGAAATTGAATTTTGTATAGGCTGGGCACATCTTAAAGATGCTTTCTTTAAGGTATTAATTCCTCCCATTATGGTGTAAATGGTTCTCAAGGAATTAACCTCCAGGATAAAAAGCCTATTTCACAAAAATTCCAAGATTACACTTCTTAGAATTTTTTAGGAGCATCAATCACAAGTTGTAGTTAAAACAATGATAGTAGAAAGTTGGAAAGAAATAAAACTCGTAGGAATTTATGAAATAGTTTTTCCATCTCTTTTTCTCACTCATTCTATAAAATAACTTGAAGTTATTTATAGATTTTCAAGGGTTACGTTGAACAGTCGCGTCCCTTCTCAATGATGGAAGTTATTGTAAGTCCAAGCGGCTACGATAATCTAGAGGGGGGGTGAATAGATTATCTCCATCTTTTCGATTTCGCCCTCTTTTTCTAACCGAAAGCTCAAACACAATAATAAAGGTGCGGAATGTAAACAACACACGTCGATTTATAGAGGTTCAGCCCACCTAGGGCCTAATCCTCTACCACCCCAGTATATCCGGGATGGATTTCAAAAAGAAAAAATGATTTTATTAATTTACCACAAATTAATACAACACCAACTTACAACAACACCTTGAAGAGCACCACACTCTTCTTCAACACCACCTTTGAGATTACCACAATCTCTTCTTGAAGATTACCACAATCTCCAACGGCACCTTGTGAAAATTACCACAATCTTCAACCTTGAAGAATACCAAATTCTTCAACACCTCAACAAGAAGATTACCACAATCTTCTTACACCTAACACCTAGATCACCCAAGTGTGTTCTTACCACAAGAACACTCACAAGGATATCTTGTGTTGAATGATTACCCAATTTCAAGATTACAACTCGATAATTGATAATATAATAGAGTGCAAGTGTAATCAAGAAAAGCCTAGACCTCAAGAATGTGAAAGTGAATAGCTAGGCAAATTACAACAAGAAATAAGACAATGTAAGAACAAGTGTATTCTTGAGTGTATCTTGTTGTGTTGTAGTTTTCTCTCGTATTGTGTTGCTTCAATTCTTCCTCTATTTATAGAAGATGTCTTGTACATGATAGGCTCCCCTTGGGGACATGAATTCTGTAAAAAATTGCAAGACAATTGAAGAAAAGAGTGTTAGAAATCAATCCCACAAATTAAGGAAAAGATGTCTCACGCACAACGGTTACATTTTTTTGTCCAAACTTAAGATGCGGCCGTCGCAAGCACAAATAAGATTAGAAAAGAACGCACAAAATTTACACAGGGGTGGCCGGTCGAGAAGGGGGTCGTTGGCCGCTCTAGGTGCGACCGGTTGCCCACCACGATGACCGGTCACCCCGACAGCTTTGTGAGTTCTCAAGTTTTGTTTCCGAAACTTGTTCCCAGTGCTTGTCGCCTCTTTGGTCGACCTGGCCGACTCCTAAATGACATGTTGTCCGATTTTTGTCGAAAATAAACCTCAAGAAATACTCCGAAAAATTCGTAAAAACATTTTAAACCGATCGGGAGTATTTAGGACAACATTAGAAATATAGTTTTGATGAAATAACACATTAATATAAAAAGTGTTGTCCGATATAAATTCCAATAAATACTCCGAAAAATTCGTAAAAACATTTTAGACCAATCGGGAGTATTAGGACAACATTTAGAAACATAGTTTCAATGAAAGAAACCATTGACATAAAAATATTAAAAGTGTTTGTCCAATATTATTGAAAATAAACTTGAGGAAATACTCCGGAAAATATTAAAACCATTTTAAATCATTTAGGAGTATTTGGACAACCTTTAAAACCATTGTTTTGGTATAAAAACAAAATCATCAAAATCATGATAAAACCATTTATCAAACAGTTATTCATTGCAATCTTTCCCAATGGATGTCTGCACATGAAAAGACACATCTTCTCATCTCATAATATTTATTTTCCATATTATTTATTTCTTTCCTCCTTTCATATATTATATAAAATATACTATATAATATATGCATAAAAGAATGCCTAGCTAAATGATGCTATGACATGTGATGCAATAAATGCAATACACTATATTATATGTAAATATACAACAGCATTGACGCCTCTAAATCCAACAGCTTTCGTTTTGGATGATTTTCCCTTAACAATTTGTTTTTCATCAACATCGACAAGTTTCATCTTTCTTTTTTAGAAGATGAAGAAACTATGGCTTCAGATTTTGAACAAGAAGTTACAGGAATCAAAGAGAAAACAAACCAATAATGGCGAACATGCAAAAGAAAAAACTCAAACGTTGAGAGAAAAGAGAGAGGAAGTGACAGATTGGACACGAAAAGGCTACAGCGTAAATGAGGGGAAAAATTAAAACAAGAGCGTACAAAAAGTAAACAAATAGGTAGAGATGTGAGATGTTAGTAAAATCGGGATTTGTGTCAAATGGAGGATATTTTGTGTAATTTCCCCAAGATACTAAATAGTACTTGGTGCTTAGCCGGCACAAACAATGCTTTATTGACTAAAGAATTGGCCCGCTGGAAAAACTATGCAAAAACTGAAGTTCTATAAATCTATCAACTAAACGACGCCGTAGGAAATGTATCTCAGCTGGACGACGTATTCTCCAAACAAACCAACCTCCAAATATTATGTGTAATGATAAAAAAAAAAATAATACATGTGTAATCCCACTGGTATTTCTGGCTTTCTTAATTTCAAACTCAATTTGCTGAATTGCCAAACTTGGATCTTTGTTCCAGTTCAATTACAATTTACAATAATCAATCTGAGATACTCCAAGCTTGTGGTAACAAAAAAAACGGCAAAATGCTGTCTCAGTCTAAAACTCCATTCAATAATTAGAGACACAACAACATCGTTGTCACGGGATTATCAAAGTCGCGTACAATAAAACAAGCCCATATGCCACAATCTAAAGAGTGCTGCTAAATCATCACCAAATCCACCGCCGGTCATAAATAAATAATAAAAAAAGTACAAATACTATTTTTAAGGTTTAACTTAATAACATAATAACCCAAATTATCTTTTAAAATTATAAGTACCCCATTAATATAAGTGTCTATCTTACAAGTTGCACCCTATTGAGTATTGAGTTGGTCAATTTGCAAAAAGAATAATCACAAAATCCCCCTCAGGTTTGGACTAATTAAAAAAAGACCCAGAAGTCTTTGAAAATTATAAAAACCTCTTAAGGTTTGATCTGTCTTACATTTCCCTCTCTATAAGCAAAAAATTATTTCAAAATTTCCCTCAACTTTTGTAGAAATATACAGTTACCCCGTTTAAATTCAAAACAAATCAAACCTCATTTTCTTTTTTTTTTTTTGTAATTAAGACCAAATCTCAGGATGTTTTGTAATTAACACTTTGTAAAATAAATAATACAAACTATAAGGAATATTTGTAATACTTCATGGGTATTTAAAAATTAAAAGTTAACTGGACATTTTTGTAATTAAGTTAAATCTCAGAGGTAGCTTCTATAATTATCCCTAAACAAAAATTGTCCCCCTATTTAAACACTCAATTATTATTGTGAGAGATCAAGATTTCATACACCTTCAAAAAACAGGGGGAGAAAGTGGAAAAAACCATAATGAAAACCATTTCTAGCTGGATTTGTACCAACAACGGCAAAAACTTGTTCGTGAAAGTAGTTCATCCAGGCGGTCATGTTGAACTACACGACCGGCCTATTTTAGCAGCAGACCTCCTAAGCCGGACCCCGAAATCCTGTGTGGCGCACCCCACCGTGTTCCAGCAGCCGTACGCGATCGTCTCGCCCACCACCACCCTAGCCCTCGGCCAAAAATACTACGTCGTTCCAATTGCTACCATCAGAAAACTCCAGCTCAAGTCGAAAGAAAACGAGCAACAGAAACAAAGGAAAAAAGAAGGTGATGATCATAACCAAATGGAGTTTGCATGTTGGCTGATGAGAAATAACAAGAATTGTACTCAAAAGGTGAAAAATGGTAACAATGTGTGTTCAGGTGGGAACAAAACAGTTGACAGCAGGAACATTAAGGCTAATAAATTAAGATTTTGAAGATTGCAATGTTATATACTTTTTGACCTCTTTGTATTTTGATGTATTTTTGAAGTAGAAACATTCATCAGTAGAAGCTTTACTTTCAGGAAATTATCTCAAGTCCAAACCTAAAACCAATCAAATTTATATTGCAAATGTAATTGTGAAATATTATAGCGCATTAAGTGCTATCCAAATCACAAATAAGCAAAATTTACAAAGTAAATTGTGAAAAGAGCCTGAATATATTGTCTTTCAGGCGAGAGGAAACGTGTACAATTTTGTACATTGTTTCAACATATAGGCATACTACATTAACTTCATAATTTTCTAATTGATTATCTCGTCTTCCAAGTATCTTCATGTACCAGCTCAAACATCCGAGCAACGAAATGCTAGGATCTGTTTGGCAAGGATGGAGAAGGGTTCTTAAGAATACAACATGGCACAGACAAGGAAATTGGTGGAGAATACAACCCTGCAACAGATAAAGAAAACTAGAATATCACAAATTAGAATTTGTGCTAGGCTCTTAAGAATCTATGTCCCAGTTTTTGTCTATTCTCAGTTCAAAATATTGGGTGTTATATTGTAACATTAAGCACAGTAGTATTATTAGTCAGTGTTGTAACGTCCAAATATAACACGCAGTTTCTTCTCTAAATAGTAGTATTATTAATGAGAGGTGATCAGGGGACTGCTGCTCAGGAAGAGAAAGATGAGCCTATGCAGGAAATGGATATACCGTAATCCTCTAGACAAGGGGGGTAACCGACCATGGAACATGAGTGATAGGCTTGAAAGGGTGGAAGCCGATGTAGGCAAGTTAATAGATGATACTTATCAATTGACGACAACAGTTGATGAGTATACTCATCAACTGAATACTTACAGAGGTTTGACGCTATCACCCAGCAGCAGCTGTACATGTATGAGATGATGTCTCATATGGATCCTTGACACATTTCACAAGGCCACTACTCCCCATCTCCACAACCATAGTGATTCAGTAAATACTTTTTACGCATTCTTCGTTCTTTTGATAATTTTCTCATATGTTCGGGACGAAGCATATTTTAAGTTTGGGGAGGTTGTCAAGAATACGTAAATTAATATTGTTGCAACTTGCATTGCATTTAGGATTACATGTAAAGCATAAAAAATTTCAAAAAAAACATTTTTCAATTTTTTAATTTTTATTTTAGCGTGTTTATTGCTTTAGCATGTTTAATTGCTTTTGTGTGATTTAGGATTAGAATTCGAAAAAGTACAAAAAAAAAAAAATTTCGTATGATTTTATTATGAGCATTCGATTTTATGAGATGAAATATTTGTGTGAATAATGTGATGAATGGTTGAGAAGATATAATTTACTTGTTTGGCATTAATTGAGAAAATTGAGTATTTAAGCATGTTGCGAAAAATAAGTCTGTGAGCTTTTGTGCCTATAACTGTTTTTATATTATGCAGCATCTTTTTTTTATTGAGTGTATCATTCATGAATGTTAGAATTCTAGAACTTGCTTTGGTATCTTCATTGATGCCATGTGTGTTAGCAATTTTTGAAAAAGGCGAAAAGGCCTAAGAATGAAAAAGGTGAAAAATAGTGGAGTTGAGTAGAAAAAGAAAATATCTTGAAAGAATGATTTTTAGATGAAATTGGTTTGGTGAATTGAAAGTCTGTGTACTTAAATTATATTTGCTCAAGTCAAGTCACTTAATCCAAATTTTCCCTACCCTTACCAAAGAGCCTACATTGCAACCAAATGAAAGTACTTTTTTATTCTTAAATTATGCACACAAAAGTGGTAGAGATGTTAGACGATTTGCAAGCCTATGATAGTTCTACATTTAATGAATTGAGTTGAGAGTAAACACTTACCATACACTTTGAGAGATAAGTGATATACTACTTTCTTGTGAGTCGCAATCTCAAGTACCCGAAAGAGTATTAATTATGCCGAACTTGTGAATGATGACTTCTTGATAATGAATTGCATAGTTTACTTAGATATGGAGTCAAATGAGGTTGAATGTTTATAGTGTTCTTGTGTGCTATTTGTACCCCTTGATTTTTTTTTTAATTTGCTCGATGACGAGCAATGGTTTAAGTTTGAGAGATTTTGATACGTATAAAATATACGTGCATTTAAGGGCTTATTTTACTACACAATTGATGCATTTTGCATATATATTCAGTGGATTTTACTTGGTTTCATTAGAAGGGCATGATATTGCGTATTCTTGTAACTTTTTAAAGGAAACGGAGCTTAAATGGAAAGATATCAGTTGGAAGGCCCGGACACGATCGACGAGTGCAAAGAGAAGATCGAAAAGATGAAAATGGACGAAAAGCAAGTCACACGGTCAACCAGTGTAGGGTGACATGATCGTGTGAGCTCCCGTGTGAAGGTTAGACGGCTATGTGAAGTGTTTGGGAAAAAACAGAGATAGAGACGTATTACACGGTCTGCCCGTGTGGGACCACACGACCATGTGTGGTGGCCATGTGAATTGACACGGCCCGTGCGACGTGTCTGCGTCTGATTTTGAGTCATTTTCCCCTCAGAACTCTACAAGTGATATCTCTCAAAGCACTTATATAAGGGAGATCAAGGCTCTGCACGAAGATATATCATATTACACCATAAAATATAATACAATACACAGGATTACACAAATCAAAGGTTTTCTGAGAGAGGAGGGTTAGGTTACGAAGAGCACCACAAGGCTTTTCACATCTACGGAAGCACAAGAGTTTCGAAGGCTTGGAGGGAAGATCCATCCTGACAAGAAGATGTTTTCTTTCTTAGTTTAGACTGTACTTAAATGATGTCACAATGTTGATTTCAAGTTTATCTATGGATTTGTTATCAATGTTAGACTAATCTTTCGGATCCTAAGGCATAATCAAAACTGTGGAATCATGTTAAATCTTGATTGATTGTTTCTTAATTGATTTATGTGTTCTATTTTATGAATTCGAGTACTTATTTTCTTGATTATTATTTGATTAATAATTTGCATGTCATATTTGTTAGTACAAAATTCGGGGGATGAGTTTTAACAAAGACGGAAATCGAAATCAGACATAAATGGGTGTAATGATTCAGGAGACCAACAACTATTTGTGGAGAGTCATTCAATTCAAAGATCTTTTGGGAGTTAATAATAGTTGTAACGTATTGGGAGATCTACAATTGTTATTAATCTACTGTTTATGCGCCACCCGGGAGGAAGAATAGACTAATTTAGGAATCGAACCCATAGAAATACATGAATTGGTTTTGAAACATTGATTGGATTTAATATTGAAGAAGCATGTTGAGATTATATGCCTAGGGTTGTTTTCGTATTTGTTGAAAAGACTTATGGAGTTCGGGTTTTTACAAAATTATTTCTTTTATTTTTATTTTTTATTAGATATTATAATTTCTTGATTTTCGGTTGCTTCAACAAAATTGGAATACGATGTTATTATAACCTAAGTATTTCATATTCAATCCCTGAGGAATACGACTTTGCTTGACATTGTCCTATAAACTATACTGTACACTTGCAGTATTGAAATCCAAATATTTTTGGCGAACAGTCATCTTTCGAATACTTTCACCTTCTTCCCCAAAAGAATGTATTAAGTTGAATAACTCGCCTCACTTTTGAATTACTGACACTATACAAGTTCATCCACGTTTCTTCAATGTTAGAGAGTAGGTATATATGCAGCTCATCCCCTTCTTCTCCCGAAGAATGGATTGAGTATAAGAACTTGTCTCACTTTTTAATCATTCACACTATCACTTAGTTTCTTCAATGGTAAAGATTAGTTCTTTATGTCGTTGTCTTGGCGCGCAGGGGCGGACCGACGTGTATGCCACCAATATTTATAGTTTTATATTTTTATATGTATTTTTTGGTTTTGTTTATTTTTTTGGTGAAAAAAATTATGTCTATGATTTTTATTTTTTTGAATATGTAGACCTATACCCTTACACACTTCAAGTTTTCATTTCAATACACCATAATGTGTATACTAACTTGTTTTCCTGATGATTTCGGTGATATATATGCACAAACATTCTAAATTTTGATTTTTGAATTTTGATGATAAATATCTTAGAATTGTAATTATATATTTTGATTTTTGAGATGTTTGATGATAAATATTTACATTGTATTGATGCAAAAATATAATATATTTTTAAAATTTATTACGTGTGAATAGACCTTTTTAGCCATTCATGTTTTCAAAAAATGAAAAGTAGACATATTTTTCAAAAACACGTTTTTAGTCATTTTGACCAAAAAAATGACATTTATACATTCCTTCTATTCTTTGGTGAGTTACTTAGCAAATTTGAAAAAATCGATGCAATGCATTTCTTGGGATTGAGAAATATTTCTCGTGATCGAGAAATGTTTTAATAAAATAGCAGATTGGATCTCAAAATGGGTAAGAAAATATTTTTTGAAAATCACAACTAAAAATATTTTTGTTATGGACAAATGACCAAAAATTTAATGGACATTGTTGGCACCCCCGACTACTGAATCCTGGTTCCGCCCCTGTTGGCGCGTCAAATCCCATCAAAGTCGGATTTTTATTTGTTGCATATCAATCACAATCATCTTTCTTGATTCTTGTCTTTTTTGGATGATCTTGCGCGATTATATCTTAACCTAATCAAAACAAACATGAAGATCAATTAGATAAAAATCATATAAATCAAATCTATCCAACTAGAAATGCTAAATGGGCCGATCCTAGCAGTCTTGGGTTAGCCCGAGCAGGCTTAGGCCTATAAAGGCTTCAGGGTGAATGGGTCAATATCTAAGGAGATGAGAATATTGCGAACAATCTTAATCCTATCGGGTTCGGGCTAAATTGGCTATACTACAAGCCAAAAAACTTAAAATTTTGTGGATATGAGCCAAAATGGCCACTTCTAAAATGACAAAATGAAAACTAGCCATCTTTTGAAAATAAATATTTTTTACCCATTTTGACAAAGCAAATGACATTCATACCCTTCTAGCATATTATTTTGAATTGTTGAGTTGGCCTCTCTCTCTCTCTCTCTCTCTCTCTCACACTCTCTCTCTCTCTCTCTCAAATCTATCTTGTTCTCTCTTTCAAATTTTTAAAAAAAATTGGCCGACCAATATTAACGGTAGTTCGACGAAATTTCGAAAAAATTATAACATTTGATCCTATCTCTAGCTCATCCTTTGGACATTTCAGTATCGTAATTATTTTCGAACAGAGTTATAATATTCCGGCGGCCGTTAGCTCTTTGATATGTCAGATATTAGTCGGAACTTCGTGTACGTTGTTATAATATTCCCAGGCCTACCAAAAATGAACAAAAGGATCTATTACAGATGGGTGGATACACAACAGACAGTATGTCTGATTTCTGGACACAAACAAGATAATTGGATATCCAGTTATGTTTAACTTGATTGTGTAACTCGAACCAGATCTTAAGTAAAACTTGATATCCAGTTACGTAACTTGATATTGAGTTAAGCGATGGAAGCCCTCGTCATCTTTCTCATTCACCCATAACCACCATTAACGAAGCATCAAACTTTTCAAACTAAATCTAAATTGTCTAAAGTTATAAAGTCTATAAATCTAACTAACCTAAACAACTATAAACTAATTAAATCAACAAGAAAATATGATAGTAAACGAATTGAGTGAAGTGTTTAGAATTACCTGTTGGGCTGCGATATTGTCGTCGTCGAAGCCATATTTGCTAGTCGCCGAAATCAATTTTTGGTCCCAAGTTGTTTCTGCCGAGTTATGGGTGTCTGCGACTCGAGATGGTGTTAAATAGCTTAAGGGGCAATTTGGGTTTTTGAGTGTGGCTAAAAAACACATGTTTCAAAAAAATGGCTAAAAAATATTTTAGAGTGTGAGGAATGGCTAAAAAACCTAGGCATTGTAAAATTTTATATTTAAATCTAAAATTTTAAATTAAAACACGTACAACATTAACATTCCAACTAAATATACAAAACTAAATGATCCATAATAATTAAAACCACATATTTAGTTTATAGTTGCATTATATAGACAAAATCTTAAAGTTCAAACACTCAAACTTTAAACTTCATAAATAAAACCATCCAAATATGACTCAAGTACACAACTAAGTAAATACTAATCAAGTGTCATTTTCAATCACATTTGGTCTTTTCTTGAACAAAGTATATTGGGAAAATTACATGAAATAAGCTGATTTTGGTCCCCATACCACACAATACGCTCCTATTACTTTTGTACCTAATTTTTCACTTTTGTACCTAATGTTTTTTTACGCTCCTTCTCGTTTTTTTTGTTCCTGCATTGTTTTACATGTTATATAAGTTGTTTCGATATTGTTTAAATTTGTTTCTTTGTTATTTCTATGTTGTTTCTTTGTTGTTTCGATGTTTCAAAACAACTTTAAGCTATTTTTTATGCTGTTTTTTATTCATATATTATTTTGTACATTGTTTCTATTGTTTCAGTGTTGTTCTATAATATTTTTAATGTTATTCTAATAATTCGTTTTGTTGTTTTCATGTAGTGTTTAATGTATAAATATAATTTTACCTATTTTTAAGCTCTTTTTATTCATGCTGTGTTTTAAATAATTTTTACGTTGTTTCTAAGTTGTTTCCATATCATTTTTAATGATGTTCCAATGTTTCTTTGTTGTTTTCATGAAGTTTTTTAATGTTTAAATACAATTTTGACATATTTTAACTTTTTTTTGCTCATATGGTGTTTCTATATTGTTTCTGGTTTGTTTCTATATTGTTTCTTGATTGTTGAAACATGTTAGAAACAATGTTGAAACAAAGCGTAAAATGTCCGAGAATTTTTGCTGGAGCGTATTGTTGTGTAAAAAAAAGGGGCATGAGCGTAAATTTAGGTAAAATTATACCTGGAACCGTAAAAGACTGACATTAACTTAAAAAAAATGAGTATTTCTGTCAATTGCCCAAATATATTTATATATTATTATTTGTAAATGGTGGGCTAGCCTTAATGAACTTGATTAAAATGGGTCATATATAGTTTGGCCCTAGTCCTTTTTTTTCCTAATTGAAAATGGGTCAGCCCGTCTTTTTGCGACCCGTTGGCCTAAACCATGACACCAACAACTCATATCCGGGTAAAACCTGGTCAAATTATTTTAACCGTTTAGAAATTAGAAGTTAGAAGTTAGAACCCTATTGTAATTTGCACCTTGAATTTCCTCTCCGCCTAGGAGTTCCATCATTTGGGTTCTGCTAGAGTCTCTCATCGTCTTCTCCAATGGCTGATCCGTATAGATCGAGGTATTTTACCAGTCCACCTACAATAAAGGCCATCTATGTACTTTCAATTTAATCGATATAGTTTTCGCAAAGGTTTCGATTGATTGTTTGATAATTGAATACAGAGAAGGATTAAGCACGAGGTCGGCGGCGTATGTTGGCAACTCAGATGAGGTTCAGGTGCGAATCGATCCAGATTTCGATGAGGAGGTCACCGGTCTTCGCAACCAAGTTCGACGATTACGTAATGTAAAGTTTTTAAAATTTTATTTTCTTTGGTTTGAGATGAGCTGTTTTTTTACTTTCTGTGATTTGGTGATTCTATGAAATTGATTAGTTTACCTTGAAGTAGATCAGGTGGTAGTGTTAGGATATTTTAGTTTCTCAGTTTTGGTATGAAATTGTGGACGTTGATTTCGTATTGAGTACTAATTATGAAGATGTTAATTGTTGGTTTAAGATTAGGAGGTATTTAAAAGAAATGAGAAGGTCTGTTCTTTGTTCCATCAAATTTTGTTAAAAGTTACCAGCTAGTACATTTTCTTAAAATTACGTTTTTTTGTGAATCAGCTATGTCTAAGTGATATGCTACATTTGAAGATGATTAATTTCACTAAGTTAGGACCGATCTGGTTGGTGGAACGACTATATGTTTCTTGGTTATAGGTTGTAGCGTCATGTATGGGATCTGTGATTCACAAAAATTGTTGGAGTATGGGATAAATGGGAAAAAGTTGGAATTGCAGCAAACCGACACTGTTGCTTCTTTGTTCCATAATACTTCCCTCCGAATTCTATGTGTTGGTCAATATATTATGCATATACACTTTGGCGAAGCCTTTAGATTCATTTTTTTATTTTGTGTTCAAGCCCCTATAGTATTGTCTCATTGACACTCCTTTTGTCTTTATCATTTGTTGACTTAGTTTTCCCTTTCCCGCCCTCAATTTATGTTGTGTTTATTTGATATGCTTGCTATGGAGCACACTCTTGTCACGCACGTTGTTGATACTGTGTAAGACTTATATGAGTGCATGCATTGTATATGGGTCAGTGCAAAAAGGAAACTTACTTGAGATCTAGGCTTCAAGTTGTTAGCTAACTCTACACAAGTTAAAGCTGACTCAATATTAAGCCCCTGTTCCTTCGCGTCTGTTGATAAGCATGTACCATTAGATGGGGATATTTACCTATTTTTTTTCTTTTTTCATTTTATGATTTTTCCTTATAGTAATGTTTTGATTTTGGATTATGAAATTTTTGCAACATGCAAGTTCATCACATTCATCAAGTTAATCCCGAAAATTCTCACGGTTTTGTGATAAACTTCATGTTGAGGACCTGTGGCTTTTTTATAAAACAATATTTGTTGCTCTAACTTACTTGCAGATTCTGTTCCATGATATATCACTTTTATAAAACTAATATTTGTTTCTAGCTGTCTAGTCTTAATATTTGCGGTGACAACATTGCAGGTAGCTCAAGAAATTGAGACGGAAGCAAAGTTCCAAAATGATTTCCTCAATCAGCTGGTATGCCGTAAACTCTGAGCCCAGTTTACTAGACCTTCAAGTAATTGCTAAATTGTTTTATGAATATATCGTGAAAAAGAAATTGACACCCAATTTCAGTATTCTGCTGTGGTTTCGGCCTTTTATCTGAAACAGCAGAGTGAATGAAAGATTGATGAGGTGATTGATGAGGTATAACTAGTTGTTAACTGAAGGTTGTTTGGGATGTTTGTTGAACTTGTTCACTCCACTTGGGTTCTGAGAGTTATTGAGGGAAGGGAGCGAAGGTGAAATGTTCGAATTTGGTGGTTGTTGATTTGAGGGCTGGGGAATGGAATGCTTTTATATGGTGTATTGTTTTCCTGCTTCCTCTTCTAACAGAATATACACTTTGGACATCTGGGGTGGCTAATAATGTTGGGGCAGGATTTGTTGTTTATTAATGAATGTCTTTAAAACTGGTGAGAGTCGTTCCTACTTCTTTCCTTCGCCATAGTAAAAGAGTTGTGTCGCATTGTGTGCTTATTGTGAGTCTCCGCTTTTTGAGTAAAATATACATGAGGCTAAATCCTTTATTATTTTCTAGCTTTTGTTGGAATTCAAAGTAGTAAGATGCTGAATCTGTTTCTTTTGTTTGTTCAGCAAATGACATTGATCAAAGCTCAGGCAGGGGTGAAAAACAACATGAGGAGACTGAACAAGAGCATCATCAGGGAAGGATCGAGCCATGTCATGCATGTCGTTCTTTTTGCGCTATTGTTATTTTTTGTCATCTACTTGTGGTCCAAATTTGCACGAAGATGAGGACACAAGCAATGTGTTTTGTGCTTCCATAACTCATGTGTTGAGTTTTAGGTCACAATTTGTTACGACACCCGTGAAATCCTTACCAGCTACTTGTAAATACTCGCAATTGGCAAAAGGTATAAGCAGCATCAACCTTGTTTTTCCCCTAGATTAATGTGTAAACAAGGATTGTTAAAATAGTTCATTAATTCTGCATTTTCTGAAGGAAATATTTTTCGAGATTCCTTGGCCATGTTTATGTATATTTTGAATTCAGTTACTTAAAAAGTATTTGGGAAACCAAATATAGTTGAAGTATTTGGGAAACCAAATATAGTTGTACGGATTATTGAAGAAAAGGGTACACGCTAATTTCTCCAAACAAAATGAAGTATGACATACAGGAAATATTATTCAGTTGCTGTGTAGTGGCACATGGCTTCCAGATATAGTGTTTGTGCCCCGGCTGATGATCCCACAATGTTGAAAAAGATTTCGGAAGTATTATGTCCATTTGGAACCTAATTTTAGCTGAGCTTATAAGCTCTTCAAAACATCTTATATAAGATGCTTAAGAGTTTATACTCTGCAAACATGTTTGGTGAACTTTTTAGAATAATATTTTATAAGGTCCCAAAATAAGTGTTGAGAGCTTATAAACTGATTTTGAAAAATGTGGAAAATCCCAACTTTTTTTTAATAAGATCTTATTTTAGCAATCTTATTTTATTTTGACCATTTTAATTACAAAATTGACATTACTCAAATCTCAGAATGTTCTATGATCTTTTCTTATCCAAACACTTTAACTTATTTTCAAATAAGATATACCATTTTATAAGTTCTAAAAACATTGTATAAGATGTATGAACTCGTATGACCTTTTAAATAAGCTAAAACCAAACAACCTCTTCGTTGTAAATCATTGAACATTATCAAATTCGGAAATCATAATTTGATATGTGAATGTCAATTATTTATTAATAATCATTTAAAAATTGTACCATCATTATTAAAATTAGGGATAATTATAGGAAGAAAAAAAACGAGCTTTGGGATGATTAAAAAAAATTCAGAGAAGTTTCAGAATTAGAGCAAACCCCTTGAGATTTGATTTCGTCTTACATTTTATCTCAGTCATTAGCTAAGCTGATGATTTGTCGTTATCATCAAATATTGTACAGTTACGCCTCTCAACTTTTTTAAATATAAGAAGTAACCCTAACTTTTCGACTGACAATTTGTAATTATCGGAACAAAAGAAAATTTCTTATTTCTTTCACAGTAAAATACTTAAAAAAAAAGAAAAAATTGAGATATGTAACTATAAAATGAAATGCGATAATTTGAGGGATATAGTTGTGAAATGAAAGATGAAAAGTTGAGGAGTGTAAAATGAATATTTGGTTCAAATTGAATGAATAACACGCATTAAAATAATCAAATGCCCAAATTTATCTTTATATACACGTGAAAGAACTACAGACCTAACAAAACATCATCTTTGGTTCCAATTATATTTGAAAAAATGGCAACGAAAAATTGTCCGATTTTATTTTCTTATTTATTAATTTATTTTAAGTTTTATTCTTCCATTTAATTTGATCCACAAAATTCGTTATTTTGTTATCCCTCAACTTAATAATGATATGATCAAAAAAATTGTAACACCGTTCGCGGTATACTCTGTGGCTTTGGGAACGTTGACTGGCTATTAGCGTGTGTAACAATTCCTCCTTGCATAAGTTTGATTTTTTTTTCAGAAACAAAATAAATTTCATTATTTTTGGGAGCATTTATTCAAAAGTCCATTAATAAAATGGACTTCTTGATAAATTACTTTTCAAAAAGGGGTTATGGACACTATTACCCCCTTTCCGGAAAAAAAGATTTTCCGGTATTTGTTGGACAATTTTACACTTCCGCCTTTTTTTTGGATAAATTTACGCTTTCACCAATTTTTTTGGACTTTTCCACGTTGTTGTTTCAAGATTGTTCCGAACATGTTTCAACCATGTTTCTTTTAATAAAATTTCAGTGAAAAAATAAATTTTACCACTGTTAAATAATCCATTTTATACTCGAAAATCTTATAAAAAATATAGAAATATAAACATAAAACAACACATATTAAAACCAAACAAATTGAAAAGAATATAGAAACAACATGAATAAAAAAACACAATTCAATTTTTGATCCAATGAATGAAAACATAAGGAACAACCAAGAAAAAAAGTCTTTTGGAGTAAAGTGCCTTTTCTCTCTTGGGGATATGCGAAATTCCCGGGGAAGTTTTTCAAATTTTTTCTCTTCGTTCTCTTTGTTCTTGGTGTCTTTTGTGTTAGGGTTTTAGAGTTCCTTGGATCTGAATCTGGTTTCTTGTTTCTTGGCTTTTAGGTTTTTTTTTTGTCTCTTGACTTCCTTGCTTCTGTTTTTTCTTCGCGTCTTTTGCTCTTGTTTTTGTGCAGGTTTGGGACCGCATGTTCGGATTGTGAGTTGGAGCTGGTATTCGGCCAGTTATGGACAGCTTTGTGATGGAATGTATCAAGAGGTTCTCTTTAACTGAAAAAGAAAACGAGGGGGTGGAGTTGGAGGATTCGAATGTGGTGAATGGCATTGAAGAGAGTAAGATGAGCCTTTATAGGAAGATTCATGGAGATAAAAAAACTAACTTCTCAGGCTTACAATTTGTAACACCCATAAATTTTTATAATTCATATCTTACCTTATTTTTATTATAATCAAATTCATATTAACTTATGTATACATTTTTATATTATATATATACTTTTATTTTTTTAATAGTCAATTATTGGATTAGCTTTAGACATTACCCACTAATGCCAATCATCTCCATTATCATTATCCCCACTTTATACTACTTTACCACCTTAGCCCATTTGCCCATGTTTTCAGCAAACTTTAAAGAAAATCACCTCCATTTTCTTATTCTCAATTCCACAACTTGCAAATTTTTTTATAGAAGTACAACTTTGATTTCCTCAACTTCACATCTCAACTATCAACAGAAAAACCAACACATACTTTCATTTCTGCAAATTTTTCCATAGCATTCTCACGACTTCAGGCCCAAGCTTCATCTTTTTGTTGCCGAAAAATTTAACGAATGAAGAATTTACGAAGTTTGATTTTTCCCCTATAACCGTGTCCGTGTGGGAGTATTTGTTTGTGTATGTGCTGAGTATGTGCAGGTATAGTTATGTGTGTATTTATATATGTGTGTGTGTGTGTTCTGTGTGTGTAATTATATATAATATATACATATATGTCATAAGTGTTCTGTGTGTGCGTGTGTGTTGTAATTATGAGTGTAATAGTGTGTGTGTGTGTGTGTGTGTTCTGAGTGTGTGTAATATGAGAGTGTATGTGCGTGTTCTAGGTGTGTGTAGCGATGAGTTGTGTGTGAGTTTTGTCTCCGGAAATGAGTTATACCGAAGACGAAGGGAAGTCGAAGGCTACAAAGGGGGCGACAAGAATGGGGTCTTTTCAGTAGGGGCTTGAGTTTGAAAATTTGATAGAGATTAGGGCTAAATTTGGAATTTTGATGGTTTACATATTTGACCCCCTGAAGTTTCATTTTAGTCCAAATTTCAAATCAAAGTTTCCATAATTTTCTATTCAGTCCCAAAGAAGTTTCAATTCAGTCCAAATTTTTATTTAAAATTTTTGGAATTTCAAATTAACCCCTATAACTTATTTATACTTTCTGGATTTTTCATTTTGACCCTACAAATTTTCAATTTAGTCCAAAAAACTAAAATTTCTTTTAACTTCTTTCAATTAGACATCCAAACTTATATTTTTAGTCAATTTTTCACTTATTAGAAAACCTTAGGCTATTTTATAAGTATAATTATTTAAATTAGAAGTTACTACTTAATCTACAGGCCTAAATCATGTTAAATTTCTATTGTAGGTGACGAAGAACCGTATATTTAAGGCTTATACTTTTGAGCAATTTGTGCATCTACTTTTATTTGCTGGTTGAGGTAGGGATTCTTATCACATTTTATGTGTATAATTCATTGTCTTTGTTAAATGCCTAAACTGTTCAATTATGTGAATTACGCATTTTAAATGTTTACATGATATGCATAATTATGTGAATTATATGCTTTCGACGTATTACATGATATGCATAATTGTGTGGATTATATGCTTATAATGTGCTACATGATGTGACTAATTTTTATAAATGACATGTTTTTTTTCATTACAATGTATGTCATGTATGTTTATGCAATTGAAAAGAAAATTTTTTGGCCTCGTGCCACGGGAAAGGAAAATTTTGGCCGCGTGCCATGGGAAAGGAAAATATGGCATTCGTGCCACGGGAAAGGAAAATATGGTATTCGTGCCACGGGAAAGGAAAGTTTTTGGCCACGTGCCACGGGAAAGGAAAATATGGCATTCATGCCACGGGAAAGGAAAATTTTTGGCCTCGTGCCACGGGAAAGGAAAATATGGCATTCGTGCCTATGGGAAAGGTTATGTGCTATCTGGCTTATGCCAATGGGAAAGGTTATGTGCTATTTATTTTATGCTAATGGGAAAGGTTATGTGTTAATTTATGTAATTGTGCACTTTTCGTATTTAGCTTGGACAATCTTTATCCCTACTGAGTATGTGATTACTCACCCCTAAATTCAAATTATTTTCAGATTATGTGGACGGACGCGCTGATGTGGGGGAATAGCCGAAGATTTTTGAATTTTAATTATTTCAATTTTAAGAACAATATTTTATTTTCAATTGTTTCATATTTCAAGAACTATGAACACGTTTTAAATTTCGAACAATTGTGATGTATTTTTTTATTTAAAGTGCTTGAGTGGATTTAAATTTTATACCTTAAAATTATTTCTTAAGACTTAAGATTTCCTCATTATCGCTTCCGCTAAACTTTTCATTTATGTATGTTTTAAAAAAAAAATTATACGCATTTTCTTAAAATTTTAGTAACGCTAAAAATGCACTTCAAAAAATAGGGCGTTACAGTATGGTATCAGAGCGGGTCTACTTTCCTGTAGACTTGCAATTTTTAATATTTTTTTTCTCAAAAAGAAAAATGGCTATCACTCTCCATCGCGCTCCGTTCAACCAGGTAACATCTATTTAATTATCATGTCATGAGAAATTGGGAAAGTATAATATGTTATAATTTATGTATGGAATCATGAGAATTTATATGAATACTTATGTGACATGCTATAATTTATGTATGTGTTCCTTAATTCATTGCATGATCTAATTTTTCTTTCATGACACGTCAGAAGTAGATAACAACGTGAAATAGCAATTCATAATGAACCATAGAAGTATAACGCCTATTTTTTTATATATATGATAAAGTTGAATGACTTATACGATTAATTTATGACTTCAGATCGGCCCGTACATTCAAAAACGCTAGAAAGTGACACATGTAGTATCATATTGCGAAAGAGTTTAAATTTAGATATTTTATTTTACTGTAGATAATGCCGCAACATAGAGACAATTCGAACTCGTCATTTAACTCAAACCAGAGTCAATGGGATGTCGGCAATACACATACTCTAGCACTATTTGATACTGGTATTATGCATTCCTTTATTTATTTTGATTTCCAAGCTAAATTCCAACCCCGGGTGTTACATTGTTAGTGACATACTAGAAATAAGCCTCTCATTCGGAATAATACTAAGTAGTGATCAAGTGATTAAAAATGTGGAGTTGATTTTGATGGGATGGGTTTAGAAACGGATTTGCATGTGATTATGAATAAAGATTTTGATATCATCTTAAGAATGGACTGGTTGAATAAAAACAAGGATAACTTCAATTGTCATAAGAGACTAAGAGAGAAATAATATTGTGACCATTAAATAGAGACAAATTCACAATTGTTTTCGGAGCGAGAGAGTGGAGTGCCCCGAGATATATCAGCAATAAGGACGATCAAGATGTTGAAAAAAAAAATGAAAATTTTCCAGGGGTATCTGGTGAATGTAATAGCCACTTCGATTGATGAAAAGACCATCATGGAGATCCTTATTATGCGTGAGTACACCAATTTCTTTTTGAAGATTTAGGAATACCTCCAAATCGACCAGTAGAGTTTATGATTGATTTGATTTTCGGGAGATGCCCCTGTATCGAAAGTACCATATAGAATGACAACCAATGAGCTTTAGGAACTTAAAAAGTTGTTTGCAAGAACATTTGGATATTGTTTGTTTTCGGCCGAGCGTGCCGCCTTAGGGAGCACCAGTTTTATTTGTAAAAATAAAAAATGAGACAATAAGAATGTTTATAGACTACAGAGAGTTGAATAAGCTCACCATAAATAATAAATATCCATTGTCAAGGACTGAGGATCTTTTTGATCAATTGAATGGGGCAAATGTATTTTTTTAAGATTGATCCGAGGTCTGGATATCAACTGAAAGTTAAGAAAGAAGATATACCCAAGACAACTTTTAGGACAAGATATGAGCACTATGAGTTTACAGTTATGCCTTTTGGGACTTAGTAATGCCCTGGCAATATTTATGAATTTGATGAATCGGGTTTTTCATCCGTACTTAGATCAATTTGTGATTGTATTCATAGATGCCATACTGGGGTACTCAAAGGATAGAGAACAACACGAGAAACATCTCGACATAGTGTTGGAAACTTTTCAGAAAGAGAAATTGAACGTAAAATCCAAGAAGTATGAGTTTTGGCTTGATCGAGTAGTCTTTTTGGGACTTGTAGTTACAATGAAAGGCATAAAGTCGACCCGTCAAAAGTTAAAGCCGTGGAAAAATGATTGGCTCCTACAAATGCCAATGAAGTAGTTGTTTCTTAGGCATTGCAGGATATCACAGAAGGTTTATTGCAGGATTTTCAAAAAATAGTAGGCCCGATGACTTGACTCACAAGAAAGGGTGAGAAGTTTGTTTGGACTGAAAAGTACGAACAAAGCTTTCAAGAACTCAAATGGCGTCATTATTTAGCCGGGGAGGTTAAAGGTTTTAAAACAACAGACTATGGTGCACTGGTGTATGAAGAGATAATATGTGTAACTAAGGACGACGAATTAAGAAGAAAAATATTGGTAGAGGTACATTGTACGCCTGATACAGCACACCCAGGTGGGACAAAGATGTATAAAGATCTCAAGGGAATTTTCTGGTGGAGAAATATGAAAAGAAGCATCGAAAATTTGTAGAGAAATATTTGACGTGTCAGAAAGTGAAAGTCGAGCACCGATGACCTTCCGAATTATTAAGACCCTTTCAGATTCCAGAGTGGAAAGTCGAACACGTGATCTTGTAGTAGGTTTACTAAGATCAAACCGTGGAAATCAAGTTATTTGGGTTGTAGTAGATCGATTAACCAAGTCCACGTACTTTCTGCCAATCAAGATGACATACAGTCTAGAACATTTGGCACAACTTTATATCAAGGAAATTGTAAGATTACATAGGATACCCGTTTCTATAGTTTCGGACAGGGATCCGAGATTCACATCGAAATTTTGGGGCAGTCTACAAAAAAAACAATGGGGACAAACTAAATTTCAGCACAACTTTTCATCCTCAGACAGACGAACAATCTGAACGAACCATTCAAATCTTAGAAGATTTACTGAGGGGTTGCATTTTGAATTTTGATGATAATTGGGAGAAATACTTGCCTTTTGTGGAATTCTCTTACAACAACAACTACCAGACGACTATTAGAATGACCCCTTATGAAGCCCTATACGGCATAAAGTGTAGATCCCCTATCTATTGGGACGAAATTGGTGAGAAGAAAGTGTTAGGGCTGGAGCTAGTCGAGCAGATGGTCAAGGTTATTGAGAAAGTCAGAGATAGAATAAAAAAATAGCCCAAGACCAACACGAATCTTATGCTGATCAAAGAAGGAAAAATCTGCAGTTTAATACAGGAGAGAAAGTTTTCCTAAAGGTTTCGCCGACCAAAGGAATAGTAAGAATTGGGAGAAAGGGAAAACTGAGACTTAAGTTTATTATACCATTCGAAATATTGGATCGAGTCGGGGATGTAACTTACAGATTGGCGTCACCGCTAGAGCTAGCAACAATTCATAATGTATTTTACGTGTATATGTTGAGAAGTATGTCCACGATCCAACCTCGTAGTCAATCATATAGAATTGGAAGTCAACCCAGACATGACTTACAAAGAAAAATTGGTGGTTATCCTTAACATGAAGATACACAAGTGGAGAAATAGAGACATCACTCTGGTTAAGATTCAGTGGAATAGACTTGGCCAAAAAAAAAAAATAATAAAAAAAAAAAAAAAAAAAAAATGGCAACGCGAGAGCATGAAGCTGAGATTTGAGCCAAGTATTCCGAGTTATTCTATCAACCGAGTAAACTTGAAATTTCGAGGACGAAATTTTTATAATTCATATCTTACCTTATTTTTATTATAATCAAAATTCATATTAACTTATGTATACATTTTTATATTATATATATACTTTTATTTTTTTTTTAATAGTCAATTATTGGATTAGCTTTAGACATTACCCACTAATGCCAACCATCTCCATTATCATTATCCCCACTTTATACTACTTTACCACCTTAGCCCATTTGCCCATGTTTTCAAAGAAACTTTAAAGAAAATCACCTCCATTTTCTTATTCTCAATTCCACAACTTGCAAATTTTTTATAGAAGTACAACTTTGATTTCCTCAACTTCACATCTCAACTATCAATCGGAAAAACCAACACATACTTTCATTTTCGCAAATTTTTCCATAGCATTCTCACGACTTGTGCCCAAGCTTCATCTTTTTTTTGTTGCCGAAAAATTTAACGAATGAAGAATTTACGAAGTTTGATTTTTCCCCTATAACCGTGTCCGTGTGGGAGTATTTGTTTGTGTATGTCTTTGAGTATGTGCGAGGTATAGTTATGTGTGTATTTATATATGTGTGTGTGTGTGTTCGTGTGTGTAATTATATATAATATATACATATATGTCATAAGTGTTACGTGTGTGCGTGTGTGTTGTAATTATGAGTGTAATAGTGTGTGTGTGTGTGTGTGTGTGTTACGAGTGTGTGTAATATGAGAGTGTATGTGCGTGTTCTAGGGTGTGTGTAGCGATGAGTTGTGTGTGAGTTTTGTCTCAGGAAATGAGTTATACAGAAGACGAAGGGAAGTCGAAGGCTACAAAGGGGCGACAAGAATGGGGTCTTTTCGGTAGGGGCTTGAGTTTGAAAATTTGATAGAGATTAGGGCTAAATTTGGAATTTTGATGGTTTACATATTTGACCCCCTGAAGTTTCATTTTAGTCCAAATTTCAAATCAAAGTTTCCATAATTTTCTATTCAGTCCCAAAGAAGTTTCAATTCAGTCCAAATTTTTATTTAAAATTTTTGGAATTTCAAATTAACCCCTATAACTTATTTATACTTTCTGGATTTTTCATTTTGACCCTACAAATTTTCAATTTAGTCCAAAAAACTAAAATTTCTTTTAACTTCTTTCAATTAGACATCCAAACTTATATTTTTAGTCAATTTTTCACTTATTAGAAAACCCTAGGCTATTTTATAAGTATAATTATTTAAATTAGAAGTTACTACTTAATCTACAGGCCTAAATCATGTTAAATTTCTATTGTAGGTGACGAAGAACCGTATATTTAAGGCTTATACTTTTGAGCAATTTGTGCATCTACTTTTATTTGCTGGTTGAGGTAGGGATTCTTATCACATTTTATGTGTATAATTCATTGTCTTTGTTAAATGCCTAAACTGTTCAATTATGTGAATTACGCATTTTAAATGTTTACATGATATGCATAATTATGTGAATTATATGCTTTCGACGTATTACATGATATGCATAATTATGTGGATTATATGCTTATAATGTGCTACATGATGTGACTAATTTTTATAAATGACATGTTTTTTTTCATTACAATGTATGTCATGTATGTTTATGCAATTGAAAAGAAAATTTTTTGGCCTCGTACACGGAAAGGAAAATTTTGGCCGCGTGCCATGGGAAAGGAAAATATGGCATTCGTGACACGGGAAAGGAAAATATGGTATTCGTGCCACGGGAAAGGAAAGTTTTTGGCCACGTACCACGGGAAAGGAAAATATGGCATTCATGCCACGGGAAAGGAAAATTTTTGGCCTCGTGCCACGGGAAAGGAAAATATGGCATTCGTGCCTATGGGAAAGGTTATGTGCTATCTGGCTTATGCCAATGGGAAAGGTTATGTGCTATTTATTTTATGCTAATGGGAAAGGTTATGTGTTAATTTATGTAATTGTGCACTTTTCGTATTTAGCTTGGACAATCTTTATCCCTACTGAGTATGTGATTACTCACCCCTAAATTCAAATTATTTTCAGATTATGTGGACGGACGACGATGTGGGGGAATAGCCGAAGATTTTTGAATTTTAATTATTTCAATTTTAAGAACAATATTTTATTTTCAATTGTTTCATATTTCAAGAACTATGAACACGTTTTAAATTTCGAACAATTGTGATGTATTTTTTTATTTAAAGTGCTTGAGTGGATTTAAATTTTATACCTTAAAATTATTTCTTAAGACTTAAGATTTCCTCATTATCGCTTCCGCTAAACTTTTCATTTATGTATGTTTTAAAAAAAAAATTATACGCATTTTCTTAAAATTTTAGTAACGCTAAAAATGCACTTCAAAAAATAGGGCGTTACACAATTACTCTACAGGGAATATGGACTACTAAAGACAATTTCCAGGTGAGGGAGTTGGGATTTAATCTTTTTCAGTTTGTGTTCAAGTCGCTAGCAGATACGGAAAATGTTTTAAATAGCAAAGTGTGGACTTTTGACAATCAATATTTACTCTTAAAAGACTAGGATGGGAAGACATGTGTTTCGGATGTGGATTTTTCTCACGTTAACCTCTGGGTCCAAATATGGAATATCCCTAATCACTGGATAACCATGGAGACAGGATTAAACATTTGGAAATTATTTGCTGAAACACAGGATGTTGTCATACAAGAATATGGTGGTTCGAAAGGTAGAGTGATTAAAATTCTAAGCAGGGGAACTCATATAAAACTAGGGGGATTAAAAGGTGAGTGGATTTCAAGTATGAGAATCTAATTGGGTGTTGTTACTACTGTGGGGTCATTGGTCATATAGAAAGAGGATGTCAGATGCGAAAGGATGGTTTAAAAAATAATACGATAAAAGATGGGCAGTTTGGAGATTGGATAAAGGCTGAGGATGGAATTTTGTATCAGAGAATTTTTTTGGATCCTCAGAGAATAGTAAGGATAAAGAAACGAAGTATAAACAAAATGTGAGTAGAGAAAAGCAACCCGAACAAGGAACTCCAAGGAAGGATTAAGAAGAGGAGGATAATGAGGAAAATCAACTTCAGGAAATTATGCAGACTAATGAAATGAAGCTGCAAAAAGAACTAGATCAGTGCATCAATCTCTGTCTAAGCTCTTCAACTATGAAGCTTGATCTTCCGCTGGGATGTAATGATAATAAGGAAAACGAAGGCTTCAGCGCCTTAGTCCCAGCTAAAATCAAGGAACAAAATGGAAGAAAACCATTGGAGGTCCTATCTATGGGTGCTGAGGATAATAATAAAAATGTGGATTGTACTAGAGGGACTAAGGAAGCAGACAGAGGTAGAGGTTCGGGCCAGATAAGTAAGAGAGATGAGAAGAAAAAGGGAGTGGAGAGTGCTGGGAATACAGTGCACATTCCAGTTGGAACCAAGAGAAGTAGATCCTTACTTGATGAATTCTATGAGGAAATTGGATTGGGGATTCCAAAAACTGAAGGTAAAAAGTAGAAAGTGGAAGGGGGTAACAGTGAGTGTGAATTTATGGGGGAGGAAGCCATCCTAAATTGGCCCCAACCCCCTCAATGATTGCTATGGTGTGGAATTGTAGAGGTTTGGGAGGATCCTCTACGATTACCCAAATCAAGGAAAGTTTGAAACTCCATCTCCTAATTTTTATGTTTTTTAGTGAAACAAAAAATAATGAAGCTTTTGTGAAAATAGTTTGTAAGAATTTGAGAGTTCATGATAGATGGAGAAGTGTGGATCCCATGGGATTGAGTGGTGGTTTGCTGATTTGCTGGGCTCGTAGAGTTATTATTAAACAGATGTTGAGTAATGCATTTTGTATGGAAATGGAGTATGGGTTTAATGATTCGACTGAGGGTGGATGGGCAATATTTGTGTATGCTAGCACCTGTCAAGCAGTGGGATTTTTTGAATAGGGGGAAAGCCAAGTGGGGAGATCTATGGTTTATGATTGGGGATTTTAATGATATTTTGAGGTGAGGAGAAGAAGGGGGGAGAGTTAGGCCTGGATCTAGCTTTGCTAATTTTAGGGATTTTGTGGGTAAGGTGGGAATGGGAGAGATTTCTTTTTCGGGTTATGAATTCACCTGGTCAAATTTGAGGTAATGAGAGGGGTTTGTAGAGGAAATGTTGGATAGGGCCTTTGGCTCCCCTGCTTGGATTCTTGAACACCCTCATGCAAAGGTTCAACATATAATGAGGCATGCTTCCGACCATCAGTTACTTGTGCTTGTTGCTGATCCTGGGAAAATTAAAAATAAAAGAAGATTCACCTTTGATAGGAGATGGGTTGGGATGGATGGTGCTAAAGATGTGGTTATGGATGGGTGGAATTGTCATATAGTTGGAACCCCTATGTTTCAGCTTCAACACAAAATTAAAAGTTGCAGATTAAACTTGTTGAGCTGGAACAGAAAGAAAGAAACTAATGCTGCGAAGATCATTAGGGAAACTTCTTGTGTGCTGGATAAAATGAGTGAGGAGGGCCAACAAAGAGATTGGAGAAGGTGGGAAATGCTTAAAGGGGTGTTGTATAAGGCCTATGTGAATGAAGAATTGTATTGAAAACATAAGTCAAGAAATCAATGGCTTAAAGATGGGGATCGAAATACAAAGTTCTTGCATGCTTGTTCTGTTCAAAATCAGAAAACAAATTGTATTGAAAGATTGATATCTAGTCAGGGAATGGTTTGTGAAACAAAAGAGGAAATAGTGGGAGAAATTACAGATTTCTACCAGGATTTGTTTTCATATTCAATTCCAGTTACAGATGCTACACTATTAGATGGAATACCAAGTTCAAAAACTCACAATCAGAACCAGTGGCTCTCAAGAAATGTGGAAATACAGAAGATAAAAGATGATCTCTTTTCTCTGGATCCCTTTAAGGCCCCGGGGCTAGATGGTATGACTCCTCATTTTTTTTCAACAATATTGGAATGTGGTTCAATTTGATATTTGTAGAGCTGTTAGGAAATTTTTTGTTGCTCCCAAATTGTTAAGAAGTATGAACCACACTCTTGTCACCCTCATTCCTAAAATCAAAAATCTCATTTCGATGTCTCATTTCAGACCTATTAGACTATGTAATACTATGTATAAAATCATTTCAAAAATTTTGGCCAATAGGATCAAATCCTGCCTTAGCGATTGCAACTATGACTGGCAAACTGCTTTTGTGCCTGGCAGACAAATTCTAGATAATGTCATAATGGCTCATGAATGTTTCCATTTCATTAATAATAAAAGGAGAGGTGCCAAACAATTTATGGCCATTAAGTTAGATATGACCAAGGCGTATGATATGGTTGAATGGGTTTTTTTGAGGGAGATGATGAGGAAGATGGGGTTCTCTAATGTATTTATATCATGGGTTTTGGCTTGTGTTGACTCCTCTTCCTTCTCTTTTTTGATTAATGTGGAAGCTTGTTTTTTGATCACTCCTTCCAGAGGAATTCATCAAGGGGACCCTATATCACCTTACTTATTCCTTATTATATCTGAAGCGTTTTGCAAGCTAATAAAAATAACTTGCTTAAGGGACTCAAAATTGCAAAATCTTCCCCAATTGTGAGTCATTTATTATTTGCGGATGATGCCCTTTTATTCTGTGAAGCTAACTGTGATCAAACAATTAATTTTGTTTCAATTTTGGACAAATATTGTTGTGCTTTAGGGCAAAAAATTAACTTTAAGAAATCTTATGTGTTCTGTAGTGTGAATACAGATGAGTGTGATAGGAGAGCCATTTGTTGTGGATGTGGCTAAAAGAAGAGTTTGTAGTTGGAAAGCTAATTTCCTTAGTTTGGCTGGGAAGGAAGTCCTTATCAAAGCAATTCTTAGTGCCTTACCAAATTATATTATGTCCTGCTACAAACTTCTTCAAGGGGTTTGTGATGAGTTTGATAAAGTTTTATCTCAGTTTTGGTGGGGATCGGAATAGGGGAGATGGGAGATCCAAAATGCATTGGATGAAATGGGATAATCAGACTATTTCTAAAGAAGCTGGGGGAAGGCATTTCAAGATATTATGTTGTTTAATGATGCTCTATTGGCAAAACAATTGTGGAGGATCATTACCCAACCTAATTTAGTGGTGTGTAAACTTAAGGCCATGTATTTTCCTAAGGGAGGGCTTCTCAATACTCTGTCTAAATCTTCTAACTCATGGATGCAAAAAAGCTTTCTAAAACCTAACTATGTGTTTTGTGAAGGCATAAGATTTCAGGTTGTTGATGGGAAATTAATTAGAGCCTGGGAAAATCCCTGGATTCTCAATTTCTTTTCTCCAATACCAGTACGAAATGAGGAAGCTAGAAGAGAGATTACTTGGGTGAGTGAGTTGTACAACCCAAAAAACCTCCGGTTACAACACTACTGAACTCCATCCCGAACTTAGCCGAACACAGCCTTCTTCGCCGAACACCTGCAAAAAGGGGGACCTGAGGGTTACTATGGCATACTCACGCCGACGCTCAAGTCATAGAATGCTTTTAGAGGAGAGAGTATATCAAGTATCAGAATAGTGCATAGAGAGTGCATAAAAGAAAAGTGATACCTGACCCAGGGGTATTTATATAGAACCTAATTAGGGTTTTTGGATTTTTAGGAAACCGTTATAGGGAATATGTCAGAGTTTGTTATCAAATATTATCTAATTAACACGTTTGGTCCACATTATTAACAATCCCGAGCTCTTAGGAAGATAATAATACCGAGCTTATCCAAGAATTTTTCTAGAAGTTAAACTATGGATATGGGCTTACCGAACCCTTCAACCTACTCAAGAAAACCCATAATAAATCATACCGAGCCCAAGAAAAGAATTCATATCCAATATGAGCTCGGTCTATTCCATGCCGAATCAACAGTCCCCCCACTATAGCCGAGCTGTTTAAGAAGCTAGGTTATAGTGTTACTTATTCACCAAAGCCGAGCTCATCCATGCTCCTCATATGCCAAGGCCGAGCTCATTCCTGACCCTTCATATGTCAAGGCCGAGCTCATTCATGGCCCTTCATATGGCAAGTCCAAGCTCAATTTTGCCCATTCATCTGCCAAGGCCGAGCTCATTCATGGCCCTTCAAATGCCAAGGCCGAGCTCATTCATGGCCCTTCATATGTCAAGACCGAGCTCATTCATGTACCTTCATATGGCAAGGCCGAGCTCATTCATACCCCTTCATATGCCAAGGCCGAGCTCATTCATGGCCCTTCAAATGCCAAGACCGAGCTCATTCATGTCCCTTCAAATGCCAAGGCCGAGCTCATTCATGGCCCTTCAAATGCCAAGGCCGAGCTCATTCATGTCCCTTCAAATACCAAGGCCGAGCTCATTCATGGCCCTTCAAATGCCAAGGCCGAGCTCATTCATGGTCCTTCAAATGCCAAGGCCAAGCTCTTGGTATTTTTAGCTTTCAATCACTTCGGTGACAAAGCTAAAAATACTTAGTCAAATTTTCGATTTTTTCAAGCTCGAGCCGAGCTCTTGGTACTTTTAGCTTCCAGTCACTGTTTGATAAATGGTTTTATCATGATTTTGATGATTTTGATTTTACACCAAAACAATGGTTTTAAAGGTTGCCCAAATACTCCTAAATGATTTAAAATGATTTTAATATTTTCCGGAGTATTTCTTCAAGTTTTATTTTCGACAAAATTGGACAACACTTTTAATGATTTTCTGTTAATGTATTTTTACACCAAAACAATGTTTCTAAATGTTGTCCTAATACTCCCGATCGGTCTAAAATATTTTCACTATTTTTTGAGTATTTCTTGAAGTTTATTTTCGATATAAAATTGGATAACACTTTTTTGAGGTCAACCTGTCGCCAGTATAGGGCAACCCGTGCACTGAAAGTTGAGGAAAACAGAAAAACTTCATGTTTGCGAGAAAATGGTCGGGCAACCTGTCGCCGTATAGGGAGACCGTGCACGGGAGCAAATTGAAACAGAACGTTTTCTTTCTTCCAAACCCATGAGGGGGACCGGTTGAGGCATAGGTCGACCGGTCGAGGTAGACATCGGCCGGTTGCCTGTGTAAATGTGTATTCTCTTTTTCAAACGTCTATTTGTGTGCGACCGTCGCTCGAAGTTTGACAAAGAAAAATATAACGTTGAAAAGATACATCTTTTCCTTAATTTGTGGGATTGATTTCTAACAGCTCTTTTCTTCATTTGTCTTGCAATTTTTTACAGAATTCATGTCCCCAAGAGGAGCCTATCATGTACAAGACATCTTCTATAAATAGAGGAAGAATTGAAGCAACAAAAAAAAAAAGAGAGAACAACACAACACAACAAGATATACTCAAGCAAACACTTGTTCTTACATTGTCTTATTTCTTGTTGTAATTTGCCTAGCTTATCACTTTCACATCCTTGAGGTCTAGGCTATTCTTGATTACACTTGCACTCAATTGTATTATTCATTATCGAGTTGTAATCTTGAATTTTTGGGTTATCATTCAACACAAGATATCCTTGTGAGTGTTCTTGTGGTAAGAACACACTTGGGTGATCTAGGTGTTAGGTGTGAGAAGATTGTGGTAATCTTCTTGTTGAGGTGTTGAAGAATTTGGTATTCTTCAAGGTTGAAGATTGTGGTAATCTTCACAAGGTGCCGTTGGAGATTGTGGTAATCTTCAAGTGAGATTGTGGTAATCTCAAAGGTGGTGTTGAAGAAGAGTGTGGTGCTCTTCTAGGTGTTGTTGTAAGTTGGTGTTGTATTAATTTTGGTAATTAATAAAATCTTTTTCTTTTTGAAATCCATCCCGGATATCTTTGGGGTGGTAGAGGATTAGGCCCTAGGTGGGTTGAACCTCTATAAATCGACGTGTGTTGTTTACATTCCGCACCTTTATTATTGTCTTTGAGCATTCGTTTCGAAAAAGAGGGCGAAATCGAAAAGATGGAGATAATCTATTCACCCCCCCTCTAGATTATCGTAGCCGCTTGGACTTACAGTCACTTCGGTGACAAAGCTAAAAATACTTATCCAAATTTTTGATTTTTTCAAGCTCGAGCCGAGCTCTTGTTACTTTTAGCTTCCAGTCACTTCGGTGACAAAGCTAAAAATACTTAGTCAAATTTTTTATTTTTTCAAGCTCGAGTCGAGCTCTTGGTACTTTTAGCTTCCAGTCACTTCGGTGACAAAGCAAAAAATACTTAGTCAAATTTTTTATTTTTTCGAGCTCGAGCCGAGCTCTTGACAAAGATAAAAATACTTAAATTTTTGACTTTTTCAAGCTCGAGCCGAGCTCTTGGTACTTTTAGCTTCAGGTCACTTCGGTGACAAAGCTAAAAATATCTAGTCAAATTTTTGATTTTTTCAAACTCAAGCCGAAGCTTCCAGTCACTTCGGTGACAAAGCTAAAAATATCTAGTCAAATTTTCGATTTTTCCAAACTCAAGCCGAAGCTTTCAGTCACTTCGATGACAAAGCTAAAAATACTTAGTCAAATTTTCAATTTTTTCAAGCTCGAGTCGAGCTATTGGTACTTTTAGCTTTCAGTCACTTCGATGACAAAGCTAAAAATACTTAGTGAAATTTTCGATTTTTTCAAGCTCGAGCCGAGCTCTTGGTACTCTTAGCTTCCAGTCAAATTTTTGATTTTTTCAACTTCGAGCCGAGCTCTTGGTATTTTTAGGTTCCAGTCACTTCAGTGACAAAGCTAAATATACTTAGTCAAATTTTTTATTTTTTCAACTTCGAGCCGAACTCTTGGTATTTTTAGGTTCCAGTCACTTTGGTGACAAAGCTAAAAACACTTAGTCAAATTTTCGATTTTTTCAAGCTCAAGCTGAGCTCTTGGTACTTTTAGCTTTTAGTCACTTCGGTGACAAAGCTAAAAATACTTAGTCAAATTTTCAATTCTTTCAAGCTCGATCTGAGCTTATGGACATCCGCCCTTCTAAGACTTTTAGTTTTCAGTCACATCGGTGACAAAGCTAAAATTACTTAGTCAATTTTTCAAGCGAACATATAAAAACAACTATCATTGATAATAAAGTGTGAGCTCTTTCATTCATATATCTTCATTATTATTTTAAAATCTAAAGCAAAGATATCATAGATATCATGGATCAACTACCGATCTATACTTAAGAATAATATTTCTTCAAGTTACCAATGTACTGTAAGTCCAAGCGGCTACGATAATCTAGAGGGGGGGTGAATAGATTATCTCCATCTTTTCGATTTCGCCCTCTTTTTCGAACCGAATGCTCAAATACAATAATAAAGGTGCGGAATGTAAACAACACACGTTGATTTAAAGAGGTTCAACCCACCTAGGGCCTAATCCTCTACCACCCCAAAAGATATCAGGGATGGATTTCGAAAGAAAAGAATTTTATTAATTACCAAAATTAATACAAATTCAACTTACAACACCTTGAAGAGCACCACACTCTTCTTCAACACCACCTTTGGAGATTACCACAATCTCCTTTGAAGATTACCACAATCTTCCTTCAACGGCACCTTGTGAAGATTACCACAATCTTCAACCTTGAAGAATACCAAATTCTTCAACACCTCAATAAGAAGATTACCACAATCTTCTTCACCTATCACCTAGATCATCCAAGTGTGTTCTTACCACAAGAACACTCACAAGGATATCTTGTGTTTGAATGATAACCAAAAATCAAGATTACAACTCAATAATGAATAATACAATTTGAGTGCGAAGTGTAATCAAGAAAAGCCTAGACCTCAAAGATGTGAAAGTGATAAGCTAGGCAATTTTACAACAAGAATAATAACAATGAAAGAACAAGTGTTTGCTTGAAGTGTATCTTGTTGTGTTGTATCTCAATTGTTGTCTAGGTTGCTCCAAAACTTCCTCTATTTATAGGAGATGATTGATCAAGCATAGGCTCCTCTTGGGGATTGAAAATCTACAGAAAAATACAATTAAAATCAAGAATATAGTGTTAGAAATCAATCCCACAATTTAAGGAAATGTGTCTCATTGTCAAACGGTCATATTTTTTTCATCAATACACAAGGGCGGCCGTCCGCACGAAATAAGAGAAATAAGAACACTTTGAAAATTACAACGGGCGGCCCGGGCCGACGAGCTTCGACCGGTCGACCCCGTGTCAACCGTCCCCTAATCAAAAAATGAGGAGATTTTGTTGTTTCAAAACCAAAACATGCGCAGTCACGGCCGATCGGCCTGGCGATCGGCCGACCGGACCGATCGACGCCGGGCGACGGTCGACCGCTTGTTTTTACTTCCGTCTCATTTTCTGTTTCTAAAAACATCTTGTACGGGTTGCCCTATAGGGGATAATTTGGTCGACCACGTATTTAAATGTTGTCCAATTTTTGTCGAAAATAAAACTCAAGAAATACTCCGAAAATTTAGTAAAAACATTTTAAACCGATCGAGAGTATTTAGACAACATTTAGGAACCTATTATAGGAGTAAAAACTTATTGATATAAAATCAATAAAAGTGTTGTCCATTATTAACAAAAATAAACTTGAGGAAATACTCCGGAAAATATTAAAACCATTTTAAATCATTTAGGAGTAATTGGACAACCTTTAAAAACATTGTTTTGGTAATAAAATAAAATCATCAAAATTAAGATAAAAACATGTATCAAACAATCTCCCCCTTTTTGATGATTACAAACCAAAACAATTTTTACACAAACTAAGAGAGCAATTTTAGAAATGATTTTCCGGTAAAAACATTTGACCGTTTGGAAGCAACCAAAATTTCCAAAAAAAAAAAAATTGAAGCAACCAAGTAGGGAGTAAATATTTTCAAAGCACAAGCTCCCCCTATCAACAAGCATATCAAGAATAATGTAAGAGCAATTATCCATAAGCTAAAATCTTTAGCTTTTACAAATTGTTCAAGAGCTTATAAGCTCCCCCTGTCACAAAAACATCATTCAACACTTTTGTAAGTCCATCAAGCAATAATTGGACTAAAAATAAATCACAACTTATGGCTTTTATGAGCCGTAGCTTATAGCTTTTATGACAAGCTTTTATTAGCTTCTTTGAGCTAATGAGCCAATATCCTGTTTCTCCCCCTTTGGAATCATCAAAAAGAATGTTAGGATGGTGGAAACACCATACAATAATATCAAAGCACGCCAAAGGGACGGTTTAATAACCGTTTGAGCAATTAAAGCATAATAATCCAAGGAAAATGGGAGAATTGAAGCATAAGAGATCCATAGGCTCATTAGTATGCTAAAAACATGATTTCAAAAAGATTTTACGACATTATGAAGCAAGAGAATCATGTAGAAGTTGAAAGTTTCATAGCGACATTTCAACAAACACCTTGTGTGCGTTAAAAATAGAAGAGGTTGTATATAACCTTTGTAAATGGTTTAAGCCAAAAATTTTCATATCATCAATCAACCTCATTCCAAAACAAAAAAAAATCATATGCAACAAATGCAACAATAGTTCATCAAGTAAGGAGCTCAAAGTAGATTCTCAAGGGTTCAACCCAATTGAGATAAGCTAAGAATGATCAAGGCATTACAAATGCCAAAAATTAGAACATCTACCAAGTAATAAGTCATGCCTTAAACAATACATGTATCAAATGTTCCAACATAACCAACTAAGCATAATGATCAAAGCATTAAGAGAAGCACTTTTACCATCAAATACTTCATACCGATTTTTAACCCATGCCATATAAGAGTATTTTTACCATCAAATACTCCATCAAAATCATGATCATCCACAAGTCATTATCAACTTGCAATATTAACCCTTTTAAGAAAAACAAGCAAATATCATTAGTACAAATGAGTTTTACAAAAATTCATCAAAATACAAAGCAACATTAATGAAAATGCTAGAAAGTAAAGGGGTGGGGTAACATCATTCCTCATCCGAGGAGAAGCAAGATCCGGGAATTAAGTCCTTGATGAATTTCTTTAACTTGCCGATAGACTTTTGCATTTTGGAGGTCTTTTGCTCCAAAGCCTCATACCTCGTCTCATGAAAAGCCCTCATCTCATCAAACTCGGCTTGAGTATACCTCCTAGGCGGTTGAGTACCGGTATTACCCTCCGGATTGCTCGGTTCGCCCTCTTCCGCTAATCTTGCGGCCTCGATGTCATCAAAGAAGTCATTAGGATCGGGAGACTCTTGACCTCTTCCTCTCGCCATTTTGGTTGGTCGGATTTCCATGTTCTTGCGCATAGTGACCATTTGGGCGATGTTATCAATGTCAAAGTCGTTTTGAAATACCTCCGAGTTACACTCCGACGAAGGTAGTCCCGATTGAATAAGAAGTTTACAAATCCAATTTCCCATAACCAACTTCTTATTACCTTGAGTAATGGACTCGATTAGACATTGAATAAGTATGGCACCAAAGTTAAGTGGTTCCTCCTAGCAATCTTATAAGTCAAAAATAATCCATATTGCTAGGCATCTTTCCCGACTTACCACAAATGCAATATGCGACAATGACCGATAAAATACGATGTTCAAGTGTCATTGCCAACAAAGAATATTTTGGCCATACTCCCAAATACGTCTTAACTTCTTTCATCGACACCCCCAACATTTCATCATTCCAAGTCCCACAAGAGAAATAATCCCAACCACCTTCTCTAACATGTAAAAGCCGGCAAATATCATTGGGAGTCCATCTAAAATGACGACCCTTTATAAGCGAATTAACGGCAATCGGTTTTCTATCATTATCATATTCGACCCACATATTGGCATAAAAGAGTTGGATAATATCATCATCATACAACACATAAGCATGCTCCCATAAATACATCCAACCTTGCTCCTCAAAAATCCTCTTATAGTAGGATACTCATTTGTAAATGAACTAAAACGACACATTTTAGTCCGAGCAATAGATTTACCTCCCATCCCCGAATCCTCATAGTACCATTCCGCATACTTATTGATGAAATTAAGAGCATTGCGAGAATTTGGAGCTTGAGTAACAAGAGATTTTTTACCTTTCGCCCAACGGCAATTTTCGAGCGAAATTGTTCCGCGAAGCTCGGTAATTTGGGCCCGAGAGAGAATGGGATTTTGAACATCATCACCTTCTTGAGCCACGTTTCTTTGAGCGGCTCGAATGTCCCTTTGTTCGGCTTCGTCTCGCCGATTTCTCGAAGTACCCTCTCCGCCCTTTCTTCTCTTAGAAATGGGATTTTGATCGGTGGAATTTCTTGGAGGAGCCATATATGTAAGATTCTCGATAGTTTAAGAAACTTGATGACGTAATAGCCAATGAGTATGAAATATGTATCCTACACAATTCTTAGACAACATTTGCATAGAAAATACAAGTGTAGGCAAGTAATATGAGATATCAAAAAGAGCTTATGCTATAAGATTTCATAAGAGATAATAAGCCACATAAGTCTAATAAAATGCTCAAGAGTTTTAGAAAATCATGCAAGGTTTCTTTTAAAAATTTTGAAACTCATAAATATATAAGAGACCTATATTAAAAATAAATACTTGAAGATTCATTTTGCAATTAAGACACAATTAAAAGTATGCATAGATTTAAAAATAAAATGCATATACAAATGGGGAGATACGGTTTACCAATTACGCCGTTTCCATGGGTTGTGTCTTTCCCATTGTTGATGATATCTTCCCATTGAGAAGTAACTTTGTTGATGATGACTTCTCCATTTCCAAGATTGGTTACCTTCCCATGGTTGATGGTTTCTTCTACTTTGAAAATCATCTTGTTGATGATGTCTTTGCCATTTCCAAGGATTGTGTTCTTCCCATTTTTGATTATACGCTCTTCTTGGAAATTGACTTTGTTAAGAGTAGTTTCTCCTTCTTTGATCAAATGAAACGTTCATTTGATGTTTTCTTGGTGGCATGAATTTTCTTCGATCATTATTACGTCGGGTACCTAATAACACATTATTTTGTGGTACCCTTATGTGTTTGGGTCCTTTAGGATTAGTCTTGAGACTTTTAGGTCTCCAACAATAATTAGAGCTATTTCTAGCCCGACAAGTGTTTACCGTATGACCCTTTTACCGCAATAAAAGCATGTAATAATTCTAGGAGCATAATGACCAACATGCTTATAGACTTGATTCCTTTTCATATGATTAACAACATTAGGCTTATGATCAAGTCCTTGTTTCATTTTATCACAATTGTGAACATCAACAATGTTAGGCATTTTGTTGGTACTTAAGTTGGATTTTAATAAATCCTTTTTCATGCCTTCAATATTCTCAACAAGAGTACTATTTTCTATTTCAAGGTTTCTAACCTTATCAAGAGTGGTGGTGTGAGCACATGATAGTGATTCATAGGAAGTAAATAAACTATCCTTATCATTTTTCAAAATATTTAATTCCTTTTTCAAATTTTTGTATTTAACAAGCAAGCTTTGGAATTCATCTTGAAGATCATCAAAATCATTTTGCAAATCACTATAATCATTTTGAATAACAATATCATAAGAAGTAGAGGGCTTAAGACATACCTTATTTTCTTCTTCAATGCCCATAAAGCAATGTTCAACTTCTTCATAGTTGGAAGTTGTAAGAGGCTTGTTCCTTAGATTTGACATTGTATCCCTTTGAGAAGTAGATGCTTTTGTTTGACTCCTTTCATTTGCAAATACTCCATAGATGGCTTCTAATTTTGCCATACTTCATGTGCCGATGGAATTCCTATAATATGTTCATATTCCAAATTAGTAAATGAACAATACAAAATATTTAAAGCCTTACCGTTTAAGGAGATGATTTTCTTTTCTTCATCATTGAGCTTTTTGAAGCCTTTTGAGGTGTATGGTGTATCTTTCGTCGGAATGGATTCTCCATTAATGACGGTGTTCCAAATGTCGAACCCGCAACCTTGTAGATAGCATTCCATTCTTTCTTTCCAAAAATTAAAATTCTTGGAATCAAATAGTGGTGGCTTGGTGGTGGAGGTCTTAGGATAGATGAGCTTCGTTCAGTAGCCGTCGATCGTTTCTCTTCACTCGCGATGTGAAACGAGCTTGCCAAAGAGTTTGGCTTTGATACCACTTGTAAGTCCAAGCGGCTACGATAATCTAGAGGGGGGGTGAATAGATTATCTCCATCTTTTCGATTTCGCCCTCTTTTTCGAACCGAATGCTCAAATACAATAATAAAGGTGCGGAATGTAAACAACACACGTTGATTTAAAGAGGTTCAACCCACCTAGGGCCTAATCCTCTACCACCCCAAAGATATCCAGGGATGGATTTCGAAAAGAAAAAGAATTTTATTAATTACCAAAATTAATACAAATTCAACTTACAACACCTTGAAGAGCACCACACTCTTCTTCAACACCACCTTTGGAGATTACCACAATCTCCCTTTGAAGATTACCACAATCTTCCTTCAACGGCACCTTGTGAAGATTACCACAATCTTCAACCTTGAAGAATACCAAATTCTTCAACACCTCAATAAGAAGATTACCACAATCTTCTTCACCTATCACCTAGATCATCCAAGTGTGTTCTTACCACAAGAACACTCACAAGGATATCTTGTGTTTGAATGATAACCAAAAATCAAGATTACAACTCAATAATGAATAATACAATTTGAGTGCGAAGTGTAATCAAGAAAAGCCTAGACCTCAAAGATGTGAAAGTGATAAGCTAGGCAATTTTACAACAAGAATAATAACAATGAAAGACCAAGTGTTTGCTTGAAGTGTATCTTGTTGTGTTGTATCTCAATTGTTGTCTAGGTTGCTCCAAAACTTCCTCTATTTATAGGAGATGATTGATCAAGCATAGGCTCCTCTTGGGGATTGAAAATCTACGAAAAATACAATTAAAATCAAGAATATAGTCTGTTAGAAATCAATCCCACAATTTAAGGAAATGTGTCATTGTCAAACGGTCATATTTTTTTGTCATTAATACAGGCGGATGCGTGGCCGCATTTAAATAAGAGAAATAAGAACACTTTGAAAATTACAACAAGGGCACGGCCGACGAAGCCGACCGGTCGACCCCTGTCTCAACCGGTCCCCTAATCAAAAAATGAGGAGATTTTGTTCGTTTCAAAACCAAAACATGCGTGTACGGTCGACCATTTGGCGGCCGGCCGACCGACCGGCCGATCGCCTTGAAGCGACGGTCGACCTGCTTGTTTTTTACTTCCGTCTCATTTTTTGCTTCTAAAAACATCTTGTACGGGTTGCCTATAGATTTAATTTCGGCCGGTCGACCACGAGATTTAAATGTTGTCCAATTTTTGTCGAAAATAAAACTCAAGAAATACTCCGAAAATTTAGTAAAAACATTTTAAACCGATCGAGAGTATTTAGACAACATTTAGGAACCTATTATAGGAGTAAAAACTTATTGATATAAAATCAATAAAAGTGTTGTCCATTATTAACAAAAATAAACTTGAGAAAATACTCCGGAAAATATTAAAACCATTTTAAATCATTTAGGAGTAATTGGACAACCTTTAAAAACATTGTTTTGGTAATAAAATAAAATCATCAAAATTAAGATAAAAACATGTATCAAACATGTACCATGCTCGGGATAACTTCTTCCCATCCGCTCTTCCAGTTCATAAGCTCCTCCTGCCAGCACAACAACTACCCTGAGATGTCCCACCTAGTTAGTCTCTTGCTTTCCCCGGTTCTTTGTGCATCAGTTTTTCTCAGCACCAAGTCCCCCACTTGGAAACTCCTCTTGTTCACTCTATTATTGTGACTAGCTCGAACTCCTTCGGATGACCTGCTTGGATCATTCTTTCAATCTCATCTTGCAAGTGCGTACACTGTTCTGTTGTGTGCCCATATTCATTGTGAAACCTACAAAACTCATTGCTCTTTTCTTTTTTAGGAGTTTCTACATACGTTCTTAGCCATCTCAGCTCTGGGTGCCTCTCAATTGCTGAAAAGACCTCCCCCTGGGAAGCTACCAGTGGAGTATACTTATCAAACCTAGGCCTCCCCCCTACCATCTCAGCCTTTGGTTTCTTTTGCAGTGTTTTGTCTTCTCTATCCTCTCTTATATCCCGTCTTTTGTCTCCCTCTTCCTTCTTTATTTTCCTAGCCTCCTCCAAATTAATGTACCTCTCAGCCCTGGCTAAGAGTTCATCGAAAGTTTTAGCTGGCTCAATTACAAGAGATTTGAAAAATTCCCCATCCCTCAATCCTTGGACTAGCGCGTTCGTCAAAATCTCAAGGCTGGCTAAGGGTACCTTCAGCTTCGCCGCCGTGAAACGCTGGATGTAACTTCTCAGCCCTTTTCCCTCTTTTTGTTTAATACTAAATAGTGTCAAAGGGGCCTTCTGATATCTCCTGCAACTAGTACACTGGTGCAGAAATACCGAACTAAACTCATCAAAGTTCCTTATGGAGTTTGGGAGGAGCTGGTTAAACCACTGTTGTGCCGATTGGGTGAGACTGGTCGGGAATACTATGCACATCACCCCATCAGAAAATCTATGCTGCAATGCAGCATTCTCAAATCAGCATAGATGGTCCCATGGGTCCGTCGTGCCGTCATATTCAAAACTCAGAGCTCTGTAAGAAGCAGGAAGTTCGTCAGCCATGACTTCCTCGGTAAATGGTGTTCCCCTCTGAACTCGAGCTGAAGCTCCAGGCGGCACACCTACCACCCTCCTTCGAATTTCCCTCACCTCCCTATGGAAGTCATCCATCCTTTTGGACCAGTTTGGATCCTCCGTGGTGGTATATTCTGCCACCCGGGATGAGTGTTCTTCATCAACCACCGTAGCTCGCCATCCCCTATCACCAACATCCGCAGGTCTAACCACATTTCCTCCACTCGGAGTAGTGAGAGGAGGTGGTGGTGGCACCAAGTCTCTTAGCCTCCTCTCCAAGGCTTGCTCCACCGTCGCGGAGACGAAATTACCCAGTTGTTCGAAAAACATGGGTCCCAAGACCCCCGCTCCCCCTGAAGACAATTGAACAAAGCTAGCAACCCCTGTCCTTAGATTTTCCTGCCATGTACCATCCACCGGAGGTGCTGGTGGAGGCGCAACACCTTCATGCATCACCCCTCCAGGGGTATCACCCATCGGAGCATGGTTCAAATCCTCAGTCAAGTTTCTTCGCAAATCCTCCATAACCAGCCTTGAAAACTCTCGTCTCAGCCCAATAATTCCCACAGACGGCGTCAAAATTGGTACAACCCAAAAAACCTCCGATGACAACACTGCTGAACTCCATTGCGAACTTACCCGAACACCGCCTTCTTCGTCGAACACCTACAAAAATGGGGGCCGGAGGGTTGCTATGGTGTACCCACTCCGACGCTCAAGTTAGAGAATTCTTTTAGAAGAGAGAGTATAGCAAGTATCAGAATAGTGCATAGAGAGTGCATAAAAGAAAAGTGATACCTGACCCAGGGGTATTTATATAGAACTTAATTAGGATTTTCGGATTTTTAGGAAACCGTTATAGGAAATAGGTCAGAGTTTGTTATAAGATATTATCTAATTAACACGTTTGGTCCACATCATTAACAATCCTGAGCTTTTAGGAAGATAATAATGCCGAGCTTATCCAAGAAATTTCTAGAAGTTAAACTATGGATATGGGCTTACCGAACTCTTCAACCTACTCAAGAAAACCCATAATAAATAATTCCGAGCCCAAGCAAAGAATCCATATCCAATATGAGCTCGGCCTATTCCATGCCGAATCAGTGAGCTTATTCAGGAAGGTGGCAAGGAGTGGAATAGGGAGTTGATTCAGAGATTGTTTAATCCCCTTGAGGTTAGAGCCATTTTATCAGCTCCAATCCAATCTCAGAAGGATAGATATAGACTGATTTGGATCCACACTCCGGACTATAAATTCTGTAAAGACAACCTATAAAAGTCTGTGTGAATCTAAAATTCAAAAGTAAGATACCAGTGAAGGGAGCCAGAGCAGAAATAGGATGAGGAAGATGTGGAGGGGTGTTTGGAAGCTTAATATCAAAAATAAGCTCAAACACTTTTTGTGGAAATGTATCATGGGATATTACCAGTTAAAAACATGCTGGATAAAAGGGGAATGAGTGTGGATTGTATTTGGTACTGGTGTGGAGAGCATAAGGAGGCTGTTGAGCATGTGCTCTTCCATTGTGACATAATTAAAATGGTATGGAAAGTGGTTGTTGTTAGTTGGGAAGGAATTTATCATGATAGGATGAATGTTAGAGACTGGTGTATGGTTGTGTGTTCAATGCCATGGAATCCAACTAGTATTGACAAAATCCATCGATCAACTTACATACTTTGGTGGCTATGGAAAACAAGGAACTTATGGATCTTTAATGGAGAAAATATTTCTGAAGGTATGACAGCATCATTGGCCAACTGAGAATGGATCGAATTTGATGATGCTACATGATTTTGTGGTGGAGGGAGGTGTACTTAGGGGTGGTACTTGATTCGGCCTAAACTATGAGCCAGATCCACCAAATTATATATTATCACATTCGAGTTGAAGCATTGGTAGAGTAGGGCTGGACATAATCGATAGCGTGATTCTAGGGAACTTAAAATAGCCATGGTGGTCATAGGCAGGTCTGTCAGGAAGACCTACCTTTATTGTCCGAGCTGCAGGTGCCGACCTACAACGCATTAAATATGAAGGACAACGTGATGTGACATAAAGCATAAAGGACGACAGACCTACAGAGAATTAAATGCAAAGGACGACAGACCTACAGAGAAGTAAATGTCTGCAGGGCAAACCTGCCAAGAAGTAAGTATTTGCAGGGCCGACCTGCAGCGCATTAAATATGTAGGACAACATGATGTGACATAAAGCATAAAGGACGACAAATCTACAGAGAAGTAAATGCAAAGGACGACAGACCTACAGAGAAGCAAATGTATGCAGGGCAAACCTGCCAAGAAGTAAGTATTTGCAGGTCCGACCTGCCAAGAAGTAACTTAGTGATGGGAAGATTTGTGTGAAAACAACTGTGGTAGGTAATGAGAAGTGACAACACTGAAACCAACCAGGGGAGGACACGTGGCAGAGCTGCGGGCTGAAGATAATAGGTAATGAGAAGTGACAACACTGAACCAACCAGAGGAGGACACATGGCAAAGCTGCGGCTAAAGAAAAGAGGCAGGAAATAAGTATAAATAGGGGTCAAGAGGCTCTTATTAAGAGGTTAATTCCTTTTACACACCACTCTTCATATATTATCTTTCATTTTATATATTTACATATTAGAAAATATTAACTTGATCGTCGGAGTGCTAACCCCGGAATCACTCTGGTAGCCTTGTGCAGGAAGGTAGCAGAGGATCAAGCTAGGAATCTTGGGCGGTCCATCTTTTGGATCGATCATGTGGCACCGTCTGTGGGAACATTTGAGCTTAAGGCGTGAGGATGATGGGATGATAGAAGGCGCGAGAACAAAATTGTGATCTTGTCTTCCCTTCATAGTTCACCCGATGTTATTCCCAATGAGATACGTAAAGATAAGAAGCTTTCATTGTTGTTGTCATTGTGGTGAGAAGGAACTGATGGTGTTCATTTGGGTTTTCTATTCTTTAGTAGAATTGCATATGTCCCCCCTTTTCTTATATTAGCATATTTTAAAGGTGTAGAAAAGTTGGTGATCTCTGAAACTAAATTTTCATTTGTTCTTGATTGAAATATGTCCCTCCTATTCTTTAGTAGAATTACATATCTTTGATTATTAAATTTATATCTCATTTAATTGAATAATGTTTTTTTCTTTCTTATATTATCTTTCCTTTAGGGTTTATCTTTAGAGGGTTATTGTGAATTGTTTCTTATATGTTATTTTAGTTTACTGGTTGTTGACAATTTGATTCAAGATGAAAGCTTTATGACTAGATATGGAGATGACTAGTGCATTTTATCATGTTTTGGGGTACTGCTTTTAGAAGTATAATGGTTGTAAATGGGGACTTGCTTGAAAACTCATGTAAGCTTTTGAAGCTCATGTTGATATCATAAACTGTGAATAATGATTATTTGTGCTTCGGGTCGAACCTAAAGGATGCTTATTTAACTGGAGTTGGAAAAAACTGGGAATATTATAAGATGAAGGCATTTAGAGCTCTATGCTGTTAAGATTTCAACACGGGCATGAACGAGCTTTATGTGAGTCGATTCTCATGTGAGTCGATTCTAATTTAGTCTTAATTGATCAATCCAATTGACATCTTTTACAACAGCTTGGATGGTAAATTTGGTGCTTATCAATTTTAGTTTATTATTCCATTAATATATAAATTTGGAAAGGCATTGATTGTAAAATCCGGGCTTAATATCATATTGATTTGAGTTTTTCGGATAAATTAACAATGTGGTTTGAGTAGAAAAATTTTGTTTATTGAGATTTTTGCTATAATATATTCCCCTTTGGTATAATATATTGTCTATATTTGCAAGTGCACTGATAATATTTTCCATGGATATCATCGGAATCGATTTTGTTGCTCGGAGCAAGTCGTTATTCTTTATATATTGTTTTCTTCTGCATGTTTAAATTTTGCCTTTTTCCACTTTCCATATGTATGTGTGTGTGTGGGTGCTTTTACAGGTCAGCCAAGTCAAAAACGTGGTGCAGTGCAGACGTTACCACATGTTCATACGAGGGGCATCTAGGGAATGGGACAGAATTAGGGCAGGCGGTGTAGTGCTGGAATTCCATTTGAACTGATTTTAATTTATTTTGTTATCAATTATTAAAAGTTGTCGAAAACAACTAGTTTATTCAAATAACGCCTATTAATGACATCAACTCTCATGATAATGTCCAAATTTTGCGGAAAATATTGTGTTTGGGTTATACTTTATGATATATCATCTTTTGATTGTTGTGCAGCAGAAAGTATTTAACCTGGGGGAAGGGCAGAGCCCTACCCTAGGTCCCTTGGGATAGTTCTGAGAATGAATCCCAAGGGCAGAAGAAAAACCCTGCGAGGGAAGAGCAGAGCTCTACTCCAGGTCTCCTAAGGCCGCCCGAGTGGCCCCTTAGGAGTATTTGACTTAGGGGTAAGGACAAAGCCCTACCCTAAGTCCCTTGGGATAGCTCTGAGAATGAATCCTAAGGGCACAAGAAAACCCCTTCGAGGGAAGAGGAGAGCTCTACTCCAGGTCTCCTAAGGCCGCCCGAGTGGCCCCTTAGGAGTATTTAACTTAGGGGGAAGGGCCGAGCCCTATCCTAAGTCCCTTGGGATAGCTCTGAGAATGAATCCTAAGGGCACCAGAAAACCCCTGCGAGGGAAGAGTAGAACTCTACTCCAGGTCTCCTGAGGCCGCCCGAGTGGCCCCTTAGGAGTATTTAACTTAGGGGGAAGGGCAGAGCCCTACCCTAAGTCCCTTGGGATAGCTCGAAAATGAATCCTTAGGGCACAAGAAAACCCTGCGCGAGGAAGAGCGAACTCTACTCCAGGTCTCCTGAGGCCGCCCGAGTGGCCCCTTAGGAGTATTTCACTTAGGGGGAAGGGCCGAGCCCTACCCTAAGTCCCTTGGGATAGCTCAAAATGAATCCTAAGGGCACAAGAAAACCCTGCGAGGAAGAGCGCAGCTCTACTCCGGCTCTCTTGAGGCCGCCCGAGTGGCCCCTTAGAGTATTTAACTTAGGGGGAGGCGAGCCCTACCCTAAGTCCCTGGGATAGCTCGAAAATGAATCCTAAGGGCACAAGAAAACCCCTGCGAGGGAAGAGCAGAGCTCTACTCCAGGTCTCCTGAGGTCGCCCGAGTGGCCCCCTAGGAGTATTTAACTTCGGAGGAAGGGCAGAGCTCTACCCTAAGTCCCTTGGGATAGTTCTGAGAATGAATCCCAAGGGCACAAGAAAACCCTGCGAGGAAGAGCAGAGCTCTACTCCCAGTCTCCCGAGGCCACCCGAGTGGCCCCTTAGGAGTATTTAACTTAGGGGGAAGGGCAGAGCCCTACCCTATGTCCCTTTGGATAGTTCTGAGAATGAATCCCAAGGGAAGAAGAAAACCCCTGCGAGGGAAGAAATAGAGCTCTTCTCCGGTCCCCTGGGGATCAATTTAACGAAGGAGCATAGTTGAGCTCGAATTGATGTGGAGCTGAGCTCCAATTGATTTACATTTAATCAAGTCCATTCAACCAAGCTACCAGGTGTAGAGCTGAGCTCAGGTCGGGAGCCTAGCCCACATAGCCAAAGTTTTACTGTAAATTTGATCAAGTCCATGAAGGACTCAATTAAAACTCCGTGGGATAGAGCTGAGCTCTAACTATCTATTCTAAGGTGAAGTGAGATGATCTGATAAAATTTTGATAACCCAATAGAGCTGGTTCGAGAAGAAGTGTTGTGGGTTTTTTCACTCTACCACATAGTATTCTAGAATACTCTGATAGAGTGGGGGAGTAGGTGATCCGGCCTAAATTATGAGCCAGATCTACCAAAATATTTATTATCACATTCGAGTTGAAGCATTGATAGAGTAGGGCTGGACATAATCGATAGCGTGGTTCTAGGAAACTTAAAATAGCCATGGTGGTCATAGGCAGGTCTGTCAGGCAGACTTACCTTTATTGTCCGAGCTACAGGTGTCGACCTGCAACGCATTAAATACGAAGGACATCGTGATGTTACATAAAGCATAAAGGACGATAGACCTACAGAGAAGTAAATGCAAAAAACGACAGACTACAGAGAAGTAAATGTCTGCAGGGCAAACCTGCCAAGAAGTAAGTATTTGCAGGGCCGACTTGCAACGCATTAAATATGTAGGACAACGTGATGTGACATAAAGCATAAAGGATGACAAACCTACAGAGAAGTAAATGCAAAGGACGACAGACCTACAGAGAGTAAATGTCTGCAAGGCAAACCTGCCAAGAAGTAAGTATTTGCAGGTCCGACCTGCCAAGAAGTAACTTAGTGATGGGAAGATCTGTGTGAAAACAATTGTGATAGGTAATGAGAAGTGACAACATTGAAACCAACCAGAGGAGGACACGTGGCAGAGCTGCGGCTGAGGATAAAAGGTAATGAGACGTGACAACACTGAAACCAACCAGAGGAGAACACGTGGCAGAGCTGCGACTGAAGATAAAAGGCAGGAAATAAGTATAAATAGGGTCAAGAGGCTCTTATTAAGAGGTTACTTCCTTTTACACACCACTCTTCATATATTATCTTTCATTTTATATCTTTACATATTAAAAAATACTAATTTGATCGTCGGAGTGCTAATGTCGGAATCACTCCGGTAACCTTGTGCAGGAAGGTAGCAGAGGATCAAGCTAGGAATCTTGGGCGGTCCATCTTTTGGATCGATCAGTACCCAGTGATTAGAATTTCTCTTCCTTTTTTGATGGCAAGGTTGTAGAACCTTTGCTTTGTTTTGTAAATTGTAGCCTAGTACTATGGATGTGAATGTTGATTATTGTGGGGTTGATCCCATTGTTTTTGGATTTTGCTGAATTGCCCCAAGTGTGGTGGTTGATTTCCCATTGGCCTATTGGTCCTAGGGTGGCTTTCGGGCAAGTGTGCCCCATGATGTAAAGTGCTCGATTGAGTTATTCTTTGATATAAAATCTATCGCTTTTGATAAAAAAAAAATATATTAACAAAGCAGAAACAATATAGAAAACATCATGCGAGCAAAAAGAGCTTAAAAATAGGTAAAAATTGTATTTAAACATAAAAACCTACGTGGAAAAAACAACGTAAAAAATATTAAAAACACCACATGAATAAAATGAGCTTAAAAATAGGTAAAATTGTATTTACACATTGAAAACTACATGGAATCAGCAAAAAAAATTTAATTAAAAATATTACAGAACAACACAGAAACAATAAAAACAATGTACAAAACAATAAATGAACAAAAAACAGCATAAAAAATAGGTGGAAGTTATTTTGAAACATCGAAGCAATAAAGAAACAACAAAAAAAAAATTTAAACAACATCGAAACAACATATATAACATATAAAGCGATACAGTAACAAAAGAAAACGTAAAAATAACCAAAAAATATGCAGAAGCGTAATAAAGGAAGAAAATGAGTACAAAAGTGATAGGAGCGTATTTTATGGTATTATTACCAAAAAGTGGGGCAAGTGGGGCAATTACTCTTCAAAAGGCCTCTAATTTTGACTTCTCTAAAATAGATTTTTTGGATATGTAACTTATTCAAAAGTCCATTCAAAATTAATTACCAAACACCAATTTTTATTGAAATGGACTTTTAGATCCAAAAGTTCATCACAAAAGTGCTCCCAAACAAGCACTTTCATCGAAAGAAACTACAACTGATTACAATATCAAAACAGTTGCAAGCCCTATATGATCATAATGATAAACCTATACAGATCTAAAACAAAAAATTTAAACATAAACAGATTTAACAGATCCGTAAAATCAAAACCTCACAACAAAGACGTTGGACAAAATAAGTGTCAAAGAAATTGATCCGCCTCTGTCACATATAGCCATATAATGGCTCATATAAATCTTCTGAACAACATCTCAAACGGGACAAACTTATATACTGAAAAGAAAAAAACTATCTATGGGGACATATAAAAACCACTTATTGGGGACAAATTTATTGAAGTTCGACTTTTGTAATCACATTGCCGCTAATAAATAATCATATAAACTAAATCCAAATGTAATTCGAGAAATCTTTAACAAATTACCAACTACTGCAAAATATTGACTAATATAAAGGAAATTTTTGTTGTAAAATCTCTCCCGAAAATTACAAAAATTTAACCACTCGTCCCAGAAAAGCATACACAAATATTTTGGTACTCTTTTTTAAAAAATATTTTGGTAATTTCATGCCACCCACTCATCCCAAGTGGGCCTTTTGGATATCTATAAATTAATAATATTATAAAACGAAATCAAATGCTAATATCATCCTATGTAATCCAACGGTTTCATGAACCCCTCTTATCAGTTTATGTTAGGTACAATTTAATTCATAACCATTAATTCATCATCCCCACACCCACCTAAATACAAAACAGATATACCTGTGCTATTTCCCCATCAACAATCTAGTCTATTATTATTTACAGACAACAGTATAAAAACCCAACAAAATAGAATGCAAGGCCCCGTTCAGACAGAAGGAAGTGCGATGACGATGAGTGACGAGACACAAGAGAAAAGAGTGGATCAAGAAAAGATTATTTCTGAGGAATGTAGCCCAGCTTTTGTTGGCTCAACCAATAAAGGTATGTATACACAAATGTTACCATGGTAAAATGTTTTTGACCTAAGTTTTAATTAAAAAACAAAAATCAGAAGATAAAACAAAGTCGTTTTTTTATTTTTCTTGCATGCGTGTACCAAATGTTGATTTGATGCAACAATTAACGTGATTTTATTGGCAGACCTTTCTTGTTTGATACAGATGGGGCAACGACATGATTTAAAATATACAAACACACCGTGTGAGGGCATTTTTCTGTTCTCATTACTAAAGGAAAAGAGAACTTTTCAAACTCGTGAAGTGTCACATATTTTCCGTGGATTGATGAATCACTTTTGGTGCTCTCTCTGAGGGAGCGTTTGCAAATACTTGAAAAAAAAAGTATGTCATTTTTAGGCTGAATAGAAGCAGTTTTTAGTGTTTTCAAGTGTCAACTTCTACTTCTGATTCTATATAATCTCATCATTTCATTAGAATCACGGGGAGTGGTACTTTAAATTTCTAATTCTGCTTCTGGTTTGACTTTTACATACAAATAAATCATATATACAACTTATTCACCAAATACTTTCAACTTATTCAACTTTTAGCTTATATTAAACAACTTATGATTCTCAACTACTTTTCGTTTATGCTACAATAGATCACTTTTAAAAAACAGAAGTTTTAGCAAACAATCCCTAAGTACCATAAACCCTACCAAATCGCATTTGGAATAATACTTGCACAGCTCTTCCATCTATAACAGAACTCTTTCTTTCTTACCCGAATGAAGAAATTCTCGTTTACTTTGATTACCAAATTATAAGAACACCTGATTGAGGATATGATGGATCATCTTCTTTACCCCACAGATGATGCTACAGAGGAAAGATCAGCAAAAGCAAATTTGCACGAGTTGTGTGCCAAAGAACACTGGAAACGGCCTGTGTTTCAGTGCTGCGATGAAGAAGGTCCTGATCATCAGAAATTGTAAGTCCAAAACATGAACAAGCTAAAATACACAATTATATAGCCTTGCAAGAGCATCATATCACATCCAGTTCCAAATAGAATATCACCCTTGATCCCATCATATTTTTCTACATAAAAATCTTTCTGAAGATTTTCAATTTTGCAAAGATGCTTCAAATTACACCATCATTCCCTGAATATGAGTTATATAAACATTTCTGGAAAAGTGACATAAAGAAGGATAAAACTGTGAGGTGTAAGAATTCAGAATCCCACTTCCTAGGATTTACCTGTGATATTGACTTGTGTTTTGGATTAAAATAGCTTTCAAGATTTGGACAGGTTCACTTTCAAGGTTCTTGTTGAGGTTCAAGAAGCATCGACTATGTTAGAGTGTTATGGAAACCCTCGAGGAAATAAAAAAGCAGCAGCAGACAATGCAGCAGAAGGGGCACTCTGGTGCTTGAAACACATGGGTTATCAGCTAAAGAAACAGTGAAGCCAAAATATCATCTGGCTCCAATGTATAAAGTTTTGCTTGTAGGCTACAAATCATCAAAATCACAGTTTGTTTAGCTCAAAAATCCTAGTATGTTCAGTCATTCAATCACTGTTTCAGATTTTAATTCATCTCATTAGGCTCAAGCAAGGACAAAATCACCCAAATAACTGAACTCGACAAAAGTGAACAACTCATTTTGAAATTTGAGAACATAAGCTAAAAGTTGCAGTTTAGTCTTTGTTATGCCGACTGTAAGTGCATGAGTGTCATTACCTAGTATAAATAAAGCTTTAGTGCACAAGCACAATTCTAAGAGCTTTTTCCCGGGCTTAAAGGAAAAGACAGAAAATATTATATTTCAGTTAAAGAAAGCCTTTGTAAAAAAATAACTTAGGTGATGATTTTCCCCATCCCTAAAAACATGAAATGGAAAATCGCGGACCCGAAAGTTGAAAACGGAAAAGAAAAGGCCATTTCCAAGTATTTGCAGCAGAAAATCTCAATTAAAAAAGCCGAGCACATCATATATACAAAAGTCATGGACAATATGCTTAACTTTTCAGTAGCATTTTCAGCTGCAAATATTAGTGAAATGCACTCTTTTCCTTCTAATCAAGCTCTGCAACCCCCCACGCCATGTTTCAAAGCATGGAGAAAATCATGACCTAAGTTATATGTGATAAAGGCTTCTTAATTAATATAATATTCTTGCCTTTTCCTTCAAACAAGAAGAGAAAGCTCTTACATATTACACTTGTGTACTAAAGCTTTGGAGAGAAATGTCAGTAAGGAAAGAGAAAGTGTTAAGAGTTCCTGTGTTGAAAGAATCCACCCAGGTATGCTTGGTAGGATACAGGTAGTGATTCTTATACTAAGAGTAAGCAAACGGCATATATTTTGTCAGGAATTCGTAACACAACAATCGATGATACCTTAAGCAGATATTCAAGAAAACTGTTATTTCTTCATTTATTAAATGAAGTTAAAACAAAAAATATCATCACATAAACATTCGACTTTCTTTGAAACTTCAATCTATCATTTTGGCACTCTATTAGAATCAAGTAACACTCTCAAATGATTAAGCATCTCAAAAACCTTAACAAACCTTTGGCTTTAATCCTAGGGTCAATGTGTAGTGCAGTTCATCGCTCAATAGAAAGGCATGACCTGAAACTAGTGCATCGTTGGCCAATATGAGTTCAACTGGTAATTAAGAGCTAATAAGAGAAGGGCGGGGAAGGAACTCGTATCTTTCACTAGCCACTCCACCCGTAACCCTACTAACGTAACAGCCAATTGAAAAATGTTAGCCTCGTAGCTGTAAGTAAGTACGCGAGATCTAACCAATAGATTTGCCAACGAAGTCCTTTCAAAAATGTGAATTCTCCATTCAGTTCCAATTGAGGTAATGCTATAGGCTTTGGAAAGATATTAAACCTAGATTTAGAAAGGTAGTGGACTAAGAAGACATTATCCCATTCTTATCTCACACAGCTACATGGATCACTGTCTTCTTCCATAATTAAAGTCAATCACAGAACTTAAAACATGGAAGCTCAATTGATTACCTCATTCCATGTGATTTATAGTTTCCTCTTGTTTACAGCTAACTCTAGCTCCATGAGTCGTGGTGCAACCCACCCATGAATCCATTAGCTTTGAGAAACTCAGAAGTCAGAAGCGTGGGTAAGAATACTAGTGAAAAAGCAAATAAGATTTGAGCTTTTCTCGTCACATTCTCCAGTCAGTATAAAAAGGGAGATCGTGACAAAACATCTAGTTTCTCTGAATATTTTATCTACCTTTTTTTGATCTAATGAAAGGTCTATTCTTGGCTAAGTGTGTTTTGACTTTTCTCATTCAAGGTAGCAGAGGAAGCTCTACAAATCTCTACTGCTCAAGCTTTATCTTTGAGAAGCGGTGAGATCTAAGAACATTTTCCTGGGAGGCAATATAAGATGGTTCACATAAACAAGATAATCAGTTCTACTGTATCGTTGCTGCCACAGAAAATAAAAACTTCAATCACATATTCATGACTAGAAATGCCCTTGGACATCATTACCCCCAGGCAGCTGAGCCTCAGTACCTTAGCAGCTCCGAATGCTTTCTCCCTAGCTTATAGTAATGGCAAATATCTTATATTAGATAATAAACAAAGTTAATAAAAAATACAAAAAACTACTGTGAACAGAAAACAAATAAATCCAAGGCTTCTTACCTCGACCACCTATATCCATTTGCGCAACTAAAGCCTTTTCTTCCTACATCAGATAATTAAGGCCTCTGAAATTAGCACATAAGCCAACGAACAACTACTTATTGTCAATTGTTTTCACGACACAAGCTTTGACAAATTACGAGAGGTAGGCTTGGGACGGTGAGTCCACTCAAAAGGCGACATCCCAGTCTTCATCTAAGATAGCCATGTGGATCTTCTTCTAGGATTATACTCAAAGTTCAAAACAAAAGTTAAACCATGGAGGCACATATTCTTCTTAATTACCTTATTGGGTGGCCAAATGGAACTGAAACCGGGTTCCAAACCTCAATTGTTCTGGGAACCATTGAGCGGGGTCCGGTTCCAAAATCGGAACCGTAACCATGTAGGCCAATTCCGGTTACAGTTCCTTGGTCTCAAAAACCGTGGAATCAGCGGTTTTAATCGCCGGTACGAACCGTTGATGGAACTAGCGGTTAAAACCAACGATTTTTATTTTATTTTGGTAAAAATATGCTAGAAGAAATGCTAAATGTTTATTATAATATATTATTTTTGCAACCGCATGAGATACGTCTTAAACCAAATATTGTAAGTTTAACTACATGAACCTTGATTCCTATATACCTAAAAGAATAAATAGTCAGCTTAATATTATTATTAATATTAAAGTCCAAAACTTAATATATTATGAATATTAAGTCCAATTCCTTTTCTATTTTTCCTTTTTCCCTTTTTTTGTAACTGAAATTGATAAATTGTTTTTTTTTCAAAAAAATAAAAAAATTATCAAAAGAGACAAAAAGAACGGTTTCGGTTTATTTCCGTTAAACCGGAACCGTGGAGGACCAGAATCGTCGCTTTCGGTTTTGGAACCGGAACCGTGAGGCTCCGGTTCCGGTTTCTCATTTTGGAAGAACCGGACCGGCGATTCCGGAACCGTGGTCACCCCTAATCTTATTACATGTGATTGAACAATTATCTTATCCACTACATTTAAAAGTTAAAACTAACTATGTCACCATTGATTTTAGGTGCAACCACTCCATGCAAACATCTCTTGAAGATCGGATCAATGGAGATATGTACTATGAATGGACATTTATCTTTTTCCGTGAAATTCAAAACTAACTCTGGCACCATAGGTTTTAGGTGCAATCACCCCACACAAACATCTTTTTGGATAACAGATTAATGGAGATATGTACTACGAGTGGAGATTTATCTTTTCCCTCTAAATTTTGAAACAAGCTCTGGCACCATACGTTTTAGGTGCAACCATCCAATGTATAATTCACCTTCTCCAAATCAATTTGGTATATTCTACAACAAATCTCACTTCTGGCAGTGTAAGAAGGAGATTCATAAAATGGAACTTGTGTTTTCTCCAAATTTCCAACTATCTTTATTTTTACGAGCAAAATGTTTGTTTGGATATATAAAGTTTCGTTTCTTTTCTTTTTCTTTTACTGAAGTAGAGAATTTCCTACCAGTTCATGCTCAAATAATTAACACAGGCAAGGCCACGCCTAACATGGAAAGAATAAGACATTACATGCAAACTGCCGGCAAAAACTATTATTTAAAAACTTCATGCACTACTGAAATGGAGCACATAAGCAGTAAATGCCATGTGCATATATACGTGTGTGAGAGCTTTAATGTGTGTATAATATATATATATATATATATATATATATTCCATTTACACACTCAGAGGTTACCTTAAACAAATTGTTTCTAAAACATTTTTGCTGAGGATATTTTTGCGGCTCCCAACAAAAACCCCAAGTTCAATGGTGAATAATACACTGGAATATTACCTGACTATAATCAGTTAATGATAACATATTAGGCATCCAAAACCAAATATATTTCATTGTTTGTTGAATAAAGATGTAATAAGAAGCATTATCCACAAACATTAGGACTCCCTTAACCATCCAAAAGTCATTTATATGGACCATATATTGACCATATCAGTGACAGTGACAAGCAAACTCTTCAATCTGAAAGCAAAGCATATACAATACCTCAACCTTCAAAGAATCTCAAGCGTACTTAGCTGCTCCCACTTAACAACTAAATGCTCATGTTCAAAGAAATTCCAGCTGAAGTATTTAATACAATAAAAGAGGTTAGCTCAGAATTTCTAAGAAGATGGTGAACATATACAATGTGACAAAGTAGCCTACTGAATCAGTACGTCCAATTATTTAGGAGATGCCAATATTCTTTCGGGCAACATAAACAACCAAATAACTCAATTGAAAACAAAAGAAGCTTAAACAGCCAAGTGCATCAGGACAATCCTTAAGCTTTAGAGTGCCAAATGCTAATGATGAGAAACTTTCATTTCACAAGACTATTCGGCACGGCAATCTTTAATAAACAAATCAAGTTTTTTATGAGCTACACTGATGGTTATAAATGACCATGATATTTCTCGTTGCAAGTATGGAATCATTTCAGCCATGCCAAATTCGACTCGATCTAAAATATGATTTCAACTATTTTGACTCTTCTTGTCATTATTTCTTAAAGAAAATCTAAAAAACAAAAAAGAAAAACAAAAACAAAAGGAAAAGATTGATTTCAGATGTATTCAAAATATTTTTATAAGAGAAGCAAATCAAAAACCTCACTCTCATGGTGCGATGTCTCTGAATTTTTGACAGGTGGACTCCTAGGCTGCCCTTGCGCATTCTTGCCCCAGGATCTTTGAACTGAAAAACATATAAAGAACATTGAAGAACATTTTTGGAATGAAAAGAAAGATATTCAGCTAGCCAAGAAGATTACTCAAATAGGTTCACAATGATAATCAATGGGAGTCGACGATAAATTTAAAATTGTTAACTACTTGGATAACATTGGTCGTATGATGATCAAACAAATGGGTAACATATTTATCCCTTTAAATCAGTTTTTGCCTTATTAATGAAACCAGTCCTACAAATTGAACATAAGTTAACACTGTAAATCAATCACATGTCTAAGTAGAACAATAAGAGATTCTAAGCACTTATCATAACAATTTTAATTATGAGAAATCTAAGAAAATTTTGCCAGGATTAACATTCAAGGACGCCATACTAGAATCAACAACCAAAACATTGGAAGAAATGTTAAGCGCCATGAAATCAAACCAAATTCCCTGAAAGTTTTGCACAACTATCATTGGACGGCAACCTGCAATCCGTTGAATCTTAACCAGTGCGATGTGTAATTTTAAACTCAAGAAAACATGTAAATCAAATGAGACTCATACCATAATTGAATTTATCTTCTTCGAAGAAGTGATCTTCCAAGACTCCATATCATATCTTGATTAGTGTTGGATAACATTAAATCCAAGAAAATGTAATTACAGAATTTAGTGTATGAATTACTGGTGAGGAAACCAGTAGTAAGGAATAGCACGACAAGAACAAACAAGATCAAGAATTGAGAGAAAACTCGAAATAAGAAGAATCCCCCCAGTCATGTCTTTGAAAAGGATGGCGGCAAGAAAACACGAGGTTTGCACCCCTTTTATAAGAAAACAAAAACTCATGTGTTGCCCTAAATAACACAAATGGACCAAAATACCCTAACAACTAAAATAAAAAATACGCAAAAGAACATTAATTGAAGGAAAAGAAAGCAAACAAAAATATAAATGTTGCACGCCGAACGAATAGTATCGCAACTCCGTCCACTAAAATCAGATTGAAGCAATGTGGTAATTGATGAGAATTAATAACTAATAAGACCATCTCTAGCAATTTGCACCATTTTAATGCAGATTTTGCACTATTTTAATGCAAAATCTGCACTTCATCTTCAAATAGATTTGCACTAAATTTCGCACTAGAAAAGAATATTCCACAATATTCCATTTCAAAGACACATTATAATACACTAAAATCATTAATTTAAAACAAAAGGGAAAGAATTTTTTTAACGCAGATACAGTATTGTGCCATTTCTGGCGCAAAACTGTTTACATCTTCAAAATGGCGCAATGTTGGAAACTTGCTCCAAATTAAAGAAAGAGCACTCTCTTGAGATGCAAGAGTTTCCATCGTGTGTGGAAACTTATTGAAAAAACTAGCATAGTTGTTGTAGACACCTCTTGCTTACAATTAATTACCATTGAAATTCAAATCGACAGACAAGGATCTCATTATTACTCCCTTGCCTTATATGTCATGACTGTCTATAGAAGAATTACCCAGTCAAAGAAGAATTACCCAGTCACAGTCAAAGTCACTCCCACTATTGCAATCCACCATACCTCAACAATATTCGTCGATCATACATTTCCCAATTTGCCAAATAGTATTGTATGGCATCAAACTACAAAATAGAAAACTGAGAATAACTCTTTGGTTGAATTTAAACATCTCTCACAAGTGAATTCCACTCTACGGTCCAGTAGACAATAACTATGTCTATAAACGTGGATCAAAAGTAGCTTAAGCATCATCTCATATGACCCAAAATGATGCCGTGACTACATTACCAAGTCCATGCCCATCATACATCATCTTCCTTTTCATATGTTTACCCGAGCTTAGCAATACTATTTGGGCTTGATCTCATAGTAGTATAGTACTACCATAGTTATTGTCACTTTTCTTTCCGAGTCTTTAACTTAACATCGAATGACTTACATAGACAAATAACAAGCTAACTATTGTTACTTAAGTTAAAAGGTCAACGGAGGTGATAAAGAGAGGTGCAACGCCACAAGTTCAGGAGAGATCATTGAACTTCACACATTTTAGGACTTCTTCATGATTATTGAAATTTCATTGTTAAATGGGTCTAGACTTTGGAATGGTTCCTCGACTTTCCTTTGTCATGTGTCCTTTTTCTTTCAATCTCTAGAAGGACTGAGATTGTCCATAAACAACTGATACATTCAAACCCAATTCTTTTTCTTTCGACAAATTAAGTTATGATTCGAATACACATCAATTCTCGAGCCCCGTTGTCATCCGCTACATTTAAATGGGTCTGAAGTTGAATCATATCAATTTTTTGTCTATTATTTCAATGCGAAGGATGAAGAAAATAAAAGAACTATTATTTGTCCAAAATAAGAAACATGCGGTTTTTTTTCATCCCCAAGGCTCATTTCTGTTGGTTTTACATTTTTATCCCGAAATAATAAATTGAGTTTGTACAGGCATTTTGGAGCTATTAAAATAGCCGCCCGTTTAGCTATATTTTCGGTTACTCCACCCATTTCATATAGTATTCATCCCGTTTTAACAACAGCTACCCAATACTCGGGGGATCAACAATTTATAAGACCCTTATTTTATTTTTTTTAGGGGTATAAGACCTTTATTTATTGATGAAACATTATTCACAACTACGGCACCTGCAAACAAAGCTAAGATGACCAAATTCATCTTCTTAAACACTCACAAAGCTTTATTAGTGGACATGCATTCCAATATCACAACAAATTGGCCTATCCTCTTTATCATATCTGAGTTGGTGCTGCATCACATATATAACACCTCTATGAGTTGATAATTTACATAGATTGAGCACCACTATTTCTGTCACTACATATATCTTTATCACCAATCTCCAGATGTGCATCATGCACATCCAACTCTTTAACCAGTTTTAAAATCAGAACGAATTTCCACTTTTGAGTTGAAACTTATTGTCATTTTTAAAATTTTGGCAGAAATTGTTATATTCCCTATCAAATTTTGTTTCTCCACAGAGTTCAGATGGCAAACACAAAAATGCACACGTTCTATGGTATCAATCATACCAAAAAAAAATAATGAAATGTATTTAGAATATCGCGATAGAGACAATAAATACCTTTATCCATATGACATGATCTGCACAATATGGAGCACCGATAAAGACTATAAGCTCCTAAAGGAGCTTATCATGCCTTCTCTTGATAGCCATAAGTTCACGCCCAATAATTATCATTACTGACTCACGACCCCAAGAAATGCCACTGACTTACTAGACACTCTCGCTAACTTCCTGGCATGTGAAAAAATTAAGTAAAAGACTATTCTTCTTTCAGTCATACCATCAAACAGATGATACGCAACTCAGGTTCTTCACTTTAATTATGAAAACACAAATATTATTAATACCCTCCCATGATTCGAACGCAATAGCAAGTAAAACACGACTGAATGAACATTGAAAGCCATGAAAGTACAAAAATCTGGGAGAACATACTGAAGAATGAGCAAGATAGTAAGTCCACTAAACAATCAGGTCATTGTTGAGGCTTCTTTTCTCAATTGTCTTGCTAATTGCTATTAGTCATCTTCTTCAACGCAGCCCAATTTCAAGCCGAAGCAGGCAAAAACATCGTAATGGCGAGTTTGGCGGTTATCCCTTCCTGGAGACTTAGGTCAAGGCAAAAATAATTAATAACTCAAAATTAATATTTTAATTAAGGAAGGGCATTGCTCGAATATCGGGTTCTATCACCTAACTCCCTCGTCTCTCAAAATTTGTACTACGGTGGCGCTATTTGCACCTCAATATTTGATTAATACACCATATTTCTACATACACCCCATCCATATTTTACAAACTAATCTAATTACTAAATACACCATACCTATATTTCCAATTTTACCCTCCAAACTAAAAAATCCTAACTTAAAAAATCGCTTTTTTCGGGAAAAAAGAAACAACTTTTTTTTTGGGTTTTTGGAAAAAAAAAAAGAAAAAATCAGTTTTTTTTTTTTTTTTGGAAAAAAAGCGCTTTTGGGAAAAAACGGCTTTTTCTCGGAAAAAAAGTGGAAAAATCGCTTTTTTCGGAAAAAATGTTGTTTCCAGCGTTTTTTGGAAAAACATCTTTTTTCCGGAAAAAAAAAGGTTAGAAAAAATCAGCTTTTTTGGGAAAAAAAAGCTGTTTCCATCGTTCTTTGGAAAAAATCAGCTTTTTTCGAAAAAAAAAAACTGGAAAAAACCAGCTTTTTTTGGGAAAAAAGAGAAACAACTTTTTTTTTTGGGGGGGGAAGTTGTTTCCAGCGTTTTTTGGGAAAAAAAAAACAGCTTTTTTTGGGGAAAAAATCAGCTGGAAGAAATCAGCTTTTCTTGAAAAAAAGCTGGAAAAAATCAGCTTTTTTTGGGAAAAAAGAGAAAAGCTTTTTTTTGGAAAAAAAAAAGTTATTTCCAGCGTTTAAAGGGGTATATTTACATTGTTTTATTTTATTAAGGATATCATAGTCTTTTTAACTTATTGGCATTTTTGTAAATACTGGGAGTGGGTGTATTAATCAAATCTTGGGGGGCAAATAGCGCCACCCTTTGTACTAAAAGAAATAAAAAAGTTTAATTAAAAAAAACCACATCAACTTTTGTGGTTATAACTATTAAGTCGCCCATGCGTTACACATATATTTTTAGTTTAATATTATTATTTTATAATAAAAATATCTGTTAACATGAGCTGGTATTTATTATTTTTATTTTAATAGAAATATTGATATAATATAAATAAAAACAAAAATTTATCTATCAATTTTATGTTTTCAATTATAATGTTTCTAGACAGATTAAATTCGCACCAATCAAATGGTAACACATGTGAAGTTCTATATTAAATATCAATTTTATAATTTATTTGAGAATTTAATTAAATTTAATTTCTAATTTAAATAGTTAATTTATTGATATTTTAATATATATTTTATTGGTCAACTAAAGATTGTCAAATATCAAGTTCTTAGAGATCAAGATTTATCTTGATAAATTATTATATCTTTTGATAATTATTATGATTTGTGATTAAAGAGATAATGTTAAATCTTGCAAGACTCAATCAAATCAAAGTCTTCACCATATAAGTTATTCAAAGACCCTTCTCCTACAAGTATAAATAGGGGTTATTCTCAAGGAATTAAAACACAATTCGAAGAGAATAAATCCATGCAAGAAAGGCAGTGGAGGAAATTCTCTCAAGTCAAAAATATCAAATTCAAGGAGATCCAGGTGTTGTTCAAGGCTAAATTCAAGGCGTTCATCGCGGAGCCTACTCAAATCATAGCATTTGATTCGGGAATAAGTTATCAAACCCTCGAGCTAACGTTATCAAATATCAAGTTCATCTTGGAGAAAGATTAAAGACAATAAAAATTTGAATTACAAATTTTTGGCACGCCTAATGGGACAATCTCTACCTCTCATCTCTTTTCCTCAACAAATCTTGAAGTATCGCGATGGCTACTCGCAAGACCACATCAATGAAAGATACTTCTTCAAACTCTTCAATTGACACAAGTAGAAGTGTTGATATCACTACAAGGAGTATGTCCAAGAAGTTGAGTGCATCTTTTGAGAAGACTCCAGTGCGAGCTAAAGAGAATTTAACTCATCTCGAAGATGATGGAAACTTAAGAGATGATACTTCGTCCCCAACCTCCCGCTCAACATCAAGTTGCTCAAACATGGCTTTGTTATGGTGACGAATGCTACATCGCTTGAAGAGCAAATTTGGCGAGGGCCATTGATGGACTCTCCAATCATGTCAAAGAATAAGACTCACAAATCGCAAAGTTGATGAACAAAATAGATAATGCTGATATAAGTCGTGCGATGGGCAAGCAAGTTAAAACATATGACGAAGTCGAGACATCCATGAAGCAACAACCAAATGAAAAAGAGAAATCTCCAGAAAATGAGTTGCAAGTCTCGTTTGATGAGCTGATTCCAGTCAACCAACTTAAGAAGTTCATTACGAGGACTATTAAAGACAAGTTTGATGGAAATTCCAAGTCATCTATAATTTATGCCAAACTATACACGCAAAGAATTGACAACTTGAAGATGTCTCCTGGTTACCAACCTCCGAAGTTCCAACAATTCGACGGCAAGGGCAACCCAAAATAGCATGTGGCTCACTTAGTCGAAATGTGCAATGATGTTGGGACTTATAGAGATCGCCTCGTAAATCAGTTTGCTCGATCCTTGAAGGGCAACGCGCTCGATTGGTATATTGAATTGGAAGCAAACTCAATTGACAATTGGGAACAATTAGAACAGGAGCTTCTCAATCGATTTTACAGCACCCGGCAGACAGTAAGCATGATCGAGCTTACAAATACATTTGAGTGGAAGGAAGAACATGTCATCGACTACATCAACCGATGGAAGAACTTGAGCCTCAAATATAAAGACCAATTGTTAGGATCTTTGGCTATTGAGATGTGCATCCAAGGAATGCATTGGGGCCTTCGATACATCCTTCAGGGGACCCAACCGAAGACATTTGAAGAACTGGCTACTGGGGCCCATGATATGGAGTTAAGTATGGTCGCAAGTAGAGTCGAAGGACCACCCATCCAAGAGCCTCAAAAATCCAAAGAATGATATGCAGCCAAGAAAGAGGGCAAGTTCTCTTCTAAAGCTCCAAACAAGGAATCCATGGCAGTTAACATAGCACCTATTAAGTTCAAAGGCAGTGCAAATGTGAAGATTAATAAAAAGAAAGACATTCCTCAATAGAGAGAGTAAAGAAAGTTGGCTCTAAGGGAAATGCAAGCAAAGCAATATCTATTCCTCGACTCTGACGTCTTGGGGATATTTGACGATCTACTCAAGGCAAATCTCATTGAATTGCTCGAAATGAAACGTCCCGAAGAAGCTGGGCGAGTTGATAACCCAAAGTACTGCAAGTACCATTGTTTGGTAGGCCATCCAATTCACGATTGCTTTGTATTCAAAGATAAAGTCATGCAATTAGCTCGCCAAGGAAAGATATCACTCGAGGAAGATAACGCAACTAGAAATCTTATCAATATTACATTTGGATCCATTGATGTTATGGAGAATACACCTAAGTGGAAAGATGGTAATATTGCATGCAATGTGACAAGTAAGCAACATGCTTTATCTAACGAAGCACGTTTGTTTGAGAAAGAAGTTGACAATATTACTGAATATTGCAAATCTCAACAATGACTTTCACTGATGAGGACTTGTTGATTGGTTCCATATCCCACAATAAGCCATTGTTCGTGACTGGCTATAGTCGTGAGCAAAAAGTGAATAGAATTTTGATTGATGGAGACTCTGCAATATATATCTTATCATTCACAAGACACCGAAAGAGTTGGAAATCCCCATGGATGAACTTGCAAATTGTCACTTGATGATCCAAGGCTTCAACCAAGGGGGGCAAAGGGTTCTCGGTATCATAAGATTTAAATTGTTGATGGGGGAAATGGCCTAAACTGCATTGTTACATGTCGTAGATGCTAAGACCTCTTACAACATACTTCTGGGACGTCCTTGGCTACATGAAAATGGGATGGTTCCTTCTACTTGGCATCAATGCTTCAGGTATTGTAGAGATTGTGTGATAAACCTTTCACCGAGGCAGAGTCATATTTTGCCGATGACAAGTACTACTTTGAAGATATTAAATCAATTAAGGCTAAAGAAAATCCACCCAAGCAAAAATATGATGAAGTCAAAGAGAACAAAGTCAAGAGTGTTTCTGCAAGTTGCTATGGCAAGGAACCTCTGCCACTCGAAAAGTTTGTCCGCCCAACTAAGGGACCTAAGAGTGAACATGGAGGAGGGCTCCGAAATGCAAAATGCTTTGATCCAAAAGCTTACAATCTTCTCTGCAAGTTGCCTTTAACAAAATTTGGTGACAAGAAACCATCTCCTCAGCCACTCAAAAAGTTTGTCTGCCCAACTGAGGGACCTAAGATTGAACATAGAAAAGGGCTCCGAAATGCAAAATGCTTTGATCCAAAAACTTACAATCTTCTCATTAAAGCTGGATATAACCCACAAGAGAATTCCACCTTGGGTAGGCTCCCTTCTAAAGCTACGAATACTCAAAAGGTGTTGAAAAAAAGCGGACATGTGGTTTAAAATACTCGAACATGTCTTGTGTTTATGGCACCAACTCCCATTCAAATTGTCATTAGAAGAGCCAACATCAATTATATGTCTGACGGAGAACTTTCATCGATACAGGATGCCTTTGACGAAAATGGAAAGAAAAGCGATTTAATATCGCTCTTTGGCAGACTCGGCCCCGTTCAAAAGTTGAAGAGCAAAGGAACCATCCATCAAAGACTGGGCATCTCTACAACATCAAAGTATTGGAAAAGATCTAGAAATTCATGGGCTACTCAAAAGCTTCGAAGTCTTGTTCCACCTCGTATACTTTGCTCGTATCATGTGAAAGAGTTCTTAAAGCAAAATTTCAAATTGTTGTTTTCACGCAACCTCAAGATGATGAAGATGATAAAGAAAGTGTGACATCGACATATCATATCACCTTGAGCGAAGAAGAGGAAGAAGAAGATATCGAAGATGTTCCTTTTGAATTCAAAGAAGAGATCAAAGTCACGGTTGACGAGCTAAATAAAATTAATTTGGGCTTATTACATTGATAATCCACGACCAATCTACATCAAAGTGCATTGTTAACAATTGATGAAGAAAAAACATATGTTGAGTCCTTCAGGAGTACAAAGATGTATCCCCTTGGTCCTACAAAGAGATGCCTGGATTAGATCCAAAAGTAGCAGTATATCACTTGTCCGTTAAGAAATGAATCCATTCAATTAAGAAATCCCAACGACGATTTTGGCCCAACTTGGTTCCATTAATCAAGGTTGAAGTAAAAAACTCATCGAAGCTTAGATTCATTCAAGAAGTCAAGTACCCTTACATGGATCTCGAGCATTGTCTTTGTAATGAAAGAAGAATGGGCCGATCGTAGAGTTTGTGTTGACTCTAGAGATTTGAATGGTGCGTGTCCCAAAGACGATTTTCCATTTTCCCATCGACTCATGATTGATGCCACTACAAGCCACGAAGCATTATCTTTCATGGTTAGATTGTCCGGATACAATCAAATACGTATGGCTCCATATGATGAAGAGTTGATTGGCCTTTCGTACTCCCCGAAGGTATATATTGCTACAAAGTGATACCATTCGGTTTGAAGAATATTGGAGCTACATATCAAAGAGCCATGCAGAAAAATCTTCGATGATATGCTTTACAAAAATATTGAGTGATATGTCGATGATGTGGTCATGAAGTCTACAGAAGCGAGAAGATCACATCTTGATCTAAGAAAAGTTTTTGAACGGTTAAAAGATATCAACTTAAAATGAACCCACTCAAGTGTGCATGGTCCGGAAAGTCTCTTGGTTTGTAGTTCGTCATCAAGGTGTCGAGATTGAGCAAGCAAAGATTAATGTGATAGCAAGGATGCCTGAACCTCGTGATATTCACGAACTCAAAAGTTTGCAAGGAAAATTAGCTTATCTTCAAGGTTCATTTCAAATTTGGCCCATCGATGCAAAATGCCATTCAAACTGGCCCTATGAAGAAAGACGTTTTGTTTGAATGGGATGAATCTTGCCTCGAATGCTTTTAAAAGTATCAAAGCATATCTAACGAAGTCTCATGTATTGGTTGCACCAGTACCTGGGCGCTCATTGATCCTTTATATCGCTGCTCAAGAACGTTCTGTTGGAGCTCTACTATCACAAGAAAATTATGGTGGAAAAGAGAGCGATCTATACTACTTGAGTCGGATGATGACACCAAATGAGTTGAATTATTCGCAGATCGAAAAGATATGCTTGGCATTAATCTTCGCAATCCAAAAGTTGAAGCACTACTTTCAAGCTCACACCATTCATCTTGTCTCGAAAGCAAATCCACTAATGTATGTTATGACAAAGCCAGTTCTTTCTGATAGACTTGCGAGGTGGTACTTTCAATTGCAACAATTTGAAATCACATATGTCCCTCAAAAGGCAGTGAAAGGGCAAGTTTTTGCGATTACTCTTGTCGATCACCCCATCTCGGCAAGTGGGAGCTATGCGATGAATTACCCGATGAAGATGTGCTCGAATCAAATTTTCCCTCCATGGAAGATGTACTTTGATGGAGATTCTCATAGAGAAGGAGTTGAGCCGAGTCATCTTCGATTTACATCTGATAGAGAAGTATTGCCTTACTCATTTACTCTAACTCCAAATTGTTCAAACAACGTTGTTAAATTTCGAGCTCTTATCCTTGGATTAGAGATGGTGGTTGACATAAATCAATTCCATCTGAAAGTTTATGAAGACTCCAAATTGGTGGTTAATCAACTACTTGGAATATACGAAGTAAAGAAGCCCGATCTACTCTCATACGTCAATTATGCGAAGAGGCTTACTGGATGACTTGGAGATGTAACAATTGAGCATATTCCAAGGAAGGATAATAGACAAGTCGATGGTTTAGCTAAACTTGCTTCTACATTAGCCATGCCCGAAAGTTAAGCTCGTGTGCCAATTTGCAGAAGTTGGGTAGTACCTCCAATCTTTGACGATAAAGACTGCAATGAAGAACAAAATCATGGCGTAGAGGTATTTGAAATTGAGAAAAAGATTGGCATGAGCTATTTGTGGATTATTTGAAGTATGAGAAGTTACCTGACGATCCACGACAAAGGGTAGATGTTCGACGTCATGCGGCTCACTTCATTTACTACAAAGGCACACTTTATAAATAAATCATTTGATGGAATCTTCTTCCGATGCTTAGCAATGATGAAGCTGTTTCAAGCCATGGAAGAAGCTCACCAGGGGTTTGTGGTGCCCATCAAGGTGCCCAAAGTTACACTTTTGAATCAAAAGAATGGGCTACTATTGACCGACGATGGTGAAGGACTGCATGGATTACGCGCAAAGATGCCAAGCCTGTCAATTTCATGCAAATTTCATTCACCAATCACCTGAGCCATTTCACCCTACTATAGCTTCATGGGCATTTGATTCTTGGGGGTTGAATATGGTCGGACCTATAACAAAGTCATCTGGAGGACACTTGTACATCTTGGCTACAACATACTGTTAGTCCGAGTGGTTACGAAAATCCAGATGGGGTGAATAGATTTTTCCCGATTTTCCGATTTGTGCTCTCTCTTTCGAATATGAATATGATGAAGAAATATAAATGCAGAAAACAAATCAACACACAATGATTTATAGAGCTTCAACCTACCTAGGGCCTACATGCTCTACCACCCAGTATGTCCGAATGGATTTCGGAAAGGAAAAAGTTTTATTGATACCAAACAATTACAACCTTTACCTTGAAGAGCACCACACTCTTCTCACCTCTATGAAGAGCACCAAACTCTTCGACACCTATTAATCAATCAAGTGTGTTCTTACCACAAGAACACTAACAATGATTTCTTATTTTGGATCAATGAACAATTACAATCAAGATTATACTTTGTATGAAAATATTACAACTCAAAAGTGCAAATGTAATCAAGAAGGAGAGCCTATCAACCTAGATATGAAAGTGAAGTGTTAGGCTTAATACAACAAGAATATGAAAATGAAGATAAAGAGAATTTTGTTGATTTATTGTTGTGCTTTGGTAGATTGAAGTGTTGTGTTGATCCTTCAATTTCTTCATCTATTTATAGGATATCTTCAAGATTTGATTTCCAACATAGGCTCCTCCAATTTGAAATTTTTCTGCAAAAGAAGGATCAAAAGATCTACAAAAATGATTAAGAATTGATAAAGTTGATCATGCTGATAAATGCTTAAACAACAGATAGAATTTGCTGTCAAAAATCATAGGGCAACCGCCGCCACGTTGAAAATAAGAAAGTTTAAACCGTTGGATCAAGATTTGACATAGGTTGTTGTCAAGGGGATCGATCAGCACAGGGTGACCGGTTGCTCTAGGATAGTGACGGTTCGCTCTCTTTAAACAAAAGATTTTAACCAAAAATTTTGAACTCCGTGCACCGATCGCTCTACCCCATCACAACTCTCTCTGTTTTATTTTGTTATTAGCAAACTTTCGTATGGGTCTCCTTATAGATGCATCGGGTCGACCTCAATATAGAGAGATTGTCCAATTTTTGTCAAAAATAAAGTTCAAGAAGTACTTCAAAAACTTAGTAAAAATTATTGAAAATGTTTTGAAGTATTTGGACAATATTTGGGGATATTGTTTTGGTATAAAGACTCATTTATACGAAACTATCAAAATTATAATAAAAACATTTTTCTAACACATGCTACTTTTCTAAATAGGTTGAGGCAATACCTCAAAGAAGTGAAGAAAGAAAATATCACCGACTTTATCCATAAATATTATTTATTGTTATGGAATCCCGATACATAATAACGGATAATGGGAAGCACTTCTCAAATAGACTCATAGATAAAGTTTGTCAAAAGTTCTGATTCAAAGAAAGAATATCCTCTATGTATAATGTTGCGGCTAACGGACTTGTCAAGCTTTTAACAAAACTTTGTGTAGCCACAAGAAAGTGGTCTCAAAGTCAAAGTGAGATGTACTAAAGGATCGGGAGAAGCTCTATGGGCATACCAAACCACATATAGTACGCCCACCAAGCAACTTCGTATGCGCTTGTATATGGTGTTAGCGGTTGTTCCCCTTGAGCAACAAATTTCGTCACGAAGGATAGCTCTGAAAGAAGGACTAACTCAAGAGAGTGCACGATTACGACTTGAGAAATTAGAGGCTCTTGATGAGAAGAGATTGAAAGCAAAACAATGTTATCAAGCTCGTCTTTCTAGGGCGTTCAACAAAAAGGTTTGATCATGCTCTTTTCAAGTTGGTGATTTGGTGCTTGCTGTAAGAAGACCCATCATTACTACTCACCGAACTAGAAATAAATTCACATCAAAATGGAATAGTCCTTATGTTGTTAAAGAAGTCTACACCGATGGCGCTTACAAATTGGTCGCTGAAGATGGCTTGAGAATTGGCCCCATAAATGTCAAATTCTTAAAATGCTATTATCTTTGAAGACGGAAGAATGCTCCATGACGCACGAGCCTATACTGCATGTTACTCCTGACCCGCATGAGTATAAAGTGTGAACGGTAACCACCAAAGGCAAAGTATATGGTTAAACTGCTAACTTCTCCACCAAAGTGAATACATATGGTTAAACCTGTTAATTTTTCCTGAAGGTATTTTATGTGGTTAAATATGAAATACCCACATAGTCTGTGGTGGTTAAGCAATAGATACTCCTGGCCCGCACGAGTATAAATTGTGTACGACACCCCCTCTAAAAAATGTCCTTTGAACTACGTTACGACTTGATCCCTCTTCTTGGGTACATATGCTGCTTAAAAGTTTCTAAGTTCAATCATGAGTTTGGGATGAATTATAGTCATTGAACAAAAAATAAAAATATTAAAAATATAAAAAATGTAAAAGAAGAGGAAAAACAAAAGAGAAAAAAAATACTTAATAGATTACAAGATAGAAAAATGATCAATTTCTATTACGTAATCTGAAAAAAAGTGCTCATACAGGAAAAAGAAAAACTAATCAAAAGGACGCAAGCTTCTCAATTCTTCCTTGGCATCCTCCAGACGCACCGTTGAATGCTTCAAATTTTCCAAAGACCTCATCATTCAAAGATGAAGTATTCTAAATAGTGGTAATCGCTTCTTCAATGATTGAACTTGTATGAGCGCGTGAAAAAGTTCTTCTTGTCGCTTTGATGAGGTGGTCAAATTCCTTTTTGTTTTCTCAAATTGTCAGGCTCTCACATTAATGAACTACAACTCTTTCTTAGTGGATGAAATCCGGGTAGACTCTTTAGCTTTTGTCTTGGCATCACGCGAAATGGTGGTCTTCAACTTCGCTCAATTGTCGTGCAAGAAGTTTTAGACACAATCTCCGAAGATGACGACATTGCTTCATCATATGCAACAACTTTGACAAAAAGATCTTTCAATGATCCTTCCACAAAAGAGATGTCAATAATATTAAAAATCTTCACAGGAAACAGCACAATCCTCACTTCATCTTTAATAGAAGAAAAGAGAGTCAATTGGAATGTTGGATATCTTCTCACAGAGATTGCTCCATAAATTTTGAAGCGTACTCTTGCGGGTGGTTACAAATAAATTTCTCACCTTGAAATATTGAAAATACCGCACAAAGAGGTGTTTTGGCCTCAATGGGAATTAGATGTAACCTTCAAGTATTCACAGTTGACAAGTTGGGCCCTATGATCGACCTGCTATCTTGTGATCCATGCTCGCCCTCATTATTGAATAGTTGTTTCTCCGGTGAAACATCATACCATTAAATTAGAAAAATAATTACTAATCAAAACGAAATGACAAGAAGTCAAAAAAAAAGAAAAAGAAAGTTATTGACCTCTTCAACAAAACTCTACGTAAGTGGTTGATTACTCGCAACACCATTGGCTTCTTAACGCTCTCAGAGACTGGGAGTCTTTTTAAGTCTCTTCCAATGATGAACCGCATCGCCGCTGCTACTTTCTTCGAAAAAAGGAATGATTTCTTTTCTCTTCTTTGATTTGCAAGCTTCAATTTCTAAGGCATTACACCTCTGAGGAAAACAAACAACATGCACAAGTGGAGAGCTTAAGATATTCTCACCGAATGAACCATGTTTATGCCCTTTTGCCCTTCGACAAAACTTTCTTTGGCTTTGAGTTAATCAAGATATCTATGTTTTCTTCAAAGTAGTTTCCATGAACTTGGGCTCACTGTTGTTTGTATTCCTCTGAAGAAAACGACTTTGCACTTAGGGCATGCAAGGAAGCCATGATTTAGAAAAGGTCTTAGACGTGGTGCACACATGCCAATGGTAAATCCCTTCTTCTAAAGAAACTCCATGCACATCCTCTTTGAGAACTCCCAAAGACCATTTACGAAATCCATGCGGCGATCAACTGTGGGGAGTGAAGCTCAATCACAAAACGTCCACCTTATCGCGCAGGAAGATAACTTGAACGAATGGCGATGAAATAGTCTTGCTCAAATCGTTGTGCATTGCCATTGTCAACATAATGAAAATCATTGTTCTTCGTGATCATAGTACAAGTCCAAGAAATCCATCTCCTTTGTGGATTCGTAAGTGCGAGCTTTTTTGGGTTCATAGTATTTTATGTGTCCCTTGGCCCGAAAAGATCGCCATCGTGGGGCTATTTGTCCTTGCCAAAATTGATTATGAGTTTTGAAATAATGAGCCAACCAATCATAGTACAAAGTGAATGGGAAACATTGAATACGCTTGAGATGGCTTCGGAGAATTGGCAATCTTGTTTAGACCTCTCAAGATACTAGCTAAAACAGAACAACAAGTTCCACCATTTGCCCATAAGCCATCGGACTCGCCTACGTCTTGAAAGTGCCGGGCGTATTGAGTTGAGATCATCATTTGGAAGAACAAATAAGCATAGCTAACAAGCCAAGTATGCCCAACAAGTATGTTTTCTCCATCGAACTCTCCTTAACACCGAGCTTGGAAAATAAAGCCTTCTCAAAGCCGTGGGACCATTCACCATGGATGTCGACGTCGCCAAGTGGATTGTGAGTCGATTTGGGATGTTGATTTACTTTTTCACGTGGGGCCTTCTTTTCTCTCGCGTGCGGGAGGTGGATTATACTGTGAGCCTTTTTTGAACCAAAAGTTGACCTAGTCATTAATGGAAACTTGCGAGTAGTGATCCCCATGAGAGCTCCTTGAAGCCCAGGATGGTAAGTATGAAGTAAGTTGTTTCATGAACGAGGGATGAATCTAAGTCTTTCTTCGTCAGCGTTGGTAGGCTCCTTGCACTTAGAACAACTTCAAAGCCGTGCGTAAAACCCGGTCATAGTAAGCCCGGCAGAGTGTGCAGATCCTGATGATATAGATAATTCTCCATGAGAAGTGAGCAATGTGTTGGTAGAAGGACACCACGCCCTCGCATAAAAATGCCTTGACGATATTGGAATTGCAAATCGTATATGAAGAGAGAAGCATACACCGAGTCGTATATATGAGCGCCCGATGTTTATTCATGCATCGACTAAGGATGTCTTTGGTCCACTCTAATAGCCTTTGACATAGTGGAATTCACTGTAAATTGGATTGATCTTCCCATTTGGCTTTGCCTCGATGATGTGACGTCGAAGTTGGTAGTAAAATTGGCTCAAATCTGGGGTTGTTAGTGACGGGTTGCTTTAGAGCCCACACCTTGGATTTGAGTCTTGATTGGTGAAATCTCACAAAACCACTCTTTTAGGTGAAGACGATTGGTCGACTTTGGCCATTGGCTTACCATCGACTAACAAGTGGATCATAACTTTTGCCAAGATAGTATATTTTTCAATGGATTGACTCTCATCATCAAAATCATCAAGTGTTTCACACCGGCAAAGTAGAAATATCTTTGAAGTGCACCATGATTAATCTATAAAAAAAAATTGTCATGATTCGGATCAGAACCATTGAACTTACTACTATCATAATTTTTAAAGTCACTTTAATGAGACAATTCTCACTCTGCACACCAAGAGAATAACAACAACAATTAGTTTGGCTTGTCCTATATCAAACTAAAAATCTCCTAACAAAATGAATGACCAGCTGCATCACCAAATGGAAGACATCAGAAGAATTTCCAAGAAGCAAAAGCTTAGCATGAAAAATACAATAGCAATTTAAAAAGTAGCACAATGACGTGACAACTTTTGGTGATATCATGCATGGGTTTGCAAGATTTGAACAAATTATTTTTGAGTTACAGTACTTATGACAGAAAAGAACTATGATAATTGTTGTTTAAAAAAACATTATAAGTAAAAGACGATGATTGAAAAATTGAAATATAAAAAACACATGACGTGCCAGATTATTAGCAGCTCCAACACAAATCACGATGCGAAGTCTTACCTATACAAAACTCAGAACCAAGGAAGACAAAATGCACGAAGACGAGGCTGCGAAAAATAACCGAGATAATGCCGCCGTAGATGTAGATGAACCCGAGAAGTAAACCGTTGCGATTCTTTTGATTTCATTTGAAGTGTGAGAGAAAAAACAAAGCACTAGGCCCCTATTTATAGGTAGTGAAGAAGACTGATTGTTTGAGTCTTCCGCCGTCCAAACACCTCATATGAAATCCATGTTCAATCTAAAAAGGAATTTCAATTCGAAAAGAAATTTGACAACAACAAATAACAATTCAATGATATTTGTGGGCCCGTGCTATGTAGACGAGGAAATTGGTCGATTGACCAGGCCCCGAAAAATAATAAAATTTTAGGGGCCCATTTTTTTTGATATTTTATATATACATATATAATAAATAAGAAAATAAAAAATAAGCTTCAAATGTTAAAAATCTAAATATTAAATTATTTTATGGAGCTGAAAATTGTTATTATGTTTTTACTAATTTAAATGACAATTTTAAGTGAAAAGTATTTCGTAATGTTGATTGATATTGAATGAGAATTTGAATCTCTGCTTGATTACGTATTTTGATATTCATCTATCCATGTCTTTATTTTATACTTTTTTTTCTTATTGAGATGAGATATGAATTCTTTAGTTAATTCTTTTAATTTATTTTTTTAGCATCATCATGCATCCCAAACGACCTACGTACACACTAAAAGTGAAAAAATAAAGTAAGGATAGAAAAAAAATTAACCCAAAAGTCAACGCTTGGTGATATCAATAAATATTTTACTTCTAAAAAAGAAGACCAAGAGATAGTTTAAATACAAATAAAAATTTGATGGATAGAGAACATGACAATAATTGCCATATTTTTATACTAATTTTGTACGTTATAAAAAAGTTCATTTTTTAGTTTTATATTTTAACTCGCAGGTTGGCTCCATTTAAAAAAAGTTTACTTCAGCCAAAAATTGTTAGGCACGGCCCTGTTTGTATATTGCCAAAAGTCAGGAATGACATGTTGTTTAGAGGAGTCTGAGACTTAATCCTCTGTTTAAGTCCACATACACCACACCCCATAGTGTATGGGCCGAACTAAATGGAGAAAGGTTGGCCTTCCCCTGAGCTTGCAAAATGGAAAGTAATCCATACATGGGTCTACTATAATGAAGTTCAAGTCTTTATGGGCCGTACGAATTGGGCCAACTTCCAGATGTGTCTACATTCCACTGGAATATATAAAAATATCGGCTTTTGTAACCTATTTTGACAGAACACGAGCTTACGATTTAACCAAAAGAAAACAAACAAAAAACCATATGCTTGCCCGATCTTGATATTTTTCTGAGACAAAATCATAGCAGCCTCACGAATTTAGATCTCTAAATCCACGAGAGCCTTCTGCACAAAGGTTTTAAAGGTTTTTTGATTTTATTTTTTAGAAGGTTTATATTTGTTTTAGGGGTTTATTTTGTTTTTCTTAGGTTTATTTTTAATTGATTTGAGTTTTTAGGATTTTTAGTTTTAGGGTTTATTTTTTATTTCTTGGGTTTATTTTTGTTTTTTTCGGGTTTATTCTTCATGGTTCGTGTTTTTAGGGTTTATTTTGTTTCTTCATGGTTCATTATTATTTTTAAATTTAATTTCATGGTTCATGTTCTCAAAGACTTGTTCTTAAGAGAGCCCGTCTCACCTGGGTTAGATCCCGGACTGCCTCATGAAGCTTGCTCTTTTCTTGAAATCTCAAAACGCTTTAGTTTTGGCCATATTGATTTAAGTACAGAGAAAAGTTTGGTTTTACCTTGATGTCTTACTTTGAAGGATTAGAACTTGGGCTGCAAATTTCAAAATTCAGTTCTATGGGTCATTATATATATTGAAGTTCATGATTCATTTTGCTGAAACTTCAATTTCTATGAAGTCCTAGGTGAATCGACATCACTTTAATTTATTCACTCCAAGACACATCATTCGCGAACAAGTCTCGGCGATATTTGCATAATTAAATTCGCACTAATCAAATTACGGCAATACGCGAAATTCTATATTAAATATCAATTTTATAATTTCTATTTATATTTGGGAATTTAATTAACTTTAATATTTTAATGTATATTTTATTGGCCAACTAAAGATTGCCAAATGTCAAATTCTTAGAGATCAAGATTTATCTTGATAAATTATTATCTTTTTCATAATTTTCATAATTTGGGATTAAAGAGATAATGTTAATCTTGAAGTGGACCAATCAAATCGAAGTCCATATTTAGCTTATCCAGCACTTTCCTACATGATAACAGTGTCATTCTCACTAATTAAAACACAATTCTAAAGAAGAAATCCAAGCCATGTGGAGGAAATTCCTCTCAAAATCAAATCAAAGGAGATCCATGTATGCTCATGAAATCGGGCGTTGCTCATCGCGGAAAATACTCAAATCATAGCATTCGATTCGGAATGTTTACATCGCCCATCGAGCTAACATTATCACATATCAAGTTCATCTTGAGGAAAATCAAAGACACAAAATTTGTGTTACAAATGTTAAACGTCAAATTCACGCTTGCAGATTTATCTCAATCTAGGTTTGTCTCTATATTACTATTCTTTTATCCTCCTCACATACACTTCATTTCCTCGTAAAACAATTATATTGACATATATTTTCATATTGCACGTATTATTAAAAAAATAAACACTCTTACATTATTAATAAAAAATTTAGTTGATATTATTCAAAATAAAAAGGTTAAAAATCGTGAGTAAAAATTTAAACAAATCATTATTTCATTAAATATAAATGTTAGTCGATTAGGCACAAAATTTACAAATAATATCTTAATAATCCACTAAAACATTAACATAAATATGATATAACCAATGTTTTTAAACCCGGCCGTAAATCGAACCGGGTTAGTAATTGGGTCATTGGGTCATCGGTTCAACTCTTAAACCTTGTTAGACTGCTCTTAAAAAACTGATTGACCCATATACATATACACACACATATATGTACACACATGTAAAAGATAAATACAAGTACAAATACAAAAATACTAACAAATACAATTTAAAAATAAAAACGATAGATGTTATCAATTTTATTTTTACATCATAGTTAAATATCTAATAGTATCTAATCGAAGGGTCATCAACTCTAGACGTAGATGTGTAGAAGTAGTTGCAGTCCCTCTCTGCAAGTCCGCTTAGCATCTGTTGAATCTGCTGCAGCAGTCAAACGATTAGATCCTGATCTGTCTGCTTACGCAGCATTAAAGACACAAATTTACACACACACACAAATAAAAGCTGTAAATAATTTTAAAATACTACTAATTCACTTCGATGGCACGAGCATGTCTAATCATCGAGCAAGACCATCCCATATGCTTATAAATACATACCTATACATGCATTAAGTTTTAGAGGTTACCTTAAAAAAACGGATGCGATAGTGGCAAACAAAATCAATCAAAACCTAAACTAGAGGGAACTTGAACACTAACTCATCTGTCAAAAAATCAAACATATTGGTTTAGTATTAGCTTTTGCATGTGAAATCATGAAAATCAAGAGTATATTTTATTTAAATATACACTTGACCTATAAAAAGAAAAAAAAAAAAAGGAATTATTATCTACTGCTTCATGAGTACCAAGACTGAATTTTGGATTTTCTCAACCTTGATTCAATTTCACTAGTTAGACCACAGCCCCACCAAGAAACGAAAATGCGAACAAAGTACAAGGACTCCTCCAGTCTGTACAAGAAGTCTGATGATGATTCTAAGGTTTCTGAAATACTAAGGAAAACATGGATTATGTACAGACATGTTATGTTCAAGGATAATTTCACTGATGTGAATTCTTAAATGGATCAAGAGGGAAATATTGCTCTTGAATCACATTGATATTTCTCTCTATGTTAAGTTAATTAACGGAAATTAAAAACCATAGCAGGTGATGATTATGTGCTAGTCAATCTGATCATCAGATGATGTGATAAGAATAACAGATATACATGGAAGTGATGGCAGAAGAAGGAAGCGATGGCAGAAGAAGACATGGAAGTGATAAGAATAACAGATATACATTAGCTTGACTCGATCTGATCATCAGAGGAAAATAAACAGATAAAATTTTAAGGTACAAAATATCAAAATCTATTACATAAGATTGGCCATTTGTCTTGATTTGGAGATGAATGTTGCACATCTGTTCTTGCTGCTCCCTCACCTGCTTTCCATATTTAAATCTTAGCCCATATATTTATCTATATTCGTTTCACTACAAATTTGTTAACATATGTAAAATTGTAAATTACCTTGCATATGGTAACATGTGGTTATAATTTGAAACTGATCATAGTGCTACGGGTTATCTTGATTCTTACTTTTTTTTGCTCACATGTGTTCGTATATCTAGGCCCAATGATTAGTACCTTAGTAACAACTACATTATCTTTTTATTTTATTAATTAAAATAGTGATTATGCACATTAGAAATCACTTGAGCTTGAAGATAGTTATTAGTGGGGTTAAGATTACCTAATTGATCGTCATTATTTCAATTATTTTATTTCATCTGTTACTTAAGAAAATTATACACAGTTAACTAAAAATATGAGACTCTCCAAATGCTTATACACCATTTACCTTATAGATAAAATTATTATGTTTGGATTGAGATTTGGAATTATTACTTAAAAGCTGAGAGATTTTGTCAGGGCATTTGGAACATGGCCCATAGCTAAACTTTCTACTAACAGGGGAAAGGGTGATAACTGAAGGGCCAGTTGTGATTCCTCAGAATTTGTGGGGTGGCATTTGAAAACATGAACAATTTAATAGACACAAGACCACCCATTCTTGATATCTCCAAGTTTTGCATTCAACAGCTCAATTTGACAAACAAAGTATTGCAACACACATCAAGATCTATTCACGTTTTTGCTAATGAGCAAATCAATCCTAACCAACATGCCTGACAAATTAACAAAAGATTTCAGAAACTTAAGCCATTAACAACCCAATCAACATCACGATCTATTCACATTCTTATACTAATAAAAAAAAATATTTCACATCACAAAAAAACCATAATATAGAGTACCTTAGAAGAATTTTTGTGATTCACGGGGTGCCAAAAACAATAAGTTGTGGTGGTATTTAAGCTTTTTTGGTTTCCCTCACCCAATACAAATACCAACGTTCTCAAACAAATACAAGCTAGGTGAATGATTTTCAGTTCAAAAAATAACAAAGGTCAATTAAAGGAGAAAAATTAGGCTAAAATCAAATTGGGGCAGACAATAAAAAGATGAGGCTTACCCGTGGAGCAGCGGAGTAACGCGGTGCGGCGGCGTGTGGTGGTGCAAAGGAGTGGTGGAGAAGAAGAGGAATTTTAAAAGGGAAAAATAAGGAAAAGAAGAAGAATGTGAATAGATCTTGATGGTGTTTAAGTAATTTATTTTTGTAACTCAATACCGACGGAAATAATCTGTCGGTAACATAAGGTTTACCGATGGACGCAAATCGTCGTTAATGACGTTGTTTTACATAATTTTAATACATGAAAAAACAAAAAAGGGCGATGTTTTGGATAAAAGTTACCCAACGACTTTAGATCTGTCGGTAATGCTAAAGAATTCTCAATATTTTTCCGACGAAATATTTATCGATAATATCCGTCGTTATTCTGTAGGTACTCCGACGGGATATATTTGCGCCAAGTTTGGCGCTAAAATTTACCAATGATTCACCAATGGCCCGATAATCCGTCACAAAATCCGCGGTAAATTGCCATGAACATTGTTAAAAAAATGACCTAATCCGTTGGTAATCCGTACTAAGTCAAATCCTGGCCGATATTATCCGTCGGTATTTAGTGAAATTCTGTAGTGAACTAGATTAGTAAAATATATCCAAATATATATATATACACGTATATATATATATATATATAGTATTGGTGGAAATGAGGCCAAATATGTTGGGGTGAGACCGTAGGGATTGATCTGGTGCGTTAATTTTATTTTTTGAATGGTGTAAATTAATCCATTTTTTAAGGTATTTTTAATGTTAAAAAACTGCTAAAAGGCTAGGATGGTAATAACACACCCACACGATTTTGATAAATTATGGATAGATTTATACCCTCCTTTATTTTTGGTAAATACACAAGCATGATTATAGGGGATTAATTATGGATAGATATTAACACCATTAATTTTTTGGTGAGAGATCGTGTCTGCGTTTGAGTGCCGATTTTTTTTTTTCTTTGGAAACCGATTTTTAGGCTTAAAATTAATATCATCATTAATATCAACAATTCTGATACATGAAATAAAAGTAATTTATGCATCATAAACAAATATTAGAATAATTCATTTCTAACACTAATTGATTTGTACTATACTTTAAGTATGCAACATACATATGTGAAATATGCATTATATTTTTATCTAATATGCATGTAAATTGAAAAAAATGATTTTTAAGTATGCAACATACGTATGTTAAATATGCATATTAATTTATCTAATTATGCATGTAAATTAAAAAAAATTGTTTGAACACATTATTTTTAACACTAACTGATTTGTAATATACTTTAAATATGCAACATACGTATGTGAAATATGCATCATATTTTTATCTAATATGCATGTAAATTGCAAAAAAAAAAATATTGTTAGAATAATTTATTTTTTAACACTAACCGATTTATATTATACTTTAAATATGCAACATACGTATGTTAATTTATCTAATTAAGCATGTAAATTGAAAAAAATTGTTAGAACATATAATATTTAACACTAACTGATTTTTAATATACTTTAAATATACAACATATGTATGTTGAATATGCATATTAATTTATCTAATTATGCATATAAATTTAAAAAAAATTGTTAGACCAACTTATTTTTAACACTGACTGATTTGTACTATACGTTAAATATACATCATATGTATGTTAAATATACATATTAATCTATCTAATTATGCATGTAAATCACAAAAAAAAATATATATAATTCTTGTATTTAAGGTGCAGCAGAAACATTCAATTTTTTGTATACCCTATATATGCATCATACTTATACTAAATATATTTCGAATTTTTTATGCATTATTTATTTTTTTAAACATTCATACCATTGAATATAGTTATTTGTGTATAGGTTTCATGTTCTTCTTTTGTATCACGATTGACATTTTTTTTTTTTGTAGTGATTAGATTTTTTGGTGGTGGTTATCATTGATTGCACCTCCTAAATTATAGGTAATAGATATGGTAAGTTAGAATCATGCAAATCTTGTTAGTTGACCGATTTTTAGTGATTTACCTATATACCCTCGGTAGAAAATCATGTTAAAGAATGCTACTATATTAATGTTTCAATCTCATTCATTCATTGTTAAATTGCAAATGTGGTTGATTAGGTCTCATGGCCTCACCCCAATATATGGTCTCATAAGGGAACCAACACACATATATATATATATATATATATGTGTGTGTGTGTGTGTGTATGTGTGTGTAAATCGAATAACGAGAAGTTTATATAAAAGTTTATTAAATATGTTTTTCCTTCAATTCTTGTTATAATAAAAATGTTTTACTAAAACAAAGAAAAAAGTTGAACCTAGGGCTAATCGGGTCATCGGTTTCGAAGTTTTTCTTTGGTTTGACCGAAAGCGGCAATGGTTTTTTAGCCAACCGATTTTAATATATAACTGGACCACACATGTGTAGTTCCCGATTAACCGTCGAATGTCCCATCCGGTCAAATTTCAAAATATTTGATACAACTGAGACAAAGTATATGAATAGTATCATTGATATATATGTTCATTCTCCGCGTTCATTTTCAATAGATGTAGAGTTCATGAGTTATCTCATTTTGAACAACAATAAATTGTTGTGAATCACTCATCAATCAAAATAAATGATAGAATACAACAGAAAGTTTCACAATCCAAAATTTTTGATTGGGGAAGCTTATTTTAAAATGTTATGCCAATTGATTAATTCCATAGAAATGATTGTATAAAATTGATTGTATAAAAATTATTTGATAGTATGGTTAATTAACTCTGAGAATTATTAATTAACAAATATTGAGTTATCAACTCAATATTTCTGCTACTAAAAAACCTTGCCATTATGATATCAAAGCAAAGCCGCCAATTATGGATAACACCAAAACATATATGGTCGCTAGATATTAATTATTTGACCTTTCAATGTTGATTTATTGATTTACCAAAATAAATCGTCAACTTTCTTTTCTAGAATTCTAGTTAATAAACTATAAAAAAATAAATAATAATTAATTATAGATACCAATTAAGTAATTATATGATTGGTTTTATAGGAAAATTATTGAATTAATTGGTCATGTCAATCATTTAATGTCAATTTGATTAGTTTTATCAATGTCATATATTGATGAAACAGATACGTACATTGCTTTCGAGCAATTAAATGTTTATCATCATTTTCAATTTTGTAAATCTTTCATTCGATTACTTTTTTACTTTTTTTAAGGAAAATAATGTTGTCTAATTATATAGTTGTATTCCCTTCCAAATGGAAAAAATCTTCCATTGACCAATTATTGCCTTTTCTTAAGGTAAGATATTGTAAATTTCCTAGATTGACAAATTTTTAATCTTAACAAAGATTTTCTCAAATTTTTCTTAAATATCTTGCAAATTATTTATGTGCATAACATTGTCAAATTTGGTTAAAAATATATATAGATATTGTGTATGAATAAAAATATAATTAGATACCGTCAATTGTTTTACCAAGGCTCAATTTTAAAATTGTTTCAATCAATAGTTGATTGTACATATAAATCGAGTAAATACAATAATAAATATTTATTGTATCTAAAAGATTGATTATCGTCAATTTATTAATTATATAGGACAATTATAGGATCGATTATAGAATTTTTAAATTTTCAAATCCATAAAAACAATTAGCCAATAAAATATTTCTATTACTAAAATCTTGCAATTGACTTACTAAAGTACTGCTAATTTTGGATAACTCTAGAATATGCATTGATTAGGAGAAATTTAAATTGTGTTGTCCAAAAATTTGTATATTATTTTATATATCTTTTTGTTTTCAATTGAGTCATCATAAGTTATATCATATACTAATTTTTCTACAATTAGAGCCATTAATTACTCTTAATTAAACAAATCATCGTCAAATTTAACATCAACTATTGTTTATCAGTGGCTCAGTAAACAAATAATTTCTATCTCTAGATTGAATATGATTAGTATTTGTTCATAGTTCTGAAAGTACCCAAATTTCAAAAACAAATTTAATAACTAAAATATTGTAGCAACATTTGAATCAATATGAAATAAAGATCGAGATATTCTTACAAAAATATGATATAAAAATCAAACATCTCATTAATAATAAAATATTTGTCGAAATTATCCATAAAAAATTCCATAAACCAAGATCAATTTAAATATAAATGGAGCCTAGAAGTAGTATACAATTATTCCAATCAATATATGAAAGAGTATGCACAGTGTATTCGAGCAATCAAATATGCATTACCATTTTGAGTTTTGTAAACCTTCCAATTCGTTGTTTTTCTTAAGGCGATACATTGTAGTCTAATTATACCATTGTACTCCTTTCAAAGGAAACAATATCTCATTTGTCAATTATGGTCTTTTTTTAATAAGGTTGAGGTAATACATTATAAGTTTTCTAGATTGATAAATCTTTATTCTTAAGGTGGTGTTTTCTCTTTTCTTCTTCTTAAGCTTATTGTAAATTATCTGCATCAACTCTTGTGGTTATAATTTGATTCACAACATCATATTTACTATTACTTTCCAATCATATACCACATATTTAATAACCATTTTATTAAAAAAATATTTATTATATTAATTTGTACTCAAACTCTCGAAATTTATTATTTTTTAAATTAAGTTTTCCATATTATTCTTTAAAAAACAAAATGATTTGCAAGCAATAACTTTTTTAGATTCACCTCCAAAGCATTGAGTTGTGCATTTGTTTCTTTTTCCCCTTTATAGACTAAGTTGGACCTTTGTTTTCAAACAAATAATTACGATAATCAACAATTGTATATTATTAGACATAATGAAATTAGATGTTAAACATGAAAAATAAGACAATGGGTAAAAAAAAAGATGATTGGAAAACTACTACCCTTAGAGAAAATATTTTAAAGAATGTCACCCAATCTAAATTTTGTAATTACTATGTATGAAAGGACCAACGTACCCCTTTGTTCAAAAGTTTTGACCCAACATTATTCTATCCTCAAACCCACTACAAAAAAAAAGGGGTGTAACGAATCAAATCAAGTCGAATATCACGATATTTTAATCGTGTTTGGCTCATTCATATAATATATCATTATTCGTATTCTTTTAATGTTTGAATATAAAAAATAATTCTCATTCTTATTTGAAAATATATTTGAATACATACGAATCATTTCGAATATTCGTATTCAAAATTCTAATATATATTTATCTTTTTTCCTACTTGGATTGCAACAATAATTAGAATTTAAATAATAACTTTAATTGGGTCATAACAATTGTTAAATACATGAACAAGAAAAGAAATTATTACCGAGTCTATTAACAATTACTACAAGAATATAAATATATGGCCATTTTGTAAGTGACCATATGGTTTATCAATATTAACAATCTACATAATAATTATAAACTCATATGTATAAAGATTATATATAAGTGATTTATATAAATATATATAATAAAAATTGAATATTCTTTTGAATAATAGATTCGAATATGATGATATTCATTTCTATATTCGCATAATATGTGAATCCGAGATAAATATTTTTATTTAAATTCATATTCTAATTTTTGAATTCGAATGTCAATATACAATTTGAATATCTTCATTGCATCCATTAGAAACCCCCAAGCTTACCCGTTAGGCCGTCGTTGAAGTTTAACAACGACCACCAATGTAAGTCTTCAATCTCCAACCAGGGGTTTATTTATCGAAATGCCAAGGTTATCGCCATTGATTACCTTTGTTTCCATCTTCTATATCTTTGTGAGTTTCCTTTGAATCATCAATTAATATAGAAAACACGGAAAAAGGTAATGAATCTTGTCTTGTAATCCTCTACCGTAATTGATTTAATTTTTACACCTTTCGCTTGGTGTTTTTAATATTGATTTTGATACCTCTTATATTATGCTATTGACTATTGTTGGGTTCTCTTGATCGTAAATACTTTATTGATATTCGCATAAATATGCGAATTTGAATAAATATTCTTATTTATATTCGTATTTTAATTTTTGAATTGAATCGCAACCGAATCAAAAAGATTCTCTACTTTTACACCCTTAGTAACACGTACCTTACAAAAATAATAATGAGAATCCATGAGTCTATTGTTGTATGTCTCGCACTTGTGATCGCTATTGACTTCTCCGAATTTTTGGGACTTGAATTTAAATGCAAAATACCCTTACGATTAATTTTATAATGTTGAATGTTGGATACATTCCAAAAATCTTCCATTTCTATAATTTCAATAGTTGCTCTCTCGAAGCTCTTAGAACCTATTTCATATCACACAATTAGTAAAACATCATAAAACCAAAAAGAGATGGAAAAGAAATACAGATTAATGGCTAAGTTTGTTAAAGGATTTCACATGAACAGGTTTTCGTACATGTAAAATTGACAAAGTGATCTTGGTGTTCTTTAGAGCTATCCTTCCAACATATTTCACATATGGGTTGTCCCATACATATGCCATAGTATACCCCATTATACTTGTTGACATATTTTTGGCATTTTTCTTGATAAAATGGGATTTTGAGCCATTGGAATAACCACTCGGCGATAAATTCTTGCCAATCGCCATTATGAATAGAAAAATTACTTGTATTGTATGCATAATTCTTCGTTCTATATGAGTAGAATTTTTATAGAAAGTGGTGTTTCTCCGTATATGTAATAGTTGCGAAAATTGATTCTAAATCAGTTTATTAAATAGTTTCCAAGTATAAGTCTTGTTAGAAGTAAGAACTACTCCTAAATCGATATGAATTTGTTTCCTATTGTAAGTCTAATAGGATATTTTCGTATTTTCTGTTAAACCTTTCTAATTAAGACTCAAAAATTAGATTTGGTATATAGTACCTATGACGTACAACTTTCTTTAGCAAAAGAAGCGACTTGGGGCTTGTTTAGTTGCCCATGCGAATTGTCTTTAGATTTTTAATAAATTAAATTGGGCTAGATAAGATGGGTATTATCATGTCCTTTAATTTGTTTGGTATCCAGGATCTAACATGGGCTAGCATGAGATCATGTATTTTGATGTTTGGTTATAGTGGGTTACATTAGCCCAAAAAAGGTTTGAGATGACATAATTACCCATACATTTTGTGCAAAATCCCAAAAAATCATCCCCAAATCAGAATGTGAGCCAGGTTCGAACTTGTTGCTCTTTCTTTCTTTCAAGCCAACTCTAGGAGACCTCATCCCCTTCCTAACTCCGGTGGTTTTCCAACCATTGTTATGACCTCGGCCGCTTAGGCGTGGTTGAACGGTGTAGTGTGGTTTTGCGGTTCGATTTGCGTTTGTCGCGATTTCATTAGGAGTGTGGTTTTCTAGCTTGTTTTCTTTGTGTTCGTGACTCTTTTTTCCGTGTTGTATAAGATTTTGGTTGGTTTATGTTTAAAATTATGAAACGAGGTTAGACTTATTTTTTAACTACATTTTTTCTTCAATTGTAAAATACCCAATTTGATGGTGTTATGGATTGGGTAATCTGTAATTTTTTGATTTGTTGCCTATATAACAGTTAATAAGCTAAAAATATGATGAAATTGTAGAATTAAGTCCTTTTTCGTTGAAATTGATTTTTTTGGTATTCTAAAGCGCTAACTCGAAATTCTGTTGTCTGATGTATAGTCAGTTATATGGTCAATGTATAGTCGTATGTATCATTTGTGTGTGTGGTCGGATGCGGTCGGAACATTGGTCATTTATAGTTGGTTTTGTAGTCGATTTCTTTATGAAATTGTGATTTTAGTTTGTTATTGTATTGATTCGAGTTTTGGTTCATGCTCAATACTAATTCTTTGGGATGGTGTTTGGGAGTTTGATTCAAATAATTATTTTTAGGGTTTCAATGGAAAGCGAACGAACCATGTTATTGTCCTTATGGATGTCACATTTTCCCAATTACTAGGAAAAAAACATACGAACAAGTTTTTGTTAGCACCGCTTTGCTTGGTGACAAAGCCGAGGGACTCCAAGAGTCTAAACAATCTAAAAGAAAACAAATTAGATTGAGTCATAAAAGATTCATGGACAATTTAAATTACCGTTTGTTGGACTATTCTTGTAATTTTAATTGTTGTATGGATATATCCTTTGTTTAATTGTTTTAATCTTCTTTAGATGACTATGTGTTGTTAAAAGTTTAATGTATTAAATTTTAATCTAATAAAATTTGCATACAATATTGACATATGCGCTAATCTAATTAGTACTAATTTAGCAAAGGTCGCATACAATATCAACATATGTTGTAACCTAATTACTACAAATTTAGCAAAAGTTCACATATAATATATTAATAAACAACAATGTCATCACTACTAAAAAGTTCCAAAAACAATCTAAGTCTAAACTGGATATACATCCCAGGATCCACTTTGAGACATTTATCCCTCATTGTCGCTACCAATGACCCCAGAAAGTTTGCCTTTTAACTAGTTCTTTTCATTTGGAACGATAGCTATATTGTCCCTGCAACACATAAAATAACAAATTGTAAAGTCAAAATATTGGTGAAATATGGTCGGAAAAATAAATTGAAAAGTCAGCAAAAGAGTCGGTATTACGATCAACACAATAGTCGGAAATGCATTACAAAATATAAAGTTGGCAGAGTAGTTGGAAATTAAAAAGAAAACAATATTTCAGCAACACAAAATACGACCAAAACCAACAAAACCAAAGAAAACATCACAAGAAAACAAAAAAAATAATAATGATGCTATCAGAGCAAAATCGAATCATATCAAAAAAACCCAAATAAATTTACACATAATTACATTATATTTATGAAAAAAATAACTAAATACGACCAAAATCCATCAATACCCAAACTCGTTAATGTCCAAAAACCAGACCAAAAATGCAATCCGATGTATACACAAATAAAAGATGGAGACTTTAAGATATTTATCAACATATTTTCTGAAAATTTGAAGGAAAAAAAAACATAACTACAAAAATCCATTAATGACCAAACCCATCAATGTCCAAAAATCTAAGCAAAAACATAATTCTAAGATGGGAGTTGAAGATATTTATCGACATATTTTCTCGAGAATTTGAAGGAAAAAAGCACCAAAACCCCTAGAATTACGGAACATGAGAGGAAGAATCGACTTACAAAACCGAGGTCGCCAAATATACGCCGAAAAAAAGAAGGATGCTCTAGTTTCTGTCCAAAGTATGGTCAGAAGTGTAACAGTAACCTTAAAAAAAAGGGACTTCATGGAGGGAATGTTCGTCGTCTTCAGTAACCAAAACCCCTGACAAGAAATGATAGTCTTATTTAGTGCTGATAGGGTTGGTGGCCATCATGGAAGGTCGCCAAAAAATGAGAAAATAAGGGAGCATGGAGTCGGATGGACTATCGAGAGAAAATCCTTTTTCGGGTGTGTGAGGAATGAGAGAAAAATTGATTTTGGGTCATTTTCATAGTTAAAGGTATGTTGGTCTTTTTACAGGGTGTAGGTGATATAATTATAACGATTTAGGTTGGGTGACTTTTTTGAAAAATCGATCTTAAGGTGGTATTTTTACAAATTTCCCACAAAAAAAGAATAAGACAATGAGAATGTAGCAACATTATAATTAGACATATATTCCTTTGAAAAAAAAAGAACAAAATAGGGATCATGCGCATGTCATAACAATAAGATTTCCTACAATAATGATCCCACCTGCATCATACTAATATTTGTCAATTGTGTAGAACTTGTTCAGATAATTTTAGTATCTTTTTTGTCTGAAATGGGGACGGAGCCAAGAGGGGGCTTGTGGTCCCCCCAAACTAAATTTTTTCTGTAACTAATATAATATTATTAAAGTTTAAAAAATTCTCCCTTTAATATTATAAAACATACCTCTTTATATACTAGTTTTAAGGAAAATTGATATCGCCCCCTAAACTTAATTTTTGGCTCCGCCTGGTCCGAAATAACTGTATACTACTTCTTTTTCAAAATATGATTTTGAGTTTTAAAAATTCACATTACAAATTGCAATTCCAAATATTTTCCTTTTTCAAATTAAAATCCTACATATCAAAATTAATATCAAATTTTAGAATGTTCGACTAGTAACAAAAGTGATATATTTAATTTTTGTAAATTAAGGGTGCGCTTGGTTGCCCTTTATAGGCTTGATATCACCCAATTTAATAATAATTCCTTACCAGTGTTTGGTTCAAGTAAGTAAGGCCCAGTATAAGAGAAGGGCCCAGTTAGTTATCAAGACTTAAGCGATTAAGCGATACTACATCCCACCCTATGGTGGGATCCATAATCTAGCCCATAACATTGTCGTTGGATTTACGTAAATGACCCCATATACAATAACTCCACCTAAGTTTTGCCACTTTATGTGACCAAAGAAATCTTATTATTTTTCGAACCTCTGCTTTATTGTAAAACTAAGATGAAGCTGGAAATATAGTACGCCATTGAAGAACCAGAATGAGATAGAGGTTCTAAAAGTGCATTGAGCAAACCCAAACTAGGCTTTAATGGCAAATCCATTGATGGGTTGTAGATGCAAATAACTTTAATGGCAAATCCATTGATTTTTCAAAGAAAAGTTTTCACTGTTCTGATAGTAAAGAAATTTTATTCATTTCTTTATCTAATATTTTCTGACATTAAAGATTCTCCAGAAATTCGTTGGTCTTTGTGTATAACCAATTGACCCCTTCAAATATTGTTCTTAAGATGCTCTATTTGGTATGGGTTTCTCATCCGTGGAGAAGCAGTTTTGAGAGAGAAATGGTGAAATTAGGTTGGCTTGAATTATGTGTTCTGGGTTGTCTGAATGTTAGATCCCCAATTTTTTGTTTTTGGTTTTTGTGTGTGTGTGTTTTTTTGGAGGGGGGGATAAAATTGGCAAAAATCTATTATTGAGGTCATAAATGTAAAAGACATAATCCGGGATGTTATTATGCATGTTCAACCAAACTCGTTATTACCTAATGGGGTTGATATCCTTGGTCCCAATCAAAAACCAAACAAACTAATGGACTTGATTGCTTCTCTTAGATAAGCCAAGAAAATACCTCTGGAATTAATCATGCCAATCAAGGATGGCAACTGTTAAGTCCAAAATTTATGGACGTAATATGATTGGCAATTTTTGTCAAATTAATTATTTGTTTGGTTTAAGTGTTTTTGTTACCCGAGTTACTTGGGCGTGGATTCGGAGGCTTTTGGGCGTGGATTCGAGGCTTTTGCATGAGGGAAAGTATGTGTTTTATGTGAATTAGAATTTGTTATTTAATTTGTAAGAGTCTTGGTTTATTTGTCCAATTAATAAGTCCAATACATGGACCAAAAGTGGTGTTCATTTAGGAGTCCAATTTGGTCTAGGATTGGGATCTTTTATTTATTATATATATAGAGAGAGAGCAGTGATCATAGGGAATTTACGACTTTGAGAGAATTAAAGCAATTACATAGATTTGAAGAAGAAATCTCGGTGCGAGTTCGTCGTATTTTCTTTCTCCAAAGAAGATATATTTTTTATGAGATCGTGCTTTAAGAATTAAAGTTGGGAATTGGTTTTGATTTCGATATTCCAAGATTATATTTTTACGTACGCACATACATTCTTTGGGAGAAAAAAGGCGAGTCTTCGGGATAATGACGATTCGCGATTTGGAGGTGTCCAACGGTGAAGGGAGTTCATCGAAGCGGATTATTGGAAGAATAATTTCGGCGATCATAAAGGGAGTTCAAGAATAGTGACCATTCAAAGAGTGAGTCTTTAAATTATTTAAGTCCAATTATTGTACTTTGGAACATTTATTATTAGTGAAATTAATTTTCTCTGGGCGTGGCCTCCTGGGTAGGATTAGTTAATCCGAACCACGTTAATATCGTTGTGTTATTTATTTTTTGCTGTGCAGAAATACCGGTGTCGAAAATGGTGTTGTAACATCAATTACAACATAAGGTGTTGAGTTGCTAGTATTATTTAATAATTTGGGGCAACAAGTTATAGCAAGTGGCATCTAGAGTGGGTTAAGAGATATACTTGGTTTTGATCTTGGATTAAACTTTGCCATTATTTGTAAAGATGAGTCTACTATGTAAGTCCAGCGCTACGATAATCTAGAGGGGGATGAATAGATTATCTCCATCTTTTCGATTATACCCTCTTTTTCGAATCAAATACACCAAGACAAGAATAAAGGTGCGGAAAGTAAATAACACACGTTGATTTATAGAGCTTCACCCCACCTAGGGACTATGTGCTCTACCACCCCAAAGATATCCAGGGATGGGTTTGAAAAAAAAAAGAATTTTATTAATTACCACAATTAATACAAATTCAACTTACAACAATACCTTGAAGAGCACCACACTCTTCTTCAACAACACTTTAGAGATTACCACAATCTCCCTTGAAGATTACCACAATCTTCCTTCCACGGCACCTTGTGAAGATCACCACAATCTTCAATCTTGAAGAACACCAAATTCTTCAAACACCTCAAGAGCACCACACTCTTGAAACACCTATCACCTAGATCACCCAAGTGTATTCTTTCCACAAGAATACTCACAAGGATGTCTTGTGTTGAATGATTGACCAAAAATCAAGATTACAACTCAATAATGAATATTACAATTTGAGTGCAAGTGTAATCAAGAATAAAAAGCCTAGACCTCAAGATTGTGCAAGTGCAAGAACTTAGGCTTATTACAACAAGAATGTAAACTATGAAAGCTTGGAGAATTTGCAGATTTTTCTTGTTGTTTTGATTGCTTGTATTTTTCTACTTGTGTCTTCAAATCATCCTCTATTTATAGGAGAGTCTTCACAAACATAGGCTCCTCCTTCTTCACTTTTCTCTACAAAAAGAGGATCACAAGATGTAGAAATATTGTACAAAAATGAAAAGTAAATCTTGTTGTCAAAGAGTTAAAACGGTACAATTGTTCTGTCACAAAATTGCACAGGGCGACCGGTTGCCCTATAGAAAAATTTGAACGTTGGAAGAGAATAAGTGCGATCCAGGTACAGGTTGCAGGGGGGGTCGAACGGTTGGAGGGGTCGACCGGTCGCCCTAGGGTGCGGCCGGTCGGCTCCGCCCGGACGATCCCCCGCTTTCGATTTTGCACTTGATGCATTCATTTTCTTGTTTTTCTCTCTTTTGTTCGACCGGTCGACCTCCAAATCAAAATGTTGTCCGATAAAATAAACTTCAAGAAATACTCCGGAAAATTAGTAAAAAACATTTTAGATCGATCGGGAGTATTTGGACAACATTTAGAAACATAGTAAACTCATTTAAACAAAACCATCAAAAGTGTTGTCCATTTTTATCGAATAATAAACTTTAAGAAATACTCCAAAAAATTAGTAAAAACATTTTAAATCATTTAGGAGTATTTGGACAACACTTAGAAACATTGTTTTGGTGTAAAAACTCATTTAAACAAAATCATCAAAATATTGATAAAAACATTTATCTAACAAACTCCCCCTTTTTGATGATTACAAACCAAAACAATTTTAGGAGATCGATTTAAAAACAAAACAATTTTATCCGGTCTAAAAACATCAATCCATCACAAGCAACATTTATCATAAGCAACATCACAAGGATAGGAGCAAAGAATTTTCAAAAAACATTTTTGCACAAGCTCCCCCTATCAACATGCACATCAAGAACAAGAAGAAGCAAACAATTACAAGCTAAAAGCTTTAGCTTATACAACTTAAGCTTGAGTTTCATGAGCTTATAAGCTCCCCCTGTCACAAGACATCATTAGTCAAGCATAAAAGTTCATAATACATCGATTGGACTAAGAATCATTCACAACGTTTGGCTTTAAGAGCCATAGCTTATAGCTTTTCTTTGCAAGCTTTTTCTAGCTTCTTTGAGCTAATAAGCTTATTTCCTGTTTCTCCCCATTTTGAATCATCAAAAAGAATGTTAGCACGATAAAAACATCATATAATTATATCAAAGTGCGCAACTTAATCGATTTATCGAGCTATTTGAACATAGAAGCTCATAGACCAAATAAGAGGGAAAAGACGATCTAATGACTTGTATAAGCTTATGAAAACTCATTTGATTAGCAAAACATGATCTCTATAAATATATAAGACTTTTTGAAATCGAGAGAATCATGTAGGTGATGAATTTTTCATTGAAATATTTTATCGAACACTTGGCGGGCGTCAAAAATAGAAGAAGATATATATAACCCTTGTAAATGTAATCAAGCTAAGTTTTTCATCACCAAATTCAGTTTTATAAATATCATTCAACAATAATCATCATTCACACCATAATTATATAAGAATTCCAACAAAGAATCAATACATAAGCATTTTCTCAAGGGTTCCACCCAATTGAGATAAGGAGTAGGATTCTTACCATTTAATCGGTGAGGATGAGTAATAATGATAATAAACGAGCAATATAATCCCCAAAATATGTAATTTATGCAACAAAACTCATTTGGAGTGAATTGTGTGTGAAATTTGCAAAGGGGACGAAATGTAGAAGAAAAACGCCAAAATGGCTAAGTACGAAAATAAGACATTTTAATCATAAAATCTATGGGCAACCGGTCCCAGGTATGGGCGGCGGTCGAGGTTGTGGGCGACGGTCGGCCTCTCCCTGGCTTGAGCCCACTGGTTGATTATGTTTTGAAATTCGAAATTTGATCCAAAAATCCGATTTTTCGCCCCTAAGTTTTAAAAACGTGCAAAATGCAAACGTAGACCTCATTTAATATACATTATGTCATAATCAAGCTCGAAATGAGGTAAAATACTCGGCGGTTAAAAAAACAAATGTCCGCGAGTTATCTTTGAGACGGAATTAAGCACATCTCAATTTTTTGTTTAAGAAACACAATCCCTTAGAAAAATATATCGAATCTCAATATGTTTAGTTTGATACGATTAACCGAATAATATATACTGGACTTGTTATCCCAAAAAATAAGAACGTTTTAAGACTTTGGATACAACAAGTCATAAGAAGAAGTGCCTTTCAAATATTTGAAAATTTCTTTTAATGGCACTTTAATTAGATCCGTTGGGATAGTTTTAAAATTCGAGCATATAGACATAAGACATAGAAAATGTAGAGTCTAAAGGAATAAGAAAAGTTAGTGAACATACCTCGAATATGTTTGTCAATCAATATGCCTTCCTCAACCTTTGTCAAACTTTACATTGGTAGCCATAGAAGTTGAGATGATTCTTCCTTCTTCAATGCCTAACTTCTTCAAAGGTACTTTTGTATACTTTGATTGTGAATTATAACCACTTTCTTGGCATTGTTTAACTTGCCTTGGCCATCAAGCTTGTTCCAAAATACCAAAAATTTCTGCAAAATCTTAAGAAATATCTTGCACAAGAGCATAGTAATATCGAATAATAGAAACACTATAATAAGCAACACAGACTATGCTTAAAAACACATCATCAAGAGTTTCATAAAATATGAAGTTCAAATAAGCTTAAAGAAAGCTATATAAGGTCTTTTTTGAAGTTTGAAGATCCGAGAGCATATAGGTGAGACCTCATTTAAAAAAAGCATTTGAACAAAAGTTTAGACAAGAATGAATATGATCAATCAAATGCATAATTCTAAGATAAGAATGAAAATCAAATGTTTTATCAAATCAAAATACAATCCTTTACAAGTCTAGGATAAAACAAGCTTTATCAAATAGTGCCTTTCAAAAATCGAAAAATCCTCTAAAATATGGCACTTGTATGAAATACTTTGAAATATCTTGAAAAGCAAGCACATAGGCATATGGAAAAAATAAATCGAATCTTTGAGATGAATAACGATGATGAGCGTACCTCGATAGTTTATGTCTCTCTTGTCAAATAATGAGTAGATAACCATTGGCGAAGATATATAAATCCTACACAATTCTTAAAGCAAGACTAGCACAAAACAATATGATACAAGTGTAGGATTAAAGCAATAAGATATATCACAAGTAAGCTTATGCCATAAAAATTCATAAGAGATAATGTCATACAAGTCATGTAAATACACAAGAGTTTTAAAAAAAACATCACGCAAGGCCTTCTTTTAAAAGAATTTAAAAATAAATATTTGAAAACTCATTTGCAATTAAGACACAAATAAAAACATGCATAATTAACAAAATGAAATGCATATTTAAATGGAGAGATACGGTTTACCAATTTCGCCATTTCCACGGGTTATGTCTCTCCCTTTGTTGATGATATCTTCCATTGTTAAAATCATCTTGTTGATGATAGCTCTTCCTAGTGCTCCATTTCCAAGGATTGTGTCTTTCCCATTGTTGATAGTGTTTCCTTCTTGGAAATTCATTTTGGTGGTATCTTCTCCTTTGATCAAATGAAATGGGCATTTGATGTCTTCTTGGAGGTATGAATTTTCCTTGATTCCACCGGGTACCTAATATGACATTACTTTGTGGTACCCTCAAATGTTTGGATCCTTTGGGATTAGCTTTGAGACTTTTAGGTCTCCAATAATGATTAGAGCTATTTCTAGCCCAACAAGTATTAACCGTGTGACCCGTTTTACCACAATAAAAACAAGCAGTAATTATAGGAGCATAATGACCAACATGCATAGAGACTTGATCCTTTTTCATATGATTGACAACATTAGACTTATGATCAAGTTCTAGTTTCAAATTATCACAATTATGAATATCAACAATTTTGGTCATTTTATTGGTACTCAAGTTGGATTTAGATAAATCCTTTTTCATGCAATTAATATCCTCAACAAGAGTACTATTTTCTTTTTCAAGGATTCTAACCTTTTCATGAGTGGTGGTGTGATCACATGAAAGTGATTCATAAGAAGAAAATAAATTATCCTTATCAATTTTCAAAATATTGAATTCCTTTTTCAAACTTTTGTATTTAACAAGTAAACTTTGGAATTCATTTTGAAGCTAATCAAAATCATTTTGTAAATCACTATAATCATTTTGTAATTCATTATCATAAGAAGTGGAAGGTTTAGAACTTACCTCGTTTTCTTCTTCGAAGCCCATAAGACATCGTTCATTTTCATCGACGTCGGAAGTTGTAGGAAGCTCATCCCATGTTGGGTTTGTATCCATTTGAGAAGTGGATGCTTTTGAGTGGCTCCTTTCATTTGCATATACTTCTTCTAATTTTCTCCATACTTCATGTGCCGATTTAATTCCTACAATATGATCATATTCCAAAATGGTAAGTGAACAATAAAAACATTAAGAGCTTTACCATTTAAAGATATGATTTTCCTCTCTTCATCATTGAGCTCCTTGAGGACTTTGGAGGAGTGTGGTGTATCTTTTATCGGAATGGATTCTCCATTGACGACCGTGTTCCAAATATCGAACCCGCAACCTTGTAGATAGCATTCCATTCTTTCTTTCCAAATAATTTTTGGAATCAAATAGTGGTGGCTTGGTGGTGGAGGTGCCGGTAAGACAGACTTCATTCGTAGCCGATGATCGTTCCTCTTTACTCGCGATGTGGAACGAGCTTGCCAAAGAGTTTGGATTTGATACCACTTGTAAGTCCAAACGGCTACGATAATCTAGAGGGGGGATGAATAGATTATCTCAATCTTTTCGATTATGCCCTCTTTTTCGAATCAAATACGCCAAGACAAGAATAAAGGTGCAGAATGTAAACAACACACGTTGATTTATAGAGCTTCACCCCACCTAGGGACTACGTGCTCTACCACCCCAGTATATCCGGGATGGGTTTCGAAAAAGAAAAAGAATTTTATTAATTACCACAATTAATACATATTCAACTTACAACAACACCTTGAAGAGCACCACGCTCTTCTTCAATAACAATTTAGAGATTACCACAATCTCCCTTGAAGATTACCACAATCTTCCTTCAACGGTACCTTGTGAAGATCACCACAATCTTCAATCTTGAAGAACACCAAATTCTTCAAACACCTCAAGAGCACCACACTCTTGAAACACCTATCACCTAGATCACCCAAGTGTATTCTTTCCACAAGAATACTCACAAGGATGTCATGTGTTGAATGATTGACCAAAAATCAAGATTACAACTCAATAATAAATATTACAATTTGAGTGCAAGTGTAATCAAGAATAAAAAGCATAGACCTCAAGATTGTGCAAGTGCAAGAACTTAGGCTTATTACAACAAGAATGTAAACTATGAAAGCTTGGAGAATTTGCAGATTTTTCTTGTTGTTTTGATTGCTTGTATTTTTCCACTTCTGTCTTCAAATCATCCTCTATTTATAGGAGAGTCTTCACAAACATAGGCTCCTCCTTCTTCACTTTTGTCTATAAAAAGAGGATCACAAGATGTAGAAATATTGTATAAAAATGAAAAGTAAATCTTGTTGTCAAAGAGTTCAAACGGTACAATTTTTTTGTCACAAAATTGCACAGGGCGACCGGTTGCCCTATAGAAAAATTCGAACGTTGGAAAAAAATAAGTGCGATCCAGGTACGGGTTGCAGGGGGGTCGACCGGTCAGATGGGGGGTCGACCGGTCGCCCTAGGTTGCGACCGGTCGGCCCTGCCCCAGACCGGTCCCCCTGCTCAGTTTTTGCACTTCAGTGCGTTCTGTTTCTTGTTTTCTCTCTTTCAGGTACCGTTCGACCTTTTGTTCGACCGATCGAACTCCAAATTGAAATGTTGTCCGAAAAAATAAACTTCAAGAAATACCCCGAAAAATTAGTAAAAAACATTTTAGATCGATCAGGAGTATTTGGACAATATTTAGAAACATAGTAAACTCATTTAAACAAAACCATCAAAAGTGTTGTCCATTTTTATTGAATAATAAACTTTAAGAAATACTCCAAAAAATAAGTAAAAATATTTTAAATCATTTAGGAGTATTTGGACAACATTTAGAAACATTGTTTTGGTGTAAAAACTCATTTAAACAAAATCATCAAAATATTGATAAAAACATTTATCTAACATACTACGCAAAGGAGGTTCGGTTGTCTGTCCACCGTTGTTAGGAGGTTCAAATTTTTCTTACTGGAAAGCTCATATGCGTGCCTTCATCAAATCTGTGGATGAAAAGGCTTGGGAATCAATTGTGAATGGATGGGAACATCCAACTACGAAAAACGAGAAGAAGGAAACTGTCCCAAAAGTGCAATCCCTTTGGACGACTGATGAGATCGAATTGGTTCATGTCAATTCCAAAGCATTGAATGTGATTTTTAGTGCCATTGACGTCAACCAATTCAGGCTTATTGCAAACCGTGAAACGGCCGATGAAGCTTGGGATATAGTCGAGGTTGCACATGAAGGAACTAGGGAAATTTTTAATCTCTTGTCGAATTTTTTTTGTTCTTTTTCCAACACCTTACCAAAGACTATATCAGCAAAACCCCTCATTTTTCTCCGGATATTCGAAATCTCAATTTTTCTGCTTTCATTGGAAACTTCAAATGCTTGCAACTCAATTCGAGACTCTTAGAATGGAAGAAGATGAAACTATTGCAGATTTCATTGCCAAGTTTTGTGACATCGAAAACGAATCTTGTGCTCTTGGTGAGAAATATTCTGACACAAAATTGGTAAGGAAAACATTTAGATCATTGCCAAAGAGATTCTCAAGTAAGGTGACGGCAATTGAAGAGGCCAAAGACATTACTCAAATGCGTCTTGATGACTCATGAGGTCTCTTCAAACATTAGAGATGAATCATTGTCAAAACAAGCGGCCGAAATACATAGGGATTGCAATGCTGGACTAATGTTGCAAGTGATGTTGCAACACCAGGCTATTACATGGTGATGCAATAAATTTTCTTGAAGAGAACTTTGAATTTTTTCTGAAGTGGATGGAAAAAAATCAAAAATCTAAATCTGGTAAGAATTCAAGTTTTCCTAATAATAAAAGTGCTTTTAATCCTTCTTCTTCAAGTGTTGGAAGAAAAAACAAGTGAATCCAATATAGGGAATGTCAAGGATATGGTCGTTTATAAGCCGAATGTGCCAACACTCTAAAAAAAAACAAGGCAAATCCTTAAACACCACATAGAGTGATGTAGAATCAGAGGATTCACAAGATGAAAAAGCAGTGAGCAATCATGCTGCACTCATCACGATTCTGGATCACGGGCATGCTAATTTTTCTGGAAAACGCCATGTCGCAAATCATGTTGCAACTTCAGTTCCGACACCAATAAAAACTAACGACAGTTCAGTTACTGCATCAAAAGGTAACAAGAAATCAAGTATTGATGAAATGATTGATTCATATTCTGATTATAGTAGCGAGAATGATGTTCCTAGTGAAGAGGAGGTCCAAGTTATGTTCAAGCAGATGTTCGAAAAAATCATTGAAATTCGTTGTACGAACAAGTCCCTTGAAGAAAGGGTTACTGAACTTTTATGTCGGAGTGCGATGTTGGAACATGAGGTCCAACACTTTGTAGGGACAGTTGCGAGAAAAGAGACAAGACACTTGAAGGCACTTTGGCTTAATTGAAAGATCTAAGTCTTTTTCATCTAAGATGAACTTGGTAAAACCAAGCTTAATGAGATACTCGATTGGTAAATTGGGAGAAAATCGTCAAGGCTTGGGTTATATTGGTGAAAGCTCCATCTCAAAAGGGATCCAAAAGATGATATTCAATTCATTAAAGGTGCAAATTTAAATCCCCCGATTCCACAATCTGGTAAGAATTTTATTGTTCAACAACCAAAGCATAAAAGGTTTGTTCCTACTTGTCATTATTGCAATGTTGTTGGTCACATTCGTCCTAATTGTTACAAATTGCATGATGATATTTGGTATGGTAAGCATGTTCAAAAATCATTTTCGAAATTTCCAACATGGCTCCGGTTTGCTCTCTGAAGCGAACACTTAGGATTAAAAGTAATTTCAAAAATGATTTTCCTCGTAGAGTATGGATAAGGAAGTCTGATGTCAAATGTAATTTTGTGAACAAATCCATAAAAGCATGCAAAAGTCCTTCATGGTACTTTGATAGTGGTTGTTCTAGGCACATGACTTGTTAAAGGAATAACTTGTCTAATTTTCAAAATAGATGAATGTTTTGTGATTTTTGGGGATGGGAAAAAAGGGAAGATTATGGAAATAGGCACTCTAAATGTTAATGGCTTGCCTAGACTTGAAAATGTGTTATTGATTGATGGTTTGAATGCAAATTTGATTAGTATTAGTCAATTATGTGATCAAAATCTCTTTGTCAGGTTTACAAAATATTTATGTGAAATATTTGATAAAACTAACAAGTGTGTTTTGCAAGGAAAAGGACGTCCTAATAACTGTTATAGGTTACAACATCACAATTCATGTCGCAACATGAGTTTGGAAGAGACAAATTATATGAACGACGAAATTGAGCAGTTGATAAAGTTTGAGGATACATGTTTTATCTTTGGAAATCAAGAAGCATAAGAAAAATTCGATGTCACAACCCATGTTGCAACATGACTGTCCGACATCGAACCTGAAACTGCCAGAAAATCTAAAAAAAAGTGATGGATATGTTATCTGGATCGGAGAAATTGATCATTACAGAAGTACTCCAGGGAAGTGTCTCTTACTTGATAACAATATTATATCTCCATCCAATTATGCCCCTCTACTTTCTTTGAAGTGTGTGAATTTTTCTTATGAAAAACTTCAAAAATATGTGAATGTGATTTGTGATGGGTTAAGTGTTAATAATATTTCCAAAAATGCAACACCTCTTTTGGACAAAACACATTGATGCATGTAATCACTTTATTAGAGAATTTATTGAGAGTGGAATAGTATTAATTGAGCATGCTTCGACTGAGAATAAAATGGCAGACATATTAACCAAGGCTTTTGAGGCAGAAAGATTTATTTCTTAAGAAAGTTGTTGAATATTTGCATTATGTGATGCGTGTTGTATTTCATTCTTGTAGTTTGATAGGTTATTTTTTATTTTTTATGCATCATTTAGGAATGCATTAGACATCTTTGCATAATGGTAATTTATTAATTTGGATTTCCTTGAAATCTTTTTCTTGACCTCTATCTGAAATGACTTAATTTAGCTGTCTAACTTTAGAATCTTGAAGATTCAAATATTGCTTCATATATATATATATATATATATATGTGTGTGTGTGTGTGTGTGTGTGTGTGTAAAGGGGATCAATTGAAGTTTTACTCCTCTAGTTGTTGCTACTTAGTAACTAGGAGCATTCATGAGCCCCATGTTTGTCTCATACGTAAAATAGTGGTACAATTATGAGTATGGACAACGACAAAAAAAAAAGAAAAAAAAAGGATCAATCGAGGTTATACTCCTCTAGTTGTTCTTTGCTTAGTAACTAGGAGCATTCATGAGCCCCATGTTTGTCTTTTGCGTAAAACGGCGACACAAATATGAGTATGGGAAACCACTCTAGGAATTTGAAAGAAAATTTTAAAATTTAAACCTAGTGGAAGCATGCCTTGAACGAATGTCTTTGCGGAAAATTTTTTTGAATGATTAAGAGACTTTGGCTTGTTGTTTTTTGAAATTTTGGATTGTGTGTCGATTATTTGATTTCTTTGCAATCCGCCTAATAAAACTTGACATGTTTCTTCATTTTTGTGTGCATAATTTGCATGTGATTTACATTCATGCATTAGGCATATTTATTATCCTTATTTTTCTTTATTATTATTTTTCTCTTGCCTTGGAAAATGTGAAGACTAATGATGTTCGAAGGAGAAACCCGAGATTCAATTTTTTCATTGTCCAACTCTCCATGTTTCTAATTTTGAGAAACCTTGTTAAAGTGATTGGTGAACCCCTTGAGTTGATTAAACGAAGTTAAGGAAATCTTTGATTGAGGGGGAGCTATACGTTTTTTTGTTTAGAGAATGATAATATTTGATTGAGGGGGAGTTATTTACTTTGGATTACTTTGCATTGGTAATTGTGTTGATTATGGTTTTGACAAAATGCCAAAGGGGGAGAATGTTAAGTCCAAAATTTATGGACACAATATGATTGGCGAATTTTGTCAAATTAATTATTTGTTTGGTTTAAGTGTTTTTTCTACCAGGTTACTTGGACGTGGATTCAGGCTTTTGCATGGGGGATGTAGTATGTGTTTTATGTGACTTGGAATTTGTTATTTGTAAAAGTCTTGGTTTAACAAGGACTCTATATTTGTCCAATTAATAAGTCCAATACGTGGACCAAAAGTGGTGTTCATTTAGGAGTCCAATTTGGTCTAGGATTGGGATCTTTTATTTATTATATATAGAGAGAGCAGTGATCATATGAAATTTATGACTTTGAGAGAATTAAAGCGATTTACGAGGATTGAGCAGGAAGAAATCACTCAAAGCGAGTTAAATCGTATTTTTCTTTCTCAGCAAAATATATTGTTTATGAGACCATGCTCTAAGAATTAAAGCTGGGAAATTGGTTTTGATTTCGACATTCCAAGATTATATTTCTACGTACGCATATACATTCTTTGGGAGGAAGAAGGTGAGTCTTCGGGATGAAGACGATTCACGATTTGGAGGCATCCAACGATGAAGAGAATTCATTGAAGCGGATTATTGGAATAATAGGCAAACATAATGGGAGTACAAGAACGACGACGATTCAAAGAGGAAGTTTTAAATTGTTTAAGTCCAATTATTATACTATGGAACCTTTATTATTAGTGAAATTATTTTTCTCTGGGCGCGGCCTCGTTGTAATACCCGAGCCTCATATTGCTCAGATGACCAATATAGTTCATGCATTACATGTTGGTTATGTGCTTTTTGCAAAATCTGATTATTTATACGACATGGCTAGTTTTATAATTTTGGGACTCACTTATTGTGATTAGTCGTTAGACTACTAATTTCAGTAGATGTAAAAGAAAAATATTTAGTTGTCGGACTATTAGAGGCTAGCTGTTGAGTTACACGTGGTAATATTAGAAGTGAAAAAAGGCATTAACGTATTTATCAGGATGGGATTAATTTATAGGTAAAGTATTAAAGAATGATATACTAATTATAAATATAAATATTTTATTATATGCTAATTACAGTTTGTATGTATAGTGACGAGTAGGAAGAAAACAAAAAAAAGTACATATATGAATATTTTACAAGTTGTTCGTGTGGCTAAAATATATAAATAAACCATATATTAATGGATTAAAGCCACAACCTCATCATCTAAACCAAGATAGATCATTCAAACACACATGACATACAACCATATGACCAAATCATCTAATATATAATTATATATACACAATTTGACATTCTGTAGAAGAGATAAGTGATTAGCTAGTTGCTTACCGCACAAACATACCAACATACAGTCGGCGTATAAATATGGGAATAGGGAGTAATTTATTTTATATAGAAGTAACCGCCTCACCATAAAAAAGAGTTAAATAAAGATACAAAATCATTACCCTTCAGCCTAAGGAAATGAAAAGACCCACATACAAATACAACAACGGAGAATAAGAAAAGGATGAAGAACGATGATGGTTAATAAGAAAAGAGAAGAAACATAGCGGGTTTTGTGTGATCCAATCTGGAGACTATTTTCTAGTAGAGGTAATTCTTGTCTAATGATGTAATTACTCTATTTTTTATTTCATAGCTTTGGTATCAAGAGGTTTTCTTGTGTAAATTAACTAAATGGTTAGGCCTGCTAAACTTAGCAAACTAAGTTTCTATTAATATTGTCCTATGAATTAGATGGTCCATTTCCTATTGAGTTACATAAAATGAAAATCTCAGGTTTCCATTCATTAATTAATTTTAAGACTTGCTCGTTAAGGAGTAATATGAATAAACCATCACTACATAATTAATATAGTTGCACTTGCAGATTTATTATAGCCTTTAAGTTCCAATTAGATATTTAGAATTAATACATGCCCTGAATTGCGTGTACTATACGAGTTCTTATAAAAAAAAGGGGGGAGAGAGAAGAGAGAAGAAGATGGAATAATGTCTAATATTAATGGAGTATTACATAATTTAGAATAATATACCTGTTAAGTGTACGTACAAAATGAGAAATCAAGATAATTCAGAGATTTGATTAGACTTAATATATTAAGGTCATGTGTGGGATTTCGGTATAGTAAATTTAATGATTTAGAATATAAATCATTGCTTATATTTTTACAGGTGTCTTACACATAAGATTAGTGATGAAAGTCATTTATCTATCTTTCAATAAGATACCATGGGTGATAGATAAGTGAAAATCCATCTGCAACTACGATGCATGAACATAGTATTTCTTATCTTATTGATATTAATGCGATTCTTGTATCTTGATGGATGCATATGGAAACCTTGATGTTCGTATGTTGCTTGGTGGATATTGGATTGTGATGATTATTGTTACATTGAGCATGTCATTCATTGGCATTTGCGCGTGCATGCAAATATATGAGCATTGTTGAGATGAGACATGCACGACACGATAATTTTCTTTGAAAAGAAAAGATTTTGGTTGTACTTGCTAGTGCACCGAGGCATGCGACGCGTGCTTTTATGATATATTTTAGGGTGCATTTTGGGTGTTACTTCTCGGAGGATCATAGGGGTTGACAAGGGGTGTGCCTCTGATGGTCACGAGGGGGCGGACCACTTGATTGTATTCTTATTGACACGTCAGGGGAAGACTCTGGGGATCATTGGGGAAGAGAGGGGTGGACCTCGGGTGGTCCGGGAGATGGCCCTAGACGGTGTCAATATGATTATGGCCATGTGATTATTGATATTGTGTTGAGCTCTTTCTAGTGCATAGCAGGTGGGTCAAGGGCCCTATGTAAAGAGATGTTTGTAAATAATATATTTCAATGCATTCTGTGCACTTCTGGTAAAATATCTTAGAATGCATTTGCATTTGTATTACATTGTTCATTAAGCATGCATGGTTTTCGCTTATTAGGTATTAGCTCACGTAGTTCATGCATTGTAGGTGAGTCTGGTGATGCTGTTGGATTTCATGGGCTTACTGGATAGGCTGTTGGAGCTCCTACAGGTTATTGAGGACAGTGTACATGGATGACAACCTGTTGGGCTATGTTGATGGGTCACTTTTACCTTTTGGTCTTGTATTATATTATGGTTTATAGTTGTACCCTCTTTTGAAAACTCTGATGTAAATATGTACATGCAAATAGCTGGGTGATGTGGGTTATGTGTTTGGTCACATGGATGTCTGTTGTGTTTAATAACAGGGTTGGTTACTTTCTTTGTTTATGGACATGGCTTGTTATTATCTTATAATTGAAATGATTTTACTTGTTTGTAGTTAAAATGTCATAGGGATAAAAAAGATTATTACACGTTTTAAATAGAGTTTGTGGCGAGTTTTAATATTTATATATTTTCTAGTAGTAGTAATAGGGGTGGGCGCCACAGAGTGGTATCAGAGCCTAGGGGTGGGCATTCGGGATCGGGTTTCGGGTACCCGACCCGATCCGATCGGGTATTACCTGATCGGATCGGGTATTTTCTTAGGAAAGTCGGGTTTTGGGTACCCGATCGGTACCGCCACTAATCGGTCTGTATCGGGTAGTGTATAAATTACCCGAATACCCGATCGGCACCGACATATTTTTAAAAAAACTAACCTTTATTTTCATCACCAAATACCAAAAGAGCAATTACTCTATAAACCGATGAGATCTTCGTTAATCATGTTGTCTTAGTTATATGACAATTTAGTATTTTATCTTTTTGTTCTTATATAATTTATCAAGTACTATATCATTCAAGTCTATTTGAATTGCTAATAAATTGGGTAGTACTTTTCAATATTTCATTTTTACCCACTTTTGTTACTCAGAATACAAATTTACCCAACATATTAATAGAATAAATCATCTGATTTGTTCATAAAAATATATATTTAGCCCAACAATCAAACTACACTAAAATCTCCATATTAAAAGCCATTCTTGAAACATGAAAACAATCTCAGACTTGATGAATTGATGCATTGAATTTTTTTATTTTTTTCACCACAAGTTAGAGAATATTCTTTCGGCTTTGATCCCCAAAATTTTCCATTTCTCAACAAAACAAATTCACGAAATTGCACCCCCAATCTCCCATAATGATCCCATACATAATTGTGAAACTTGATTGCATCACCATTAGACCAGTCTGCTAATTATCTCTGCACATCAGTGAATGTTTTGCAGTTTTTTTTTATAATAAAAATTAAATACCCGAACCCGACTTATCGGGTACCCGACTAGCCGGGTACCCGACTTTTTCGGGTAAGAGTTGGGTAGCCTTAAATACTACCCGACTAGACTCGACCCGACTACCCGGAAACCCGACTACCCGACCCGATGTCCACCCTATCGAGCCGGTTTCGGGACGTAGACCGCCCATGTACACGAACTCAGAACTCGTGGAGCTCAAGCATGCTAGTAAGTTTTACTTTATTGTCTGTGTATTTTATGTTTCATGAATTATATTGGCCATATATGTTTTATTAGGTTTTCTCTAGGACAGTGTTCCGGTTATGGCGAGAATTAGAGGTGAGTGTAATGGTGGGAATAGAAACCAAGGAGGGTAGACAGCTATACCGACTGGTGACCGAGATGAGGTCATCACTCGACTTACAGAACTCATCCAGTGACAATCTGAACAAATACAATAACTCATCCATCAGAGTGATATAGCTGGAGAAGAAATAGCAGCAACGAATCAACCACACCAAAGGGCAAATCAAGTCAAGATAGTGGCGGAAATGCTACAAAAGCAAAATCCACCAACCTTTGAAGATGCAGCAGACCCCACATCAATAGAAGATTGGTTGCGAACTCTAAAGAATATGTTCCAGTACAACAGGGTTCCAGAAGAACAGAGTTTTCCATATTCAGCTGCTGAAACCCAACTTTCAACCACGTCAAGGACAACAACAATGGAAACAAGCTAATAGACAAAGAGCTGATTAGAGTAAGGCCCATATAACACTGATTTATTTTGCCCTTGGTGTAAGACTCAACATATTGGAAGTTGTTCGGTAGATACTAGGAGATGTTTTACGTGTGGGATGCTGGGACATTTTGCTAACGTATGCCCAAATAGTCCAAATCCTATAGGACAAAAACATGTACCAACCAAAGCATTTACTATCATTAGAGTAGACGCAGAGGCGAACCCATCAGTGGTTACATGTAAACTTCTTATCTTTGACATTCGTATTATTTCATTCAGGAGAAACACATGCATTTGCATCCACTGAGTATGTGAGAAGATTGGGTAGGACACCTGATGTAGCTAAAGTGGGTTATAATGTAATAATTCTCTCGGGAGATTCAGCGGACTAACAGATTTTGAGACCTTGTTCTATTCCAATTAAAAATAAAGAACTTTATGTCGATTTAACTTTGTTAGCTATGAACGACTACAATTCTATTTTGGGTATGGATTTGTTATCAAAGTGTGGTGTTATAATTGATTGTTAGATAAAGACAATGACATTCGAACCCTAGGAGAAGATCCATTTACCTTCACTGGAATCACGACCCGCTTAAGATTTTCAATGATATTAGCATTAAAGCGCAACGTTTACTGCACACTGGCTTGAAGGATACTGAGTAAGTGTCACGAGTATCGATGAACAACACCAACCAAACCTTGATGAAGTTCCAATAGTGAGAGAGTATTCCGATGTATTTCCGGATGATCTTCCCGGATTACCACCCGACCACGAGATTGAGTTTGTTATTAACCTACTTCCAGGAGTATCTCCAATTTCAAAAACTCCGTACCGCATGACTCCATTGTAATTGAAGGAATTGAATACACAATTGCAAGAATTGCTAGATAAAGGTTTCATTAGACCTAGCTTTTTGCCATGGGGTGCGCCAATCCTGTTCGTGCAAAAGAAGGATGGTACGATGAGATTATGTATAGACTACCGAGAGCTAAACAAGGTTACAATCAAGAATAAATACCCGCTACCTCGAATCGATGATTTGTTCGATCAACTTCAAGGTGCATCGATATTTTCGAAGATCGAATTGCGATCCGGGTATCATCAGCTGAAAATAAAAGAAGATGATATATCCAAGATAGCCTTCAGCACGAGGTATGTACACTATGAATTTCTGGTGATGCCATTTGGGTTAAAGAATGCCCCAGCCGCTTTCATAGACTTGATGAATCGGGTATTTAGAGATTTTCTAAATAAATTCTTTATTGCTTTTATCGATGATATCTTGATCTACTCTAGAACAAAATAAGAGGACGCTGAACACTTGAGAATGGTACTAAAGGTCCTGAAAGCAAAATAATTATATGCTAAATTTAAGAAGTGTGAATTCTGGTTAGATCGCGTAGTATTTTTGGGACATGTTATATCTGGAGCAGGAATCTCGGTTGATCCAAATAAAGTTGAGGCTATTAATAATTGGCCACAACCTACTAATATTTCAGAAGTACATAGTTTTCTGGGTTTAGCTGGCTACTATCGTCGATTTGTGGAAGAATTCTTCAAGATTGCTTTTCCTTTAACACAATTGACCAGAAAAAATGCCGCATTCAAATAGACGGAAGCCTGTGAACAAAGCTTTCAGGAACTGAAGAAGAGATTGACTTCAACACGTATTCTATCAATTCCATCAGGTACTGGAGGTTTTGTAGTTTATAGCAATGCGTTGAAGAATGGTCTAGGATGCATAGATGCAAAACGGTAAGGTGATTGCGTATGCGTTTAGACAATCGAAAGACTATGAAAAAAAACTACCCTACGCATGATTTAGAGCTTGTTGCAGTAGTGTTTGCACTTAAGATATGGAGAAATTATCTATATGGGGAACAATGTGAGATCTATACGGATCACAAGAGTTTAAAATAATTCTTCACACAGAAGCAATTAAATATGCGACAACGACAGTGGTTAGAGCTAGTGATGGACTACGATTGTGTGATTAATTATCACCCAAGTAAAGCCAATTTTGTAGCTGACGCGTTGAGCCAGAAATCAACACAAAGCAATGCAATTGCGATTCACATTTGGAAACCAGAGTTAATGGACCTCCAAAAAAAATGAATGAACGTAGAGGTTGTATCACTGGGGTCCATTGAAGCTAAGCTGTCAGCATTAACACTCCGACCTACGTTACTTGATTGAATTCAACAGAACAACATGGTGATGATTACTAGTGAAGAAAGATATTGCCTCTGGAGTGTCTTCTGATTTCAAAATATCAGAGAATGGAGTACTACGATTTAAAGAACGATTATGTTCCCAACAAGGAAAATCTCCGAGAGGATATTCTAGCAGAAGCACATTCGACACCATATTTTGTACACCCAGGAGCTACTAAAATGTACAGAGATTTGAAGATGCATTAGTGGCCAGGCATGAAAAGGGATATTGCGCAATACGTGGAACAATGTTTAATATATTAATAGATAAAGGCAGAACACAAAAGGTCAGCAGGAACGTTGCAACCTCTGCCTATTCCAGAATGGAAATAGGAAAGAATTACCATGGATTTTGTGGTAGATTTTCCCAATACTGTCAAGGGACACAATGTTATTTTGGTGATCATATATAGATTAACCAAATCCGCTCATTTTATTCTCATTTGTTCTACCTATTCCATGAATTGATACACACGACTTTATATACAGAAGGTGGTTAGACTTCATGGTGTGCCACTATCTACTGTGTCAGATAGAGATTCTAAATTCTTATCTACTTTTTGGAGGAGTCTAGAGAAGGTTCTAGGAACCAATAAAAGGGGTAATGCGATTTGGAAGGAAAGAAAAACTCAGTCCTAGATACATCGACCCATTTCATATCACAGAAACAATTGGTGATGTTGCTTACGAACTTGACCTGCCGGCATCAAAGTCTCATATACATGACGTATTTCACATTTCTATAATAAGAAAATACATTTCAAACCCATCTCCCATTTTGAAACAAGAAACAGTATAATTAAAAGCCAACTTGAGCTACGCAGAGGTACATGTGGAGATATTGTTACGAGAAATAAAGAAGCTAAGGAAAAAAAAATTCATTAGTTAAAGTACTTTGGAGGAACCAAAGAGAAGACGAGATGAGAGGTAAGTATCGCAATCTATTTCGGTAAGTAAAATTTCAGGGACGAAATTTTTATAAGGAGGGGAGCATATAATACCCGAGCCTCATATTGCTCATATGACCAATATAGTTCATGCATTACATGTTGGTTATGTGTTTTTTGCAAAATCTGATTATTTATACGACATGGCTAGTTTTATATTGTGATTAGTTGTTAGACTACTAATTTCAGTAGATGGAAAAGAAAAATATTTAGATGTCGGACTATTAGATGCTAGTTGTTAAGTTACACATGGTAAAATTAGAAGTGAAAGAAGGCATTGACGCATTTATCGGGATGGGGTTAGTTTATAGGTAAAGTATTAAAGAATGATACACTAATTATAAATATAAATATTTTATTATATGCTAATTACAGTTTGTATGTATAGTGACGAGTAGGAAGAAAACAAAAAAAATACATATATAGAATATTTTACAAGTTCTGTGTGTGGCTAAATTATATAAATAAATCATATATTAATGGATTAAAGCCACAACCTTATCATCTTAACCAAGATAGATCATTCAAACACACATGATATACAACCTATGACCAAGTGTAGCTATCATCTAATATATAATTATATATACACAATTTGACATTCTGTAGAAGAGATAAGTGATTAGCTAGTTGCTTACCGCACAAACATACCAACATACAGTCGGCGTACAGATATGGGAATAGGGAGTACTTTATATTATATGGAAGTAACCGCCTCACCAAAAAAAAAAGAGTTAAATAAAGATACAAAATCATTACCCTCCAGCCTAAGGAAATGAAAAGACCCACATACAAATACAACAACAGAGAATAAAAAAAGGATGAAGAACGATGAGGGTTAATAAGAAAAGAGAATAAACATAGGGGGTTTTGTGTGATCCAATCTGGAGAGTATTTTCTAGTAGAGATAATTCTTGTCTAATGATGTAATTACTCTATTTTTTATTTTATAGCTTTGGTATCAAGAGGGTTTCTTGTGTAAATTAACTGAATGGTTAGGCCTGCTAAACTTAGAAAACTAAGTTTCTATTAATATTGTCCTATGAATTAGATGGTCCATTTCCTATTGAGATGCATAGAATGAAAATTTCAGGTTTCCATTCATTAATTGATTTTAAGACTTGCTCGTCAAGGATTAATATGAATAAACCATCACTACATAATTAATATAGTTGCACTTGCAGATTTATTATAGCCTTTAAGTTCCAATTAGATATTTAGAATTAATACATGCCTTGAATTGCGTATACTATACGAGTTCTTATAAAAAAAAAAAAGGGGAGAGAGAGAGAAGAGAGAAGAAAATCGAATAATGTCTAATACTAATGGATTATTACATAATTTAGAATAATATACCTGTTAAGTGTACGTAAAAAATGAGAAATCAAGACAATTCAGAGATTTGATTAGACTTAATATATTAAGGTCATGTGTGGGATTTTGGTATAGTAAATTTAATGATTTAGAATATAAATCAATGCTTATATTTTTACAGGTGTCTTACACATAAGATTAGTGATGATAAAGTCATTTCACTAGCTTTCAATAAGATATGATGGGTGATAGGTAAGTGAAAATCCATCTGCAACTACAATGTATGAACATAGTATTTCTTGTCTTATTGATACTAATGCGATTCTTGTATCTTGATGGATGTATATGGAGTTCGTATGTTGCTTGGTGGATATTGGATTGTGATGATTATTGTTGCATTGAGCATGTCATTCATTAGCATTTGCACGTGCATGCAAATATATGAGCATTGTTGAGATGAGACATGCACGACACGATAACTTTCTTTGAAAAGAAAAGATTTTGGTTGGCCACTGCTAGTGCACCGAGGCATGCGAGGCATGCTTTTATGATATATTTTAGGGTGCAATGGGTATTACTCCTCGGAGGATCATAGGGGTTGACAGGGGGTGTGCCTCTGATGGTCACGAGGGGGCGGACCACTTGATTGTATTCTTATTGACACGTCAGAGGAGAAGACTCATGGGGGATCATTAGGGAAGACATGGGGTGGACCTCAGGTGGTCCCGGGAGATGGCCCTAGGCGGTGTCAATATGATTATGGCCATGTGATTATTGATATTGTGTTGAGCTCTTTCCGGTGCATAGCAGGTGGGTCAAAGGCCCTATTTAAAGAGATGATTGTAAATAATATATTTCAATGCATTCTGTGCACTTCTGGTAAAATATCATAGAATGCATTTGCATTTGTATTACATTGTTGCATGGTTTTCGCTTATTGGGCATTAGCTCACGTAGTTCATGCATTGTAGGTGAGTCCGGGTGATGCCGCTGATTTCATGGGCTTCATCGGACAAAGTCTTGAGCTCCTACAGTTATTGAGAACAGTGTACATGGATGACGACCTGTTGGGCTATGTTGATGGGTCACTTTTCCCTTTTGGTCTTGTATTATATTATGGTTTAGGGTTGTACCCTCTTTTGAAAACTCTGATGTAAATATGTACATGTAAATAGCTGGGTGATATGGGTTATGTGTTTGGTCACGTGGATGTCTGTTGTGTTTAATAACAGGGTTGGTTACTTTCTTTGTTTATGGACATGGCTTGTCTTTATCTTATAATTAAAATAATTTTACTTGTTTGTTGTTAAAATATCACAGGGATAAAAAAAATTATTACACATTTTAAATAGAGTTTGTGGCCGAGTTTTAATATTTATATATTTTCTAGTAGTAGTAATAGGGGTGGGCGCCGCACTCGTCGGGTAGGATTAGTTAATCTGAACCACGTTAATATCGTTGTGTTATTTATTTTCCATTTGTGCGAGAAATACTAGTGTCGAAAATGGTGTTGTAACATCAATTACAACATCAGGTATTCAGGTTGCTGGTATCATTTAATAATTTGGGGCAACAAATTATAGCAGCAACCAAACGCAACCTAATAGTCCTACTCGTGTAATTTATTATTTATTTTATGATATGTAACTAATATACATATATATTTTTCGTTTTCTTACCTATATTTCCATGTATGATATTTGGATATACTCATGGTTTGTTTTGTTTATTTTTTCCCCTAGTATTATGACAAAAGGAAATGGATCGACAACAATACATATATTTGGGAAAATAACACAAATACCCAATTTGTAGACCCAATACCAAAAAATGCCCACCCGGCAGTGATGTTTCAAAAATGCCCGATTTGGCCAAATTGTTCCCAAATATACCCAACTCAAACAGATTAGGACAAAACTACCCAATCTTCAAAGATCTTCGATGAATTGCAGCGCTTTCCCCTCCAAAAATCACGGCCGATCACAACAGATCTCCGATCAAAAATACAATCCTGCAATACTAACGAAAAACGAGAGAAAAGGCATGTATTCGAGGAAACACAGATCGAAGGGAAAAAAAAAACTCGACTGTTAGAGATCACAATTCAAGATCAATATCGAGGAAGAAGAAGACCAAAACAGGTAAAAAAAACGCGATTTGTTTATCTTGTTCTGAAAATACCTTATTTAGATATATTTCATGATTTTCTGATTGAAATTTAGGATTCAATGTGTATGAATCGAGATTGACATTGAATTGAACCAGTAATTTTGCATGCATATCCAAAAACCTCGAAGTTGTAAGCTTCAAAATACTTATTTAGTTCGAATTATGATCCAAAATCCTACAAACATTGCTTCTCGTGATTATTTAAGAATAAAACGTGTCAACTGAAAAAATCGAATGCAAGATACATTACGTGATTGTTTCACATATGTTTCTTTCTTGTTTCACATATGTTTCTTTTATGTTTCACAATTGTTTCGTTCGCCTTGCTTCTTGACATACATAAACATTGTTTCATTCATGTTTCATTTATGTTTCGTTTATGTTTCACTTAGCCGACTATTCATCGAAATCCACAGTTGGATGGAGCAAATCCCAGCTGTAGTATACCACAATGGACAATGGGGAGAAAATGGAGAGTACAAGAACTTTGAGATAACAGGAATACTCATTCCATCGACAAAGACATTCAAGACACTAAGGGGATCTTAGAACAACAAATTCAATACAAGAAAGATATGGAAGATATGCAGATTAGATACAAATTGGTGAGACTCGCCACTATTGAAAATAGAAAGTGATTACAATCTCAAATTCTACCGGAAGTGAAAAGCAAAGAAACGGATGGATGAAGTTCCCTTTGTGCATAGATATAGTAAAGAAACGAATCGAGCTTGGAAATAACAACACAACAAAAATGTAAAGAAGGAACCAAAGATCATACATGTTTCAACAAATGTTTGTTGTTTCTTTGTTGTTTCATACATGTTTTATTTATGTTTCATATATGTTTCACTTAGCCAATTTTTCATTGCATTCTACAGTTGCATGGTGAAAATCTCAGTTGTGGTATGCCACAATGGACAATGGGAAGAAAATAGAGAGTATACCAACTTTGAGATAACAAGAATAATGATTCCAATGTACCCTAAAAGAAATCTTGGAACAACAAATTCAATTCGAGAAAATTTGAGCTTAATTGTCCATCATCGCTACGAGAAATGGACACGACTCCACTGTCAGACCAAAAAATACTTTGTATTGACTTTCAACATCGTAGAATTATTGGATGCATCAACTATAGCGGTGAAAGACCTACTAGTAACAACTTTGCTACAGTACGTGAGATCTTTAGTTCAAGATTACGCATGTAGACTTACATTGACAATTCTCTAAAACTACTAGTAAAATTACAAAAAGATTTGGCATGCTCAACTCGCGATTCTCGATGCATATGATCTTCTTAATCATGTTCTTGGAGTTTCTTCTGTCCCCAAATGTTGCTTACTAATTCGGATGGAACTTCCTTTTTGAATCCTTATTTTGATCGAATTAAATGATAAACATCTCTGCATCTGTCTTTTTTCCTCGATCACCTCTCCAAAGTTGCCTCATGTAATTTTTCTTACTATTACGACTGAGATCTGGCATGCTTTGAAACTGCGATGTCATTCTCTTTCTCGCACACATGTTTACCAACTCAAGATGCAACTGCTTACTCTGAATAAAGGTTCTAAATCAATGTAATCATATTTGGATGAGGTAAAACTTCTTTCTTATGTAAATGAAACTGTAAAACATATCACATGAAGTAAAAAGCTGAAGAGTATATGGGGAAAAACTACACTATTTCTCTAAATTTAAAAGCAATTTACTACAAACTTTTATCACATGATCCCCTGTTTCACAATTGTTTCTTACATGTTTCATTTATGTTTCTTACATGTTTCAACTGATTACATCATCATTAAGATTTACGTAACAACAATTCTCTAAAATCATTAGGAAATGGAGGTAGAAACTCAATGTCGTTGTCATCGTCATCACCATTTTACAGCTTCAACTTAGCATGATTGTGAAGCAGATTACTGAGTCTTGCTTGTTCATTCTCTATCTTGAACGCTTCAACGTCCATAACCTTCCCAACAATGACATAACAAGCAACAAAAAATCCCACATTCACTACAAAAGAAATAAAAAAAAATACACAGTCAGATAGATAACACAACAAATCAAAAACAATAAAAAAAGAACAAATATATGGAAAATACATAAAAGAACAAAAGAAACAT